>CM059435.1:6107831-6564522 GCA_030390025.1 Squalus acanthias | reverse complement strand
TTTATATAAAGTGTAAAGTGGGATTTATTGTATTTATATAAAGTGTAAAGTGGGATTTATTGTATTTATATAAAGTGTAAAGTGGAATTTATTGTATTTATATAAAGTGTAAAGTGGAATTTATTGTTTTATATAAAGTGTAAAGTGGGATTTATTGTATTTATATAAAGTGTAAAGTGGGATTTATTGTTTTATATAAAGTGTAAAGTGGGATTTATTGTTTTATATAAAGTGTAAAGTGGGATTTATTGTATTTATATAAAGTGTAAAGTGGGATTTATTGATTTATATAAAGTGTAAAGTGGATTTATTGTATTTATATAAAGTGTAAAGTGGAATTTATTGTTTTATATAAAGTGTAAAGTGGGATTTATTGTATTTATATAAAGTGTAAAGTGGAATTTATTGTTTTATATAAAGTGTAAAGTGGGATTTATTGTTTTATATAAAGTGTAAAGTGGATTTATTGTTTTATATAAAGTGTAAAGTGGATTTATTGTTTTATATAAAGTGTAAAGTGGAATTTATTGTATTTATATAAAGTGTAAAGTGGAATTTATTGTATTTATATAAAGTGTAAAGTGGAATTTATTGTTTTATATAAAGTGTAAAGTGGATTTATTGTATTTATATAAAGTGTAAAGTGGATTTATTGTTTTATATAAAGTGTAAGTGGGATTTATTGTTTTATATAAAGTGTAAAGTGGATTTTATTGTATTTATATAAAGTGTAAAGTGGAATTTATTGTATTTATATAAAGTGTAAAGTGGGATTTATTGTATTTATATAAGTGTAAAGTGGGATTTATTGTATTTATATAAAGTGTAAAGTGGGATTTATGTTTTATATAAAGTGGTAAAGTGGGATTTATTGTTTTATATAAAGTGTAAAGTGGGATTTATTGTTTTATATAAAGTGTAAAGTGGGATTTATTGTTTTATATAAAGTGTAAAGTGGGATTTATTGTTTGATATAAAGTGTAAAGGGAATTTATTGGTTTTATAAAGTGTAAAGTGGGATTTATGGTATTTATATAAAGTGTAAAGTGGGATTTATTGTATTTATATAAAGTGTAAAGTGGATTTATTGATTTATATATAGTGTAAAGTGGAATTTATTGTTTTATATAAAGTGTAAAGTGGGATTTATTGTTTTATATAAAGTGTAAAGTGGGATTATTGTTTTATATAAAGTGTAAAGTGGGATTTATTGTTTTATATAAAGTGTAAAGTGGGAATTTATGTATTTATATAAAGTGTAAAGTGGAATTTATTGTTTTATATAAAGTGTAAAGTGGAATTTATTGTATTTATATAAAGTGTAAAGTGGATTTATTGTTTTATATAAAGTGTAAAGTGGAATTTATTGTATTTATATAAAGTGTAAAGTGGAATTTATTGTATTTATATAAAGTGTAAGTGGAATTTATTGTATTTATATAAAGTGTAAAGTGGGATTTATTGTTTTATATAAAGTGTAAAGTGGAATTTATTGTATTTATATAAAGTGTAAAGTGGGATTTATTGTTTTATATAAAGTGTAAAGTGGAATTTATTGTATTTATATAAAGTGTAAAGTGGAATTTATTGTTTTATATAAAGTGAAGTGAATTTATTGTTTTTATAAAAGTCTGTTAAGTGAGGATTTATTGAATTTAATTAAAGTGTATAGTGGAGATTATTGTTTTATATAAATGTAAATGTGGAATTTATTGTTTTATATCAAGTGTAAAGTGGAATTTATTGAATTTATATAAAAGTGTAAAGTGGAATTTATTGTTTTATATAAAGTGTAAAGTGGATTTATTGATTTATATAAAGTGTAAAGTGAATTTATTTGTTTTATATAAAGTGTAAAGTGGGAATTTATTGTTTTATATAAAGTGTAGAAGTGGAATTTATTGTTTTTATATAAAGTGTAAAGTGGAATTTATTGAATTTATATAAAGTGTAAAGTGGGATTTATTGTATTCTATATAAAGTGTAAAGTGGAGTTTATTGTTTTATATAAAGTGTAAAGTGGGATTTATTGTATTATATAAAGTGTAAAGTGGAATTTATTGTTTTATATAAAGTGTAAAGTGGGATTTATTGTATTTATATAAAGTGTAAAGTGGGATTTATTGTTTTATATAAAGTGTAAAGTGGAATTTATTGTATTTATATAAAGTGTAAAGTGGAATTTATTGTATTTATATAAAGTGTAAAGTGGAATTTATTGTATTTATATAAAGTGTAAAGTGGAATTTATTGTTTTATATAAAGTGTAAAGTGGAATTTATTGTATTTATATAAAGTGTAAAGTGGGATTTATTGTATTTATATAAAGTGTAAAGTGGAATTTATTGTTTTATATAAAGTGTAAAGTGGATTTATTGTATTTATATAAAGTGTAAAGTGGGATTTATTGTATTTATATAAAGTGTAAAGTGGAATTTATTGTATTTATATAAAGTGTAAAGTGGAATTTATTGTATTTATATAAAGTGTAAAGTGGATTTATTGAATTTATATAAAGTGTAAAGTGGAATTTATTGTATTTATATAAAGTGTAAAGTGGAATTTATTGTATTTATATAAAGTGTAAAGTGGAATTTATTGTATTTATATAAAGTGTAAAGTGGAATTTATTGTTTTATATAAAGTGTAAAGTGGAATTTATTGTTTTATATAAAGTGTAAAGTGGGATTTATTGTTTTATATAAAGTGTAAAGTGGAATTTATTGTTTTATATAAAGTGTAAAGTGGAATTTATTGTTTTATATAAAGTGTAAAGTGGGATTTATTGTTTTATATAAAGTGTAAAGTGGGATTTATTGTTTTATATAAAGTGTAAAGTGGAATTTATTGTTTTATATAAAGTGTAAAGTGGAATTTATTGTATTTATATAAAGTGTAAAGTGGATTTATTGTATTTATATAAAGTGTAAAGTGGGATTTATTGTATTTATATAAAGTGTAAAGTGGAATTTATTGTTTTATATAAAGTGTAAAGTGGGATTTATTGTATTTATATAAAGTGTAAAGTGGAATTTATTGTTTTATATAAAGTGTAAAGTGGAATTTATTGTTTTATATAAAGTGTAAAGTGGGATTTATTGTTTTATATAAAGTGTAAAGTGGGATTTATTGTTTTATATAAAGTGTAAAGTGGAATTTATTGTTTTATATAAAGTGTAAAGTGGGATTTATTGTTTTATATAAAGTGTAAAGTGGAATTTATTGTTTTATATAAAGTGTAAAGTGGGATTTATTGTATTTATATAAAGTGTAAAGTGGATTTATTGTATTTATATAAAGTGTAAAGTGGAATTTATTGTTTTATATAAAGTGTAAAGTGGAATTTATTGTTTTTATATAAAGTGTAAAGTGGAATTTATTGTATTTATATAAAGTGTAAAGTGGAATTTATTGTTTTTATATAAAGTGTAAAGTGGAATTTATTGTTTTTATATAAAGTGTAAAGTGGAATTTATTGTTTTATATAAAGTGTAAAGTGGAATTTATTGTTTTATATAAAGTGTAAAGTGGAATTTATTGTTTTATATAAAGTGTAAAGTGGAATTTATTGTTTTATATAAAGTGTAAAGTGGGATTTATTGTTTTATATAAAGTGTAAAGTGGAATTTATTGTATTATATAAAGTGTAAAGTGGAATTTATGTTTTATATAAAGTGTAAAGTGGAATTATTGTATTTATATAAAGTGTAAAGTGGGAATTATTGTATTTATATAAAGTGTAAAGTGGAATTTATTGTATTTATATAAAGTGTAAAGTGGAATTTATTGTTTATATAAAAGTGTAAAGTGGAATTTATTGTTTTATATAAAGTGTAAAGTGGGATTTATTGTTTTATATAAAGTGTTGTAAAGTGGAATTTATTGTATTTATATAAAGTGTAAAGTGGAATTTATTGTATTTATATAAAGTGTAAAGTGGAATTTATTGTTTTATATAAAGTGTAAAGTGGAATTTATTGTTTTATATAAAGTGTAAAGTGGGAATTTATTGTTTTATATAAAGTGTAAAGTGGAATTTATTGTTTTTATATAAAGTGTAAAGTGGAATTTATTGTTTTATATATAAAGTGTAAAGTGGGATTTATTGTAGTATATAAAGTTGTAAAGTGGTATTTATTGTTTTATATAAAGTTGGTAAAGTGGGAATTTATTGAAGTTAAATAAAGTGTAAGAGGGGATTTATTGTATATATAAAGTGTATAGTGGATTTATTTGTATTTATATAAATGTGTAAAGTGGGATTTATTGTATGTAGATAAAGTGTAAAGTGGAGATTTATTGTATTTATATAAAGTGTAAAGTGGGATTTATTGTAGTTATATAAAGTGTAAAGAGGATTTATTGTTTTATATAAGGTCAAGTGGAATATGTTTATAAAGTGTAACGTGGGAGTTATTTATATTTATATAAAGTTGTAAAGTGGAATTGATTGATTTATATAAAGTGTAAAGTGGATTTATTGTATTTTATATAAAGTTGTAAAGTGGGGATTTATTGTATTTATATAAAGTGTAAAGTGGGAGTTATTGTATTTATATAAAGTGTAAGTGGGGATATGGTTATATAAAGTGTACGTGGGATTTCTTGTTTTATATAAAGTGTAAAGTGGAATTTATTGTATTTATATAAAGTGTAAAGTGGAATTTATTGTTTTATATAAAGTGTAAAGTGGAATTTATTGTTTTATATAAAGTGTAAAGTGGAATTTATTGTTTTATATAAAGTGTAAAGTGGAATTTATTGTTTTATATAAAGTGTAAAGTGGGATTTATTGTTTTATATAAAGTGTAAAGTGGAATTTATTGTATTTATATAAAGTGTAAAGTGGAATTTATTGTTTTATATAAAGTGTAAAGTGGAATTTATTGTATTTATATAAAGTGTAAAGTGGAATTTATTGTTTTATATAAAGTGTAAAGTGGAATTTATTGTATTTATATAAAGTGTAAAGTGGAATTTATTGTATTTATATAAAGTGTAAAGTGGAATTTATTGTTTTATATAAAGTGTAAAGTGGGATTTATTGTTTTATATAAAGTGTAAAGTGGAATTTATTGTATTTATATAAAGTGTAAAGTGGAATTTATTGTATTTATATAAAGTGTAAAGTGGAATTTATTGTTTTATATAAAGTGTAAAGTGGGATTTATTGTTTTATATAAAGTGTAAAGTGGAATTTATTGTATTTATATAAAGTGTAAAGTGGAATTTATTGTTTTATATAAAGTGTAAAGTGGATTTATTGTTTTATATAAAGTGTAAAGTGGAATTTATTGTTTTATATAAAGTGTAAAGTGGAATTTATTGTTTTATATAAAGTGTAAAGTGGATTTATTGTATTTATATAAAGTGTAAAGTGGAATTTATTGTTTTATATAAAGTGTAAAGTGGAATTTATTGTTTTATATAAAGTGTAAAGTGGAATTTATTGTTTTATATAAAGTGTAAAGTGGAATTTATTGTATTTATATAAAGTGTAAAGTGGAATTTATTGTTTTATATAAAGTGTAAAGTGGGATTTATTGTTTTATATAAAGTGTAAAGTGGAATTTATTGTTTTATATAAAGTGTAAAGTGGAATTTATTGTTTTATATAAAGTGTAAAGTGGAATTTATTGTTTTTATATAAAGTGTAAAGTGGAATTTATTGTTTTATATAAAGTGTAACGTGGAATTTATTGTTTTATATAAAGTGTAAAGTGGAATTTATTGTATTTATATAAAGTGTAAAGTGGGAATTTATTGTTTTATATAAAGTGTAAGTGGGAATTTATTGTATTTATATAAAGTGTAAAGTGGATTTATTGTTTTATATAAAGTGTAAAGTGGGAATTTATTGTTTTATATAAAGTGTAAAGTGGAATTTATTGTTTTTATATAAAGTGTAAAGTGGAATTTATTGTTTTATATAAAGTGTAAAGTGGAATTTATTGTTTTATATAAAGTGTAAAGTGGAATTTATTGTATTTATATAAAGTGTAAAGTGGAATTTATTGTTTTATATAAAGTGTAAAGTGGAATTTATTGTTTTATATAAAGTGTAAAGTGGAATTTATTGTTTTATATAAAGTGTAAAGTGGAATTTATTGTTTTATATAAAGTGTAAAGTGGGATTTATTGTATTTATATAAAGTGTAAAGTGGATTTATTGTTTTATATAAAGTGTAAAGTGGAATTTATTGTTTTATATAAAGTGTAAAGTGGGATTTATTGTTTTATATAAAGTGTAAAGTGGAATTTATTGTTTTATATAAAGTGTAAAGTGGAATTTATTGTTTTATATAAAGTGTAAAGTGGAATTTATTGTTTTATATAAAGTGTAAAGTGGAATTTATTGTTTTATATAAAGTGTAAAGTGGAATTTATTGTTTTATATAAAGTGTAAAGTGGAATTTATTGTTTTATATAAAGTGTAAAGTGGAATTTATTGTATTTATATAAAGTGTAAAGTGGAATTTATTGTTTTATATAAAGTGTAAAGTGGAATTTATTGTTTTATATAAAGTGTAAAGTGGGATTTATTGTATTTATATAAAGTGTAAAGTGGAATTTATTGTATTTATATAAAGTGTAAAGTGGAATTTATTGTTTTATATAAAGTGTAAAGTGGAATTTATTGTATTTATATAAAGTGTAAAGTGGGATTTATTGTATTTATATAAAGTGTAAAGTGGAATTTATTGTTTTATATAAAGTGTAAAGTGGATTTATTGTATTTATATAAAGTGTAAAGTGGAATTTATTGTTTTATATAAAGTGTAAAGTGGAATTTATTGTATTTATATAAAGTGTAAAGTGGAATTTATTGTATTTATATAAAGTGTAAAGTGGAATTTATTGTTTTATATAAAGTGTAAAGTGGAATTTATTGTATTTATATAAAGTGTAAAGTGGAATTTATTGTTTTATATAAAGTGTAAAGTGGAATTTATTGTTTTATATAAAGTGTAAAGTGGAATTTATTGTTTTATATAAAGTGTAAAGTGGAATTTATTGTATTTATATAAAGTGTAAAGTGGAATTTATTGTTTTATATAAAGTGTAAAGTGGGATTTATTGTTTTATATAAAGTGTAAAGTGGAATTTATTGTTTTATATAAAGTGTAAAGTGGAATTTATTGTATTTATATAAAGTGTAAAGTGGGATTTATTGTATTTATATAAAGTGTAAAGTGGAATTTATTGTATTTATATAAAGTGTAAAGTGGAATTTATTGTTTTTATATAAAGTGTAAAGTGGAATTTATTGTTTTATATAAAGTGTAAAGTGGGAATTTATTGTATTTATATAAAAGTGTAAAGTGGATTTATTGTTTTATATAAAGTGTAAAGTGGAATTTATTGTTTTATATAAAGTGTAAAGTGGAATTTATTGTTTTATATAAAGTGTTAAAGTGGGAATTTATTGTATTATATAAAGTGTAAAGTGGAATTTATTGTTTTATATAAAGTGTAAAGTGGGATTTATTGTATTATATAAAGTGTAAAGTGGAATTTATTGTTTTATATAAAGTGTAAAGTGGAATTTATTGTATTTATATAAGTGTAAAGTGGAATTTATTGTATTTATATAAAGTGTAAAGTGGAATTTATTGTTTTATATAAAGTGTAAAGTGGAATTTATGGTTTATATAAAGTGTAAAGTGGAATTTATTGTATTTATATAAAGTGTAAAGGTACGTGGAATTTATTGTATTTATATAAAGTGTAAAGTGGAATTTATTGTTTTATATAAAGTGTAAAGTGGAATTTATTGTATTTATATAAAGTGTAAAGTGGAATTTATTGTATTTATATAAAGTGTAAAGTGGAATTTATTGTATTTATATAAAGTGTAAAGTGGGATTTATTGTTTTATATAAAGTGTAAAGTGGAATTTATTGTTTTATATAAAGTGTAAAGTGGGATTTATTGTATTTATATAAAGTGTAAAGTGGAATTTATTGTTTTATATAAAGTGTAAAGTGGAATTTATTGTATTTATATAAAGTGTAAAGTGGAATTTATTGTTTTATATAAAGTGTAAAGTGGGATTTATTGTTTTATATAAAGTGTAAAGTGGAATTTATTGTATTTATATAAAGTGTAAAGTGGAATTTATTGTTTTATATAAAGTGTAAAGTGGAATTTATTGTATTTATATAAAGTGTAAAGTGGAATTTATTGTTTTATATAAAGTGTAAAGTGGATTTATTGTATTTATATAAAGTGTAAAGTGGAATTTATTGTATTTATATAAAGTGTAAAGTGGGAATTTATTGTATTTATATAAAGTGTAAAGTGGGATTTATTGTATTTATATAAAGTGTAAAGTGGGATTTATTGTATTTATATAAAGTGTAAAGTGGATTTATTGTATTTATATAAAGTGTAAAGTGGGATTTATTGTATTTATATAAAGTGTAAAGTGGGATTTATTGTATTTATATAAAGTGTAAAGTGGGATTTATTGTTTTATATAAAGTGTAAAGTGGAATTTATTGTATTATATAAAGTGTAAAGTGGAATTTATTGTATTTATATAAAGTGTAAAAGTGGATTTATTGTATTTATATAAAGTGTAAAGTGGAATTTATTGTTTTATATAAAGTGTAAAGTGGAATTTATTGTATTTATATAAAGTGTAAAGTGGAATTTATTGTTTTATATAAAGTGTAAAGTGGGATTTATTGTATTTATATAAAGTGTAAAGTGGGATTTATTGTTTTATATAAAGTGTAAAGTGGAATTTATTGTATTTATATAAAGTGTAAAGTGGAATTTATTGTATTTATATAAAGTGTAAAGTGGAATTTATTGTTTTATATAAAGTGTAAAGTGGAATTTATTGTATTTATATAAAGTGTAAAGTGGAATTTATTGTTTTATATAAAGTGTAAAGTGGAATTTATTGTTTTATATAAAGTGTAAAGTGGAATTTATTGTATTTATATAAAGTGTAAAGTGGGATTTATTGTATTTATATAAAGTGTAAAGTGGAATTTATTGTTTTATATAAAGTGTAAAGTGGAATTTATTGTATTTATATAAAGTGTAAAGTGGAATTTATTGTTTTATATAAAGTGTAAAGTGGAATTTATTGTTTTATATAAAGTGTAAAGTGGAATTTATTGTTTTATATAAAGTGTAAAGTGGAATTTATTGTATTTATATAAAGTGTAAAGTGGAATTTATTGTATTTATATAAAGTGTAAAGTGGAATTTATTGTATTTATATAAAGTGTAAAGTGGAATTTATTGTATTTATATAAAGCTGTAAAGTGGACATTTAATGTATTATATAAAGTGTAAAGTGGGATTTATTGTTTTATATAAAGTGTAAAGTGGAATTTATTGTAATTTTATAAAGTGTAAAGTGGAATTTATTGTTTTATATAAAGTGTAAAGTGGAATTTATTGTATTTATATAAAGCTGTAAAGTGGAAATTTATTGTTTTATACTAAGTGTAAAGTGGGATTTATTGTATTTATATAAAGTGTAAAGTGGAATTTATTGTTTTATATAAAGTGTAAAGTGGGAATTTATTGTATTTATATAAAGTGTAAAGTGGATTTAATGAATTTATATAAAGTGTAAAGTGGAATTTATTGTATTTATATAAAGTGTAAAGTGGATTTATTGTTTTATATAATGTGTAAAGACTGGGATTTATTGTATTTATTAAAGTGTAAAGTGGATTTATTGTTTTATATAAAGTGTAAAGTGGAATTTATTGTTTTTATATAAGCTGTAAAGTGGAATTTATTGAATTCTATATAAAGTGTAAAGTGGATTTATTTATTTATATAAAGTGTAAAGTGGAATTTATTGAATTTATATAAAGTGTAAAGTGGAATTTATTGTTTTATATAAAGTGTAAAGTGGAATTTATTGTATTTATATAAAGTGTAAAGTGGGATTTATTGTATTTATATAAAGTGTAAAGTGGGATTTATTGTATTTATATAAAGTGTAAAGTGGAATTTATTGTTTATATAAAGTGTAAAGTGGGATTTATTGAATTTATATAAAGTGTAAAGTGGGATTTATTGTATTTATATAAAGTGTAAAGTGGAATTTATTGTATTTATATAAAGTGTAAAGTGGGATTTATTGTTTTATATAAAGTGTAAAGTGGGATTTATTGTATTTATATAAAGTGTAAAGTGGAATTTATTGTTTTATATAAAGTGTAAAGTGGATTTATTGTATTTATATAAAGTGTAAAGTGGAATTTATTGTTTTATATAAAGTGTAAAGTGGAATTTATTGTATTTATATAAAGTGTAAAGTGGGATTTATTGTATTTATATAAAGTGTAAAGTGGGATTTATTGTATTTATATAAAGTGTAAAGTGGAATTTATTGAATTTATATAAAGTGTAAAGTGGAATTTATTGTATTTATATAAAGTGTAAAGTGGAATTTATTGTTTTATATAAAGTGTAAAGTGGAATTTATTGTATTTATATAAAGTGTAAAGTGGAATTTATTGTATTTATATAAAGTGTAAAGTGGAATTTATTGTATTTATATAAAGTGTAAAGTGGAATTTATTGTATTTATATAAAGTGTAAAGTGGAATTTATTGTTTTATATAAAGTGTAAAGTGGAATTTATTGTATTTATATAAAGTGTAAAGTGGAATTTATTGTTTTATATAAAGTGTAAAGTGGAATTTATTGTATTTATATAAAGTGTAAAGTGGAATTTATTGTTTTATATAAAGTGTAAAGTGGAATTTATTGTATTTATATAAAGTGTAAAGTGGAATTTATTGTATTTATATAAAGTGTAAAGTGGAATTTATTGTATTTATATAAAGTGTAAAGTGGAATTTATTGTTTTATATAAAGTGTAAAGTGGAATTTATTGTTTTATATAAAGTGTAAAGTGGAATTTATTGTATTTATATAAAGTGTAAAGTGGAATTTATTGTATTTATATAAAGTGTAAAGTGGAATTTATTGTATTTATATAAAGTGTAAAGTGGAATTTATTGTATTTATATAAAGTGTAAAGTGGAATTTATTGTTTTATATAAAGTGTAAAGTGGAATTTATTGTATTTATATAAAGTGTAAAGTGGAATTTATTGTATTTATATAAAGTGTAAAGTGGAATTTATTGTATTTATATAAAGTGTAAAGTGGAATTTATTGTATTTATATAAAGTGTAAAGTGGAATTTATTGTTTTATATAAAGTGTAAAGTGGAATTTATTGTATTTATATAAAGTGTAAAGTGGAATTTATTGTATTTATATAAAGTGTAAAGTGGATTTATTGTATTTATATAAAGTGTAAAGTGGAATTTATTGTATTTATATAAAGTGTAAAGTGGATTTATTGTATTTATATAAAGTGTAAAGTGGAATTTATTGTATTTATATAAAGTGTAAAGTGGGATTTATTGTATTTATATAAAGTGTAAAGTGGGATTTATTGTATTTATATAAAGTGTAAAGTGGAATTTATTGTATTTATATAAAGTGTAAAGTGGGATTTATTGTATTTATATAAAGTGTAAAGTGGGATTTATTGTATTATATAAAGTGTAAAGTGGAATTTATTTATTTATATAAATGTAAAGTGGAATTTATTGTATTTATATAAAGTGTAAAGTGGGATTTTATTGTTTTTATATAAAGTGTAAAGTGGAATTTATTGTTTATATAAAGTGTAAAGTGGGAATTTATTGAATTTATATAAGTGTAAAGTGGATTTATTGTATTATATAAAGTGTAAAGTGGAATTTATTGGTTTATATAAAGTGTAAAGTGGAATTTATTGTATTTATATAAAGTGTAAAGTGGAATTTATGTGTATATATAATGTGTAAAAGTGGGATTTATTGTATTTATATAAAGTGTAAAGTGGAATTTATTGTTTTATATAAAGGTAAAGTGAATTTATTGTATTTATATAAAGTGTAAAGTGGGAATTTATGTTTTATATAAAGTGTAAAGTGGAATTTATTGTTTTATATAAAGTGTAAAGTGGATTTATTGTATTTATATAAAGTGTAAAGTGGAATTTATTGTATTTATATAAAGTGTAAAGTGGGATTTATTGTTTTATATAAAGTGTAAAGTGGGATTTATTGTTTTATATAAAGTGTAAAGTGGAATTTATTGTTTTATATAAAGTGTAAAGTGGATTTATTGTTTTATATAAAGTGTAAAGTGGAATTTATTGTTTTATATAAAGTGTAAAGTGGAATTTATTGTATTTATATAAAGTGTAAAGTGGATTTATTGTATTTATATAAAGTGTAAAGTGGAATTTATTGTATTTATATAAAGTGTAAAGTGGGATTTATTGTATTATATAAAGTGTAAAGTGGGATTTATTGTATTTATATAAAGTGTAAAGTGGGATTTATTGTTTTATATAAAGTGTAAAGTGGATTTATTGTTTTATATAAAGTGTAAAGTGGGATTTATTGTTTTATATAAAGTGTAAAGTGGAATTTATTGTTTTATATAAAGTGTAAAGTGGATTTATTGTATTTATATAAAGTGTAAAGTGGAATTTCTTGAATTTATAATAACGTGTAAAGTGGGATGTATTGTATTTATATAAAGTGTAAAAGTGGTAATTTATTGTATTTATATAAAGTGTAAAGTGGAATTTATTGATTTATATAAAGTGTAAAGTGGAATTTATGTTTTATATAAGTGTAAAGTGGAATTTATTGTATTTATCTAAAGTGTAAAGTGGGATTTATTGTTTTATATAAAGTGTAAATGGGATTTATTGTATTATATAAAGTGTAAAGTGAATTATTGTTTTTAGATAAAGTGTAAAGTGGAATTTATTGTTTTATATAAGTGTAAAGAGGGATTTATTGTTTATATAAATGGAAGTGGAATTTTTGTTTTATATAAAGTGTAAAGTGGGATTTATTGTTATCTATTTTATTTTTAAAAAGGTATAAAGTGGGATTTATTGTATTTTATAAAGTGTAAAGTGGGTTTATTGTTTTATATAAGTGTAAAGTGGAATTTATTGTTTTATATAAAGTGTAAAGTGGAATTTATTGTATTTATATAAAGTGTAAAGTGGAATTTATTGTTTTATATAAAGTGTAAAGTGGGATTTATTGTTTTATATAAAGTGTAAAGTGGGATTTATTGTTTTATATAAAGTGTAAAGTGGAATTTATTGTTTTATATAAAGTGTAAAGTGGAATTTATTGTTTTATATAAAGTGTAAAGTGGAATTTATTGTATTTATATAAAGTGTAAAGTGGAATTTATTGTTTTATATAAAGTGTAAAGTGGAATTTATTGTTTTATATAAAGTGTAAAGTGGATTTATTGTATTTATATAAAGTGTAAAGTGGAATTTATTGTTTTATATAAAGTGTAAAGTGGAATTTATTGTTTTATATAAAGTGTAAAGTGGAATTTATTGTTTTATATAAAGTGTAAAGTGGGATTTATTGTATTTATATAAAGTGTAAAGTGGGATTTATTGTTTTATATAAAGTGTAAAGTGGGATTTATTGTTTTATAATAAGAGTTAAAGTGGGATTTATTGTATTTATATAAAGGTGTAAAGGTGGATTTATTGTTTTATATAAAGTGTATAAGTGGAATTTATTGTTTTATATTAAGTGTAAAGTGGTATTTATTTGTTTTATATAAAGTTGTAAGTGGGGATTTTTTGTATTTATATAAAGGTAAAGGGATTTTATATAAAGTGTAAAGTGGGATTTATTGTTTTATATAAAGTGTAGTGGAATTTATTGTTTTATATAAAGTGTAAAGTGGGGATTTATTGTTTTATATAGTGTAAAGGGAAATTTATTGTTTTATATTAATGTGTTAAGTGGGATTTATTGTTTTATATAAAGTGTAAAGTGGGATTTATTGTATTTATATAAAGTGTAAAGTGAATTTATTGTATTTAATAAAGTGTAAAGTGGATTTTATTGTTTTATATAAAGTGTAAAGTGGGATTTATTGTTTTATATAAAGGTAAAGTGGGGATTTAATTTGTTATATATAAAAGTGTAAAGTGGGTTTATTGTTTTATATAAAAGTGTAAAGTGGGATTTATTGTATTTTATATAAAGTGTAAAGTGGGATTTATTGTATTTATATAAAGTGTAAAGTGGAATTTATTGTATTTATATAAAGTGTAATGTGGAATTTATTGTATTTATATAAAGTGTAATGTGGAATTTATTGTATTATTGTAAAGTGTAAAGTGGTATTCATCACCTTATTGTGAAGTGTAAAGTAGTATTCATCGTTTTGTTGTAAAATGTAAAGTAATATCGCGGTCCTTCTCCCAGTGCCTGAAGAGCTCCTCCCAGAGTCGCAATGCGGATTCCGCCCACTAAGGGGCACAATGGACATGATCTTCACCGAGCGTCAATTACAAGAGAAATGTAGGGAACAGCACCAACCGCTGTACATGGCTTTCTTTGACTTCACAAAGACCTTCGACACTGTCGGCCGTGAGGGATTATGGAGTGTCCTCCTCAAATTCGCCTGTCCCCAAAATATTGTCACGATCCTCCGCCTGCTTCACGACAACATGCAAGCCGTGATCCTGACCAACGGATCCACCACAGACCCAATTCATGTACGGACCAGGGTCAAGCAAGGCTGTGTCATCGCACCAATGCTCTTCTCGATCTACCTTGCTGCAATGCTCCATCTCACCCTCAGTAAGCTCCCCTCTGGAGTTGAGCTAATCTACAGAACAAACGGGAAACTGTTCAATCTCCGTTGCCTGCAGTCCAGATTCAAGGTCGTCCCATCCTCTGTCATCGAATTACAGTATGCAGACGATGCTTGCGTCTGCGCACACTCTGAGGCCGAACTCCAAACTGTCAACACATTCACCGAAGAGTACGAGAGCATGGGTCTTACACTAAACATCTGTAAGTCAAAGGTCCTCTACCAACCTACCCCTGCCACACAATGCTGCCCCCCTGATTATCAAAATCCACGACAAGGCCTTGGACAACGTGGACCACTTTCCATACCTCGGGAGCCTACAGTCAACAAGGGCAGACGTCGATGACAAAGTCCAACACTGCCTTCAGTGTGCCAGTGCAGCCTTCGGTCGCCTGAGGAAGAGAGTGTTTGAAGACCAGGACCTCAAACCCAGCACCAAGCTCATGGTCTACAGAGCAGTAGTGATACCCGCCCTGTTGTATGTCTCAGAGACATGGACCATGTACAGCAGGCACCTCAAAGCACTGGAGTGGTACCACCAACACTGCCTCCGCAAGATCCTGCAAATCCATTGGCAGGATAGGCGCACCAACGTTAGTGTTCTCGCTCAGGCCAACATCCGCAGCATCGAAGCTTTGACCACACTGGATCAGTTCCGATGGACGGGTCACATCGTCCGCATGCCCAATATGAGACTCACAAAAAAACGCTCTACTCGGACGTCCAACATGACAAGAGAGCCCAAGGTGAGCAGAGGAAACGCTTCAAGGACACCCTCAAAGCCTCCTTGAAAAAGTGCAACATCCCCACTGATACCTGGGAATCCCCGGCCCGAGACCGCACAAAGTGGAGAAGCATCCGGGATGGCACCGAACACCTCGAGTCTCTTCGCCGGGAGCAAGCGGAAGCCAAGCGCAAATAGCAGAAGGAGCGCACGTCAACCCAAGCACCCCACCCACCCCCCCTTCAACCACCTTCTGCCCCCCCTGTGACAGAGACTGCAGATCCCGCACTGAACTCATCAGTCACCTGAGAACTCATTTTAAATGTGGAAGTAAGTCATCCTCTATTCCGAGGGACTGCCTAAGAGAAGAAGAGAAAGTATTATTCATCGCCTTATTGTAAAGTGTAAAGTAGTATTCATTTCCTTATTGTAAAGTGTAATGTGGTATTCATCGCCTTAATGTAAAGTGTAAAGTAGTATTCATCGCCTTATTGTAAAGTGTAAAGTAGTATCCAACGCCTTATTGTAAAGTGTAAAGTAATATTCATCGTTTTTTGTAAAATGTAAAGTAATATCGCGATCCTTCTCCCAGTGCCTGAAGAGCTCCTCCCAGAGTCGCAATGCAGATTTCACCCACTAAGGGGCACAATGGACATGATCTTCACCGAGCGTCAATTACAAGAGAAATGCAGGGAACAGCACCAACCGCTGTTCATGGCTTTCTTTGACCTCACAAAGACCTTCGACACTGTCGGCCGTGAGGGATTATGGAGTGTCCTCCTCAAATTCGTCTGTCCCCAAAATTTTGTCACCATCCTCCGCCTGCTTCACGACAACATGCAAGCCGTGATCCTGACCAACGGATCCACCACAGACCCAATTCATGTACGGACCGGGGTCAAGCAAGGCTGTGTCATCGCACCAACGCTCACTCGATCTTCCTTGCTGCAATGCTCCATCTCACCCTCAGTAAGCTCCCCTCTGGAGTTGAGCTAATCTACAGAACAAACGGGAAACTGTTCAATCTCCGTTGCCTGCAGTCCAGATTCAAGGTCGTCCCATCCTCTGTCGTCGAATTACAGTATGCAGATGACGCTTGCGTCTGTGCACACTCGGAGGTCGAACTCCAAATCGTCAACAGCTTCACCGAAGCGTACGAGAGCATGGGCCTTACACTAAACATCTGTAAGTCAAAGGTCCTCTACCAAACTGCCCCCCGCCACACAGTACTGCCCTACGATTATCAAAATCCACGACAAGGCCTTGGACAACATGGACCACTTTCCATGCCTCGGGAGCCTACAGTCAACAAGGGCAGACGTCGATGACGAAGTCCAACACCGCCTTCAGTGTGCCAGTGCAGCCTTCGGTCACCTGAGGAAGAGAGTGTTTGAAGACCAGGACCTCAAACCCAGCACCAAGCTCATGGTCTACAGAACAGTAGTGATACCCGCCCTCCTGTATGCTTCAGCGACATGGACCATGTACAGCAGACACCTCAAAGCACTGGAGAGGTACCACTAACGCTGCCTCCGCAAGATCCTGCAAATCCATTGGCAGGATAGGCGCATCAATATTAGTATTCTCGCTCAGGCCAACATCCCCAGCATCAAAGATTTGACCATGCTCGATCAGCTCTGATGGACGGGTCACATCGTCCGCATGCCCGATACGAGACTCCCAAAACAAGAGCTCTACTCGGAGCTCCGACACGGCAAGAGAACCCCAGGTGGGCAGAGGAAATGCTTTAAGGACACCCTCAAAGCCTCCTTGATAAAGTGCAACATCCCCACTGATACCTGGGAATCCCTGGTCCAAGACCGCACAACGTGGAGGAGAAGCATCCGGGATGGCACCGAACACCTCGAGTCTCTTCGCCGGGAGCAAGCGGAAGCCAAGCGCAAATAGCAGAAGGTGCGCACGTCAACCCAAGCACCCCACCCACCCGTCCCATCAACCACCGTCTGCCTCATCTGTGACAGAGACTGTAGGTCCCGCATTGAACTCATTAGTCACCTGAGAACTCATTTTTAATGTGGAAGCAAGTCATCCTCGGTTCCGAGGGACTGCCTAAGAGAAGAAGAGAAAGTAGTATTCATCGCCTTATTGTAAAGTGTAAAGTAGTATTCATCGCCTTATTGTACAGTTTAATGTTGTATTCATCGCCTTATTGTAAAGTGTAATGTGGTATTCATCGCCTTATTGTAAAACGTAATGTGGTATTCATCGCCTTATTGTAAAGTGTAAAGTAGTATTCATCGCCTTATTGTAAAGTGTAAAGTAGTATTCATCGCCTTATTGTAAAGTGTAAAGTAGTATTCATCGTTTTGTTGTAAAGTGTAAAGTAATATCGCGATCCTTCTCCCAGTGCCTGAAGAGCTCCTCCCAGAGTCGCAATGCGGATTTCACCCACTAAGGGGCACAATGGACATGATCTTCACCGAGCGTCAATTACAAGAGAAATGTAGGGAACAGCACCAACCGCTGTTCATGGCTTTCTTTGACCTCACAAAGACCTTCGACACTGTCGGCCGTGAGGGATTATGGAGTGTCCTCCTCAAATTCGGCTGTCCCCAAAATTTTGTCACCATCCTCCGCCTGCTTCACGACAACATGCAAGCCGAGATCCTGACCAACGGATCCACCACAGACCCAATTCATGTACGGACCAGGGTCAAGCAAGGCTGTGTCATCGCACCAACGCTCTTCTCGATCTTCCTGGCTGCAATGCTCCATCTCACCCTCAGTAAGCACCCCTCTGGAGTGGAGCTAATCTACAGAACAAACGGGAAACTGTTCAATCTCCATTGCCTGCAGTCCAGATTCAAGGTCGTCCCATCCTCTGTCGTCGAATTACAGTTTGCAGATGATGCTTGCGTCTGCGCACACTCGGAGGACGAACTCCAAATCGTCAACAGCTTCACCGAAGCGTACGAGAGCATGGGCCTTACACTAAACATCTGTAAGTCAAAGGTCCTCTACCAACCTACCCCCACCACACTGTGCTGCCCCCCGATTATCAAAATCCACGACAAGGCCTTGGACAACGTGGACCACTTTCCATACCTTGGGAGCCTACAATCAACAAGGGCAGACGTCGATGACGAAGTCCAACACCGCCTTCAGTGTGCCAGTGCAGCCTTCGGTCGCCTGAGGAAGAGAGTGTTTGAAGACCAGGACCTCAAACCCAGCACCTAGCTCATTGTCTACAGAGCAGTAGTGATACCCGCCCTCCTGTATGCTTCAGAGACATGGACCATGTACAGCAGGCACCTCAAAGCACTGGAGATTTACCACCAACGCTGCCTCCGCAAGATCCTGCAAATGTATTGGCAGGATAGGCGCATCAACATCAGTGTTCTCGTTCAGGCCAACATCCCCAGCATCGAAGATTTGACCATGCTCGATCAGCTCCGATGGACGGGTCACATCGTCCGCATGCCCGATACGAGACTCCCAAAACAAGCGCTCTACTTGGAGCTCCGACACGGCAAGAGAGCCCCAGGTGGGCAGAGGAAACGCTTCAAGGACACCCTCAAAGCCTCCTTGATAAAGTGCAACATCCCCACTGATACCTGGGAATCCCTGGCCCAAGACCGCACAAAGTGGAGGAGAAGCATCCGGGATGGCACCGAACACCTCGAGTCTCTTCGCCGGGAGCAAGCGGAAGCCAAGCGCAAATAGCAGAAGGTGCGCACGTCAACCCAAGCACCCCACCCACCCGCCCCATCAACCACCGTCTGCCTCACCTGTGACAGAGACTGTAGGTCCCGCATTGAACTCATCAGTCACCTGAGAACTCTTTTTAATGTGGGAGCAATTCATCCTCGTTTCTGAGGGACTGCTTAAGAGAAGAAGAGAAAGTAGTATTCATCGCCTTATTGTAAAGTGTAAAGTAGTATTCATCGCCTTATTGTAAAGTGTAAAGTAGTATTCATTACCTTATTGTAAATTGTAAAGTAGTATTCATTGCCTTATTGTAAATTGTAAAGTAGTATTCATCGCCTTATTGTAAATTGTAAAGTAGTATTCATCGCCTTACTGTAAAGTGTAAAGTAGTATTCATCGCCTTATTGTAAAGTGTAAAGTAGTATTCATTGCCTTATTGTAAATTGTAAAGTAGTATACCTCGCCTTATTGTAATGTGTGAAGCAGTATTCATCGCCTTATTGTAAAGTGTAACGTGGTATTCATTGCCTTATTGTAAATTGTAAAGTAGTATACCTCGCCTTATTGTAATGTGTGAAGCAGTATTCATCGCCTTATTGTAAAGTGTAACGTGGTATTCATCGCCTTTTTGTAAAGTGTAACGTGGTATTCATCGCCTTATTGTACAGTGTAAAGTAATATTCATCGCCTTATTGTAAAGTGTAATGTGGTATTCATCACTTTATTGTAAAGTGTAAAGTTGTATTCATCGCCTTGTTGTAAAGTGTAATGTGGTATTCATCACCTTATTGTAAAGTGTAAAGTGGTATTCATCGCCTTATTGTAAAGTGTAACGTGGTATTCATTGCCTTATTGTAAATTGTGAAGTAGTATACCTCGCCTTATTGTAATGTGTGAAGCAGTATTCATCGCCTTATTGTAAAGTGTAACGTGGTATTCATCGCCTTTTTGTAAAGTGTAACGTGGTATTCATCGCCTTATTGTACAGTGTAAAGTAATATTCATCGCCTTATTGTAAAGTGTAATGTGGTATTCATCACCTTATTGTAAAGTGTAAAGTTGTATTCATCGCCTTGTTGTAAAGTGTAATGTGGTATTCATCACCTTATTGTAAAGTGTAAAGTGGTATTCATCGCCTTATTGTAAAGTGTAAAGTTGTATTCATCGCCTTATTGTAAAGTTTAAAGTGGTATTCATCGCATTATTGTAAAGTGTAAAGTAGTATTCATCGCCTTATTGTAAAGTGTAAAGTGGTATTCATCGCCTTGTTGTAAAGTTTAAAGTGTTATTTAATGCACTCATTGTAAATTGTAAAGTAGTATTCATCGCCTTATTGTAAAGTGTAAAGTGGTATTCATCGCCTTATTGTAAAGTGTAAAGTGGTATTCATCGCCTTATTGTAAAGTGTAAAGTGGTATTCATCGCCTTATTGTAAAGTTTAATTCGGTATGCATCGCCTTATTGTAAAGTGTCTTCTCTTCTTAGGCAGTCCCTCGGAACCGAGGATGACTTGCTTCCCCACTAAAAATGAGATCTCAGGTGACTGATGAGTCGGACCTACAGTCTCTGTCACAGGTGGGGCAGACGGTTGTTGAAGGGGTGGGTGGGTGGGGTGCTTGGGTTGACGTACGCTCACTCCGCTATTTGCGCTGTGCTTCTGCTTGCTCCCGGCGAAGAGACTCGAGGTGTTCGGCACCTTCCCGGATGCTTCTCCTCCACTTTGTGCGGTCTAGGCCAGGGATTCCCAGGTGTCAGTGGGGATGTTGCACTTTTTCAAGGAGGTTTTGGGGGTGTCCTTGAAGTGTTTCCTCTGCGCACCTGGGGCTCTCTTGCCGTGTCGGAGCTCCGAGTAGAGCGCTTGCTTTGGGAGTTTTGTATCATATTGATAATCGGGGGGCAGTACTGTGTGGCGGGGGCTGGTTGGTAGAGGACCTTTGTCTTACAGATGTTTCATGTAAAGCAAATGCATTCGTACGCTTCGGTGAAGGTGTTGACGATGGTTTGGAGTTCAGCCTTAGAGTGTGCGCAGACACAAGCGTCGTCTGCATACTGTAATTCCATGACAGAGGATGGGACGACCTTGGATCTGGACTGGAGGCGACGGAGGTTAAACAGATTTCGGTTTGTTCTGTAGATTAGCTCCACTCCAGCGGGTAGCTTACTGAGGGTGAGATGGAGCATTGCAGCAAGGAAGATCGAGAAGTGCGTTGGTGTGATGACACAGCCTTGCTTGACCCCAGTCCATACGTGAATTGGGTCTGTGGTGGATCCATTGGTCAGGAACACGGCTTGCATGTCGTCGTGAAGCAGGCGGAGGATGGTGACAAACTTTTGAGAGCAGCCGAATTTGAGGAGGACACTCCATAATCCCTCATGGATGACGGAGTCGAAGGCCTTTGTGAGGTCAAAGAAGGACATGTACAGCAGTTGGTGCTGTTCCCTTCATTTCTCTTGTAGTTGACACACAGTGAAGATCATGTCCATTGTGCCTCTTAGTGGGCGGAATCCGCATTGCGACTCTGGGAGGAGCTCTTCAGCCACTGGGAGAAGGCGATTGAGGAGGATTCTTGCGCTGACTTTCCCTGTGGCAGACAGCAGGGAGACTCCTCTATAAGAACATAACAACATAAGAAATAGGAGCAGGAATAGGCCACTTGGCCCCTCAAGCCTGCTCTGCCATTCAATAAGATCATGGCTGATCTGGGGCTCAAAGCCACTTCCCAGCCCGCTCCCCATAACCCTTCACTCCCTTATCTTGCAAAAATTTGTCTATCTCCACTTTAAATGTATTTAATGAACCAGCCTCCACATATCTCTGGGGCAGAGAATTCCACAAATTTACGACCCTCTGAGAGAAGATATTCCTCCTCATTTCAGTTCTAAAAGGGCGACCCTTTATTCTGAAACCGTGCCCCTGAGTTCTAGATTTCCCCATGAGGGGAAACATCCTCTCTGCATTTACCCTGTCGAGCCCCCTCAGTATCTTATATGTTTCGATAAGATCACCTCTCATTCTTCTAAATTCCAATGAGTGTAGACCCAACCTGCTCAACCTTTCTTCATAAGTCAAACCCCTCATCTCTGGAATTAACCTAGTGAATCGTCGCTGAACTGCCTCCAATGCAAGTATATCCTTCCTTAAATAAGGAGCCCAAAACTGTATCGCAATCGGACTTGTCACCTTTCTTGAAGATGGTCACGATTACGGCGTCTCTGAGATCTCCTGGCATGCTCTCCTCCTTCCAAATAAGAAAAAGGAGTTCATGTATTCACGCCAATAGTGCTTCTCCGCCATATTTTAACACCTCGGCGGGGATTCCATCTGCTCCTGAGGCCTTGTTGTTCTTCAGTTGTCGGATGACCTTTTCAACCTCATGCCGGGCTGGGGTTGTGCTGAGGTGGTGGCGGGTAGCATGCTGCGGGATGGAGTTGAGGACACTCGCGTCGAAGACAGAGTCTCGGTTAAGGAGATCTTCGAAGTGTTCCTTCCAGTGGTCACTGACTGCCTCTCTGTCCTGGATGCGTACCTCTTCCTTCTTGGCCCGCAATGGGGTAGGACATTGAGTGCTTGGGCCATATGCGGTCTTGACTGTGCTAAAGAATCCATGCATGTCGTGGTTGTCGGCCAGCTGCTGGATCTCCTGCGCTTTCTCCACCCACCATCTGTTCTTTAGGTCACAAGTTTTTATTTGGAGCTCGGTCTTCAGGTGTCTGTAGACTTGCTTTCTTGCTCTTGAGTTCTGTTGCTGTTTCAGATCAGGAGCCTGGTAAAGTGTAATGTGGTATTAATTGCCTTATTGTAAAGTGTAATGTGGTATTAATTGCCTTATTGTAAAGTGTAATGTGGTATTAATTCCCTTATTGTAAATTGTAAAGTGGTATTCATCGCCTTATTGTAACGTGTAATGTAGTATTCATTGCCTTATTGTAAAGGGTAAAGTAATATTCATCGCCTTATTGTAAAGGGTAAAGTAATATTCATCGCCTTATTGTAAAGTGTAAAGTAGTATTCATCGCCTTATTGTAAAGGGTAAAGTATTATTCATCGGCTTATTGTAAAGTGTAAAGTAGTATTCATCGCCTTATTGTAAAGTGTAAAGTAGTATTCATCGCCTTATTGTAAAGTGTAAAGTATTATTCATCGGCTTATTGTAAAGGGTAAAGTAATATTCATCGCCTTATTGTAAAGGGTAAAGTAATATTCATCGCCTTATTGTAAAGTGTAAAGTAGTATTCATCGCCTTATTGTAAAGGGTAAAGTAATATTCATCGCCTTATTGTAAAGTGTAAAGTAGCATTCATCGCCTTATTGTAAAGGGTAAAGTATTATTCATCGCCTTATTGTAAAGTGTAAAGTAGCATTCATCGCCTTATTGTAAAGGGTAAAGTATTATTCATCGGCTTATTGTAAAGGGTAAAGTAGTATTCATCACCTTATTGTAAAGTGTAAAGTAGCATTCATCGCCTTATTGTAAAGGGTAAAGTAGCATTCATCGCCTTATTGTAAAGGGTAAAGTATTATTCATCGGCTTATTGTAAAGGGTAAAGTAGTATTCGTCGCCTTATTGTAAAGGGTAAAGTATTATTCATCGGCTTATTGTAAAGGGTAAAGTAGTATTCGTCGCCTTATTGTAAAGGGTAAAGTATTATTCATCGGCTTATTGTAAAGGGTAAAGTAGTATTCATCGCCTTATTGTAAAGGGTAAAGTATTATTCATCGCCTTATTGTAAAGTGTAAAGTAGCATTCATCACCTTATTGTAAAGGGTAAAGTAATATTCATCGCCTTATTGTAAAGGGTAAAGTATTATTCATCGGCTTATTGTGAAATGTAAAGCAGTATTCATCACCTTATTGTAAAGGGTAAAGTGTAAATACAGGATTTGTATTCCCTCTCTGTACCTGTACCTGAAGAAGGAGCAGAGCTCCGAAAGCTCGTAATTTCAAATAAAACTGTTGGACTATAACCTGGTTTTGTGCGACTTCTCATTTTTATTGTAAAGTGTAATGTGGTATTCATCGCCTTATTGTAAAGTGTAAGCTAGTGTTCATCGCCTTATTGTAAAGTGTAAAGTAGTATTCATCGCTTTATTGTAAAGTGTAATGGGGCAGAAATTCCGTTCCCTACGGGTGTGTACGCAATGTGTACTGACCCGTAAGGCCAACGGAAATGCCGGTTTTAGGCATGCACTGCGCATGCGCTGGAAACCGACATTTCCGATTTGTCAAGAAGCTCTTGACAGATCCTCCGGCTGCCCTGGAGAAGGGCCTCTGCCGGCGGATAGTTCCGCTATTTGGAGACCCTCCGCCCGCAGAAAACACTTACAATTCTTGCACCTGGTAAAAGCAGGCGTAAGGCCAGCTTTAACCAGGATAAGAGTTGAAAAAAGTAAAAAAAAAAATTTTCCTCTGATCTATCATTTAAAAATACTTTAAAGAAAGGTAAGTTTATTTTTAGCCCCATTAAAAACTTTAATTATTTTTTTCAAAAAATAAAATTTTTGTTTAAAATACTTAATTTATAGTAATTTAAAGTCATTTTAAAAATGTGATTTTTAAAAAAAAATTATTTTAGTTTTACTTTGTTTTGGGGGTGATCTCCATTCATATATTTGACAGGTCTTCCTGTCAAATGTATGGTGGGACATTCCCTCATCTGATTGGCTCCCCATGGCCCACGTGATCCCAGGGACGCTGCGAACTACCTGCGCTACTGGGATACGTGGGCCCTGCGCACCGGCAGTTTGGAGAGGCCCAGCTTCGGAATTGTGCGCCTCCCGGGAGCCCTCAGGTCAGGGCGCAGATATTTTCCAGATCGCAGCCCTCCGCCCGCGGGAGGCCTGCAATCAAAATATCTGGGCCATTGTAAAGTGTAAAGAAGTATTCATCGCCGTATTGTAAAGTGTAATGTGGTGTTCATCGCCTTATTGTAAAGTGTAAAGTAATATTCATTACCTTATTGTAAAGTGTAACGTGGTGTTCATCGCCTTATTGTAAAGTGTAAAGTGGTATTCATTACCTTATTGTAAAGTGTAAAGTGGTATTCATTACCTTATTGTAAAGTGTAAAGTGGTATTCATTGCTTTATTGTAAATTGTAAAGTGGTATTCATTGCTTTATTGTAAATTGTAAAGTATTATTCATCACCTTTTTGTAAAGTGTAAAGTAGTATTCATCGCCTTATTGTAACCCGTAAAGTAATATTCATCGCCTTATTGTAAGGTGTAAAGTGGTATTCATCGTCTTATTGTAAAGTGCAAACTGGTATTCATTCCCTTATTGTAAAGTGTAATGTAGCGTACATCGCCTTTTGGTAAAGTGCAAAGTGGTATTCAATGCCTTATTATAAAGTGTAAAGTAGTATTCATCGCTTTATTGTGAAGTGTAAAGTATTATTCATCGACGTATTGTAAAGTGTAAATTAGTATTCATCGCCTTATTGTAAAGTGTAAAGTAGTATTCATCGCATTTTTGTAAAGTGTAAAGTAGTATTCATCGCCTTATTGTAAAGTGTAACGTGGTATTCATCGCCTTAATGTAAAGTGTAACGTGGTATTCATCGCCTTATTGTAAAGTGTGACGAAATATTCATCGCCTTACTTTAAAGTGTAATGTAGTATTCATCGCCTTATTGTAAAGTGTAAAGTAGTATTCATCGCCTTATTGTAAAGTGTAAAGTAGTATTCATCGCCTTATTGTAAAGTGTAAAGTGGTATTCATCGCCTTATTGTAAAGTGTAAAGTGGTATTCATCGCCTTATTGTAAAGTGTAAAGTGGTATTCATCGCCTTATTGTAAAGTGTAAAGTAGCATTCATCGCCTTATTGTAAAGTGTAAAGTGGTATTCATCGCCTTATTGTAAAGTGTAAAGTGGTATTCATCGCCTTATTGTAAAGTGTAAAGTAGTATTCATCGCCTTATTTTAAAGTGTAATGTAGTATTCATCGCCTTATTGTAAAGTGTAAAGTGGTATTCATCGCCTTATTGTAAAGTGTAAAGTAGCATTCATCGCCTTATTGTAAAGTGGAAAGTAGTATTCATCACCTTATTGTAAAGTGTAAAGTGGTATTCATCGCCTTATTGTAAAGTGTAAAGTAGCATTCTTCGCCTTATTGTAAAGTGGAAAGTAGTATTCATCGCCTTGTTGTAAAGTGTAAAGTAGTATTCATCGCCTTATTGTAAAGTTTAATGTGGTATTCATCGCCTTATTGTAAAGTGTAAAGTAGTATTCATCACCTTATTATAAAGTGTAAATTAGTATTCATCGCCTTATTGTAAAGTGTAAAGTGGTATTCATCGCCTTATTGTAAAGTGTAAAGTAGCATTCATCGCCTTATTGTAAAGTGTAAAGTAGTATTCATCGCCTTATTGTAAAGTGGAAAGTAGTATTCATCGCCTTATTGTAAAGTGTAAAGTGGTATTCATCGCCTTATTGTAAAGTGTAAAGTAGCATTCATCGCCTTATTGTAAAGTGGAAAGTAGTATTCATCGCCTTATTGTAAAGTGGAAAGTAGTATTCATCACCTTATTATAAAGTGTAAAGTAGTTATCATCGCATTATTGTAAAGTGTAAAATAGTATGCATTGCCTTATTGTAAAGTGTAATGTGCTATTCATCTCCTTATTGTAAAGTGTAATGTGGCATTAATTGTCTTATTGTAAAGTGTAAAGTAGTATTCATTGTTGTGGAAATGGAAGAAGTAGTGTAAAACTGAAATAAAATGAAGGAGTCACCATGTGTAAGGGATAGTGGGTAAATAATGCAGAGGTTCAGTAATGTTCTGAAACAGAGGGCTCATAGGTAACCTCATCAGACACGGGTGAGGTCACTACAGACACCAGTTAACAAACAATGGGTCAATTGGAGAAAATGGATGAAGTAAGACATAAACTAATCAAGGAGATGGGACAGGTTGTAGAATAGGATAAACTAATCATCAGGGTGCAGGAAAAAAGGAACAAATGTGTAACCAAAGAGATGTGACAGATTATAGAATAGTATAAACCAGGAGGGAAAACCCCAGATAGGCAGCGAGAACCTAGGACCAACGTTCGACAGCAGGGACCTGGGGACAGAAACCCTACGTAGAGGTTTGGACAGAGACTGATCACCTCGGACCAAATCAGGTAACATCGATATAAGTTGTGAGTCTTATATTTTGTAATTGTACTTTAAATAACGAACGGTGTTTGTTAAGCATTTATTAAAGATAAATCTTTGTACGTGAAATCTGTTGCCTGCGTGTTTGTTCAGACCAAACTTACATTTGAACCCTAAAAGGAAAAATTGCGAACCTATTTGTTCGATCTTTCGAACATCTAGCGAATTCGGAGCTACAATTGGCAACCCAGATGGGACTTTAGAACTTTGTTTTGAACAAAATATACCACAGTAAGGGGCTGAACAAGCGACAGACAATATCTGTTAGAGTCGGATAAGGTATATCTGTTAGAGTCGGATAAGGTATATCTGTTAGAGTCGGATAAGGTATATCTGTTAGAGTCGGATAAGGTATATCTGTTAGAGTCGGATAAGGTATATCTGTTAGAGTCGGATAAGGTATATCTGTTAGAGTCGGATAAGGTATATCTGTTAGAGTCGGATAAGGTATAACAGTAAGGGTCTGAACAATATCTGTTAGAGTCAGATAAGGTTTTAAAGCAGTAACTATGGTGGAACATGACGCGTCTAAAGGGGAGACCTCCCAGGATTGGGAAGAACAGTTTAACCAGTTAATAGTAGGAAAATATAAGGACTGGGCGGTGACGATCGCTGGTCCACGTTTCAAAGGAGGTCAGACCTTCTTTGAGCACAATAATAAAAAGGGAAAAATGAAACGAAAAAAATGTAAATATTTTCTGATGGCAGCCTGTTACTCCGAACTAATGAGCGAGCGAGCATTAACACACAGTCAGAGTCAGACCCAAAACCAATTGCAGTCTGATTTAGACCAGCTCCGGAATCAGGTTAAAAATTTGCAAAAGGAAAATGAGAATTACGTAGTGATGAAAGATTGCACAGCCTCATGTGGCCTCTAGTGTGACTGCAGTCGAAGCAAGTCATCAAAAATTACACCGAATGCAGCAACAACTAGACAAGTCCACAAGGAGGAAAAGTGTCAGGATTTGAAATCAGCCCTCAAGGTCATACAACAGTCTCACCAGCGGGAAAAATACGATAAAACGAATCATACCCACTTTCGTCAAGAAATAGAAGTATTAAAGTCACAATTATCCTCACACAGAGGCATAATATGCGCTTTCTCCGACGGAGGCGGAGAGGGTATCGACTACTCAAGCCTGGCTGAGGCGGGCCAGAACTATGAGAGGGACCGATCAGGAGAAGGGGACTACGGCCCCCCTGACCCAGCATGGTACGATCCCCCGCCACCCTGTAGAAATAATAAAAAGGTCCTACTGCCCCAGAGGATGGGCTTGCTGCCCCAGAGGAGCCGCCACCCTCACTACCCATGAACCCGATGGTCACTGTTCGGACACAGGAAAGGACCGACGGTCAAGCGGTAGACGCTGTGCCCAACGGACCCATCAATTATGCCACCCCTTTTACTCTCTCCCAATTGAATGATATTGCCAAAAACGTACCCAAGTTCGATGGCAAGATTAATTTTGAATTATGGAAGGCCGCGGTTCTCCAGGCCTCTGAGACTCAGGGACTAGATGAGGGAGAGTTGAGGAAACTAGTGACTGTGTGTTTGGGACCCGTTATATTCAGGGCCATGCCCCAAACCCAGAGAACAGGGCAGGGCACCATAGTTGAAATGTGGATCGCCATTAAGGAGGTGGCAGGAGTTAACAGCAAGGATCCCGTTACGGAACTAGCAAACTTTAAACAGGGTGACGAAGAACACCCCCGCGCTTATGTGGAACGCTTGTGGGTGGTTTTCTGTAACCTGATGGGAACATTGAACCGCGACAATCTGGATGATGGTCCTCGTGCCACCTGGTTTAAGTCCCTCATTTCTCATGCCTCCGATTCCGGTAAAAGGGCGTGTAAGCTCTTCGACTCTACCAACAACACTCATAATGAGGCCTGGATCTTAAGGCGTATGACCAGGGCTCGGCAGGATGATCAAAATCAATCCTCTCCCCAACCAAAAGATAAAATCCACGCTTTCCGCTCAGGCCCAGTTAGAAATGACACGCCAGCATGGAGGACTGAGGGATCTCCAAGGTATCCGGTAGCAAACCAGGGAGATAGGGGATATGGACCACTAAGGTGACCCTGTTATAACTGTGGAAAGATGGGACATTGGCAAAGGGAGTGTCAGGCGCCAAAAAGAAGTAACCGGTCCGGCGCTGTGGGATGCTCCGGGCGAATGGCACCCTTCCATGAGCAACCGGCACTCGAGCCCGGGGGCCAACAATGACGGGGTCCGACCTCGGAGGTCGTGTGCAAGGCAGGATATGACAATCATGGACAGCCTATAGTCTCAGGTGTTGTAGGAGGTCACGATACCACATTTTTATGGGACACAGGCGGATCCAGAACATGTCTGGGAAACCAGCACCCTCTCTCGCACAACGACTTAACTAATCAAGAAATTCTCCTTAGTGGCTTTAACGGTCATGGGCAGACCGCTACAATCACTAAGCCATTGGAGATTCAATTGGGAAGTTTCAAATTTAAGCATGCCTGCCTGTCGGTGCCACAGATGCAGGGGGAATCGGCAATAATTGGTATTGACTTCATGAGAATATATAATTTGGCTTATGACCCAGCAAACCGATGTATTTGGAGAATGTGTGAAACTTGTGTGACGGGTTAATACCCACGGGGACGTATGACGCGCACGTATGCTGCATGAAAACTTTTACTTTTGTTCCTTCTACCATAACAGATGACCCGGAAATACAGGATATTTTAACCCAAAACTCAAATGTTTTTGCCACCCACAAACACGAGTGTGGCCGGATGGCAGGACAGGTCTCAATCATGGGACCCGATCGCCCGCCCCAGAAGCAGTATAAAATTCCCTTCGAGGCAGAAAAGGACTTAGACCATATTATTCACAGTCTCTTGAATCAAGGCGTGCTCCGACCCATTGCTTCTACCAATAACTCACCCATTTGGCCTGTTCAAAAACCCGCTAAGTCCTGGAGAATGACTATAGATTACCGAGCCTTGAATAAGGTTACGCCTTCCGTGGCACCCACTGTTGCCACTGCCCCAGAGATTGCTTCAAAACTTTCCCCAACTGCGAAAATCTTTACCGTCCTGGACATCAGTAATGGATTTTGGTCCATACCCTTAACAAAAGAATGCCAGTACAAATTTGCTTTTACTCACAAGGGACAGCAGTACACTTGGACCCGGTTGCCTCAAGGTTTCCACAACAGCCCCTCAATATTCTCAAACATACTGGCAAATAGTTTGAAGGGATTTTCCCAGCCCTCAGCACTCGTTCAGTATGTAGATGATATCCTCCTCCAAACTGACACCATGGAGGAACATAAGGTCCTGTTACAGGAACTATTTAAAACCCTCCACAAGATTGGGGTAAAGGTGAACCCTAAAAAGGCACAGATTGCGAAACGGTCAGTGCATTACCTGGGAATGCAAGTCACAGAGGGACTAAGGGAGGTAACAGAAGAGCGAAAAAGGTCCGCCTCCAAGCTGCCTACCCCCACAGATGTAAAATCCCTCTGGTCCCTTTTAGGGATCACCGGATTTAGCCGGGACCGCATTGAGGACTACTCTTTACTGGCAAAACCCTTATATAACTTACTAAAGAAGGGAGTGGCATGGGAATGGTCCCAACAACATACGGATTCCTTTAACCAGCTAAAATTAGCCTTGACCCAAGCCCCTTCACTATGCAGCCCCGACATGTCTCTGAGTTTTTATCTGGAGACTGCCGCTTGTGAGGCCGGCCTATCAGCGGTATTATTACAGGAACACTCTGGGAAGCTCCAGCCTGTTGGTTATGCTTCTAGAGTTCTGACCCCTGTTGAGTTAGCGTTCTCACCCTGTGAGAAAAATTTACTCAGTGTCTTTTGGGCTGTGCACAAATTCTCACCAATCGTCGGACTTAACCCTTTGATTATCCTAACCACACACATGCCTATTAAAATGCTTATGGATGGTAGCCTTAAAGATGGCTCGGTCAGTTCACAACAAATAGCCAGATGGACACTACTCCTACAAGGGAGGGATATCAATGTTAAATATCAGCCTAAATTAACGAACTTAGCGCAGAACATGCTGTACCCAGGAGACCTGCACGAATGTAAAATTTTGTCATTAAGTGACCTTGATGGCCCCTTTCAGACAAAATTTAGGGAGGGTGACGGTGACCAGAAAATCAAAACCCACGTCTATGTGGATGGTTCTTCAACTGTGGTTAATGGACAACAATGTACCGGATCTGGGGTGGTAACTCTAACTGAGGATGGGAAAAGAGTTCTGGAACAGACCCCTGTAAAATTGGAAGGACACAAAGGAGCACAAATAGCCGATTTAAGTGCCATTGCCTACGTAGTAATGCACCCGAATCATTTCCTCCACCGGTGGTAATCCATTCGGACAGTAGTTACACCTGCAACAGTTTGACAGACTTTTTGCCCATTTGGCAAGCCAGAGGTTTTACTTCGGCAGATGGAAAACCACTAACAACCGACCCGTCAACTGGACTAGAAACCATCCTCTACCCCCGCCCAGTCCAGGATGACCCAAACGGTTGCGTCGGGTATCAGAAAAGATAGAACTGTAAATAAGAGCAGTTGCTACTCTGATCTTTCTTTTTCTTTCTCGGTAACTGATTATTGCACATGGAAATCCCAGTACCCACCCTTCTGGGGTTCTGTGGTCTGGTGTTTGGCTGTATCATCCTCGCTGAGAACTCAGATGTAACTATTACCGCAGACGGACAGAACAGTCAGAACTGTGCCCAAGACAACAATGCAGGTTTTCACGCACCTACCAATGGCAACAACGAGTGCAGTTGTAGCAGCCAAGGAAAAACCTGCTATGAGACGGCAACTGAAACTCAATTGAACTTTGTGTGTATTGCTTGTATGGGAAAGGATGTTAAGGCTATAGTGTGGATAGCTATGCAGAACACAGGGGGCACCCATAGGGTTCTATCGGGGGCAAATCCTGTTGGTTCAGAGTATGAGATGAATTGTACTAAGATAGATAAACAACTGTGTTGCAACATAAGCAAGACAAGCACCTCCTTACAGATTATGGTGGGATGTAGCAGCAATTCAACTGTAAGAAACCTAATCAGTAATCCACGGAAGAGCTTAAAACCAACGTGCTCGTGTAAACACCAAGGAAAGCTCGTGGTTCAGGTATTACAGACACCTACTACCCCCGAGCCAACTACCCCACTCATTGTTCAGACCACCACCCCGATCCCTACGACCTCGGTTCCAGTTTGGGACTGCCCCGAACACGAGCCGGGACCCAAGGGAGGAGTAATATTAAGAAACACGACCAAAATTGTTTATGATAATATACAATATGAATTAATACCTATAGTGCTGAATATAATCGATGTACAATTACCCGATTGGTGCCCGGAGGGAACCAAAAGATTGTATCAGGACTTGACTTCGATGTTGCTCAAGGGAGAGATAGGAAGGAAGCAGGGAAATTAAACAAAGACAGCTAGGAAAAGGAGGAAGAGAGGGTTACTGAATGATGCAGGGACAGTCTATGGAGCAGGAATGGCCACTGTAAATACTCTAGATATAACTAATTTGAACTCCAAGGTTAAAACCTTAACCCAGCAAGTCAAAACGTTATTGGAGGAACTGAATAATAATCAAAGACAAGAGTCACAGGCAGGACAGGAAAGTATAGGGATCCAAACACAACAGGTGAAGGTCTGAGAAGGACATGCACGGACTATTAATCAACTTATTAACACGGCCAAAAGGCGGCGAACGGAACCCAACAACAAACACTGTGCATGACTTATGGCAATTGGATGCTGGACCAGCTGAGAGAAAACTTAATGCTGGCAAAACGTGAAGTACCCCTCACCTGGATCAACAATACTCAAATCCGGGGTCTGATAAAGCAGAATGTTCCTGCTACTATCAGTGACTGTGAACTACGGAAACTCAGCAGGGTATGGTTCAACGAGGAATGTACAGGCCCCCGTGGAAGTACTGCTGTAGGGATGGTGATAGGAGCCCCCATGATAGGACACCAGGAAGGAATGCATTATTTGAGGTCCAAACCATAGGCACGATACAAAAAGGAGTATGGGTGGCCGTGGCAGGAATGAGGCCATATGCTGTGAAGCAGAACGGTACTCCAGTGGGAACTGCATTGGGACAATGTGCCACTACGGAAAGAACAGTAATATGCCCATCCAAAATTTACCCGACCCACACCGCACGATGCGGATTTAAGGGAAATACGGCCATAAATTGCTCCTAGATCATGGAGAACGCGATTCACAAACCTATCACTCGAAGCGCTTATATGGGTGACGGAACATATTGTTTTACCACCACCAAAGCTAGTTACCATTATGGGAATAAGGACTGCCCTATCCAAAACCCAACCTTCTGCACGCACACCCTGATACCGATGAGAATAGGAAATGAGGAAATTATCAACATCCAGAGGCATGCAACTGTTAATCTTAATGTGTCAATAGACCTGAAGAATCGCTTGACAAAATATTTCACAAAAATCGACATCAACAGCCAGCTAGAGGAAGAACACATAACAGAAATTAGACATAAGCTTGATCTTGTTCATGAAATCTACAAAAGGGTGGAAATGAATACCCAGGACATTGACCAAAAGATTAAACAAATTAAAATCAATACTTGGTAGGACGACCTTTGGAATTGGGGTGAAAATGTGAACATACACCCCTGGGTGAGACTCGTGTCCCACCTGACTGTAATTATGATCATGCTGGTGTTCATATGCCTATGCTTCACCTGGGTAAGCATGAAAAGACTAGAGAAAAGGCTGAAGGTTCGAGTGGAATCAATGAAAGCGTATCAGGCTTTACAAAGGACAAAGGACACACCCCAACGATGGTAAACAGCTTTATGGTGATCAAAACATTTGGTCAAAATGATAATGATCAAAGGGAGGAATGTGGAAATGGAAGAAGTAGTGTAAAACTGAAATAAAATGAAGGAGTCACCATGTGTAAGGGATAGTGGGTAAATAATGCAGAGGTTCAGTAATGTTCTGAAACAGAGGGCTCATAGGTAACCTCGTCAGACACGGGTGAGGTCACTACAGACACCAGTTAACAAACAATGGGTCAATTGGAGAAAATGGATGAAGTAAGATGTAAACTAATAAAGGAGATGGGACAGGTTGTAGAATAGGATAAACTAATCATCAGGGTGCAGGAAAAAAGGAACAAATGTGTAACCAAAGAGATGAGACAGATTATAGAATAGTATAAACCAGGAGGGAAAACCCCAGATAGCAGCAAGAACCTGGGAGCAACGTTCGACAGCAGGGACCTGGGGACAGAAACCCTACGTAGAGGTTTGGACAGAGACTGATCACCTCGGACCAAATCGGGTAATATCAATATAAGTTGTGAGTCTTATATTTTGTAATTGTACTTTAAATAACGAACGGTGTTTGTTAAGCATTTATTAAAGATAAATCTTTGTACGTGAAATCTGTTGCCTGCGTGTTTGTTCAGACCAAACTTACATTTGAACCCTAAAAGGAAAAATTGCGAACCTATTTGTTCGATCTTTCGAACATCTAGTGAATTCGGAGCAACAATTGCCTTATTGTAAAGTGTAACGTGGAATTAATTGCCTAATTGTAAAGTGTAAACTGGTATTCATCGCCTTATTGTAAAGTGTAATGTGGTATTCATCGCCTTTTTGGAAAGTGTTAAGTAGTATTGATCACCTTATTGTGAAGCGTAAAGTGGTATTCATCGCCTTATTGTAAAGTGTAAAGTAGTATTCATCGCCTTATTGTAAAGTGTAATGTAGTATTCATCGCATTTTTGTAAAGTGTTAAGTAGTATTGATCGCCTTATTGTAAAGTGTAAAGTAGTTTTGATCGCCTTATTGTAAAGTGTAAAGTAGTATCCATTGCTTTATTGTAAAGTGTAAAGTAGTATTGATCGCCTTATTGTAAAGTGTAGAGTAGTTTTCATCGCATTATTGTAAAGTGTAATGTGGTATTAATTCCCTTATTGTAAAGTGTAAAGTGGTATTCATCACCTTATGGTGAAATTTAAAGTAGTATTTGTAAAGTTTCGCAATTATCGCGATTCAAAATAACATAAGAGAAGCAGATTCGTTTGATCAGTTTTATTAAATGAAATGCTGTCCTGATAATAAAGGTCATGATGTGGAGATGCCGGCGTTGGACTGGGGTGGACAAAAATGGGAAGTGGCACAACACCAGGTTATAGTCCAACAGATTTATTTAATTTTACAAGCTTTCGGAGCGGTTCGCTCCTTCCTCAGGTAGGGTAGCAGTGAGAGAATCTCCCAGAATTCACAATATAAACACAGACAAAATCTATTCAAATCTTTCCCTACATCAAAGATACACTAAGAGCACAGCCAAGACAATGAGATGTGTCCCAGGGGGTCCAACGTGTCAAAACACCTGCTGGCTGCATATCCTGTCAATTTGTGTTGGTTCTTGTGTTAGTCTTTTAAAAAAAAACACCTGGAAAGACCGGCCATGATGTCAAGTCACGTTCTGTATCGTGACATAAACCCGATATCGCAATTGAGGCCATCCTCATGAGTGCGGAACTTGGCTATCAGTTTCTGCTCTATGATTTTGCGCTGTCGTGTATCCCGAAGGCCGCCTTGGAGAACGCTTACCCGCAGATCCGAGGCTGAATGCCCCTGGCTGCTGAAGTGTTCCCCAACTGGGAGGCAACCCTCCTGCCTGGCGATTGTTGCGCGGTGTCCGTTCATACGTTGTCTCAGTGTCTGCATGGTCTCGCCGATGTACCATGCTCTGGAGCATCCTTTACTGCAACGTATCAGGACAACCTCACGATGCTCCACTTCTCCAGCTTCCATCCTAACCACGTTAAAGAAGCCATCCCCTATGGACAAGCCCTGCGAATACACAGGATCTGCTCAGACGAGGAGGAACGCGATGGACACCTACGGACACTGAAAGACGCCCTCGTAAGAACGGGATATGACGCTCGACTCGTCGATCGACAGTTCCGACGGGCCACAGCGAAAAACCGCATAGACCTCCTCAGAAGACGAACACGGGACACAACCAACAGAGTACCCTACGTCGTCCAGTACTTCCCCGGAGCGGAAAAACTATGCCATGTTCTTCGCAGTCTTCAACATGTCATCGATGACGACGAACACCTTGCTAAGGCCATCCCCACGCCTCCACTACTCGCCTTCAAGCAGCCGCCTAACCTCAAAAGTACCATCGTTCGCAGCAGATTACCCATCTTTCAGGAGAACAGCAACCACGACACCACACAACCCTGCCACGGCAACCTCTGCAAGACATGCCAAATCATGGACACAGATACCATCATCACACGTGAGGACACTACCCACCAGGTACACGGTACATACTCATGTGACTCGGCCAACGTTGTCTACCTGATACGTTGCAGTAAAGGATGCTCCAGAGCATGGTACATCGGCGAGACCATGCAGACACTGAGACAACGTATGAACGGACACCGCGCAACAATCGCCAGGCAGGAGGGTTGCCTCCCAGTCGGGGAACACTTCAGCAGCCAGGGGCATTCAGCCTCGGATCTGCGGGTAAGCGTTCTCCAAGGCGGCCTTCGGGATACACGACAGCACAAAATCATAGAGCAGAAACTGATAGCCAAGTTCCGCACTCATGAGGATGGCCTCAATCGCGATATCGGGTTCATGTCACGATACAGAACGTGACTTGACATCATGGCCGGTCTTTCCAGGTGTTTTTTTTTTAAAAAGACTAACACAAGAACCAACACAAATTGACAGGATATGCAGCCAGCAGGTGTTTTGACACATTGGACCCCCTGGGACACATCTCATTGTCTTGGCTGTGCTCTTAGTGTGTCTTTGATGTAGGGAAAGATTTGAATAGATTTTGTCTGTGTTTATATTGTGAATTCTGGGAGATTCTCTCACTGCTACCCTACCTGAGGAAGGAGCGAACCGCTCCGAAAGCTTGTAAAATTAAATAAATCTGTTGGACTATAACCTGGTGTTGTGCGACTTCTGATAATAAAGGACACAGAAGCCTGTAAAATAGCCGCCGTGCATCGTGGCAGAAGCTTCCAGAAACACAGTGGGCAGACAAGATGGCGTCGAATAAACATTCAGTATAAGATTGGATCATACTCGGTAAACACTGATAAAGACAGGATGCAACCCGTTTGCATTTGGAACAATAGCAAAGATATAAGTGCTGGAATCGTTTTCCTATGCACAGTAAGGATCATTGTACTGGGCAATCGAAGGCCCATCCAGACACATCAATACACAAATACCCCACCGGCTCTACAATGAGAGAGACATTGACGGGTGATTAAGTCGGTATTCGGGGGGCCCCAAACCAGTCGAGGAGATGATTCATACACATCCTGGCTGGGTCAACAATGGGGAAAACATTAACGGATAGTTGGCCAGTTTCAGGTGCTACCGAAACCCGTTAAAGAAGATAATCGCCCCATGCTGGGAGTTTTGAGTGCCAAATATTACACAAAGGACAAACATTAAGATTTGAGCGGGAGATAAGCGGACACATCACCATAACTATAGAGAACAAATGTCCATCGCTCTCTTATTCGCTTGCCTCTTCATGAACTCGCTTGACTTGTGGGCTCTTGATTTTCTCTCTGGACTTTGTTGACTCTTGACTCTTAGCCGCACTGGTCGGTTATTCAAGTGTTGGGTGGAGCTCAATCGGAACGAGCCGCCCCGACAAGGGCAAGTAACAGGGTACACCATCCCGAGTGTCGGTAAACGGTGTCTGGACCCGGAGGCCCGAGGAGACGAGACGAGAAGAAGACGAGAAGAAAATCCACATGCCGCCACGGTCAGTAAACCCCGACTGCGCCCAAAAATATAAATACAGGACTCTTCTTTGAGTTCTACCGACTACAACCTGTGTCGAACACAGGAAGACTCTTCTTTGAATTTTACAAACGTTTCGAGTTCCATCGATTCCTTCATGACAACAGGGAGTCTGGCCTGCTTTTCGCAGCAGCGAAAGTAAACAAGTGGGGTGCAGAGACCCTTCCAAACACGTGACAGTCAGGCGCTGCAGCGAAACGAGCTGAGTGCCCCATTTTAAAATCTCCGAAGTAACACGAGTGGTGAGCATGTTTTACGATCCTACAAATCCAAACGTAGTCTAGGTAATGTTAAGGGAGGGTGGTTTTTAATAAGGTTAAGGTATAATGTGTTCCCCTTTCTACGATGTGCCGTGTGTTCTCCATTTCCATAGACCAAGCTTTATGAATGTATGTATACTTGTACTATCTTTGATTTGCACCTATGACATGTATTTCATGATTTTAGACGCCATGCAATAAAGATTTCCATTTCGTACTATTCAACCGGGTCTATTGGAGTTTTCTCTGCATTACTGCTCCCTGCATCTAAGTCCAGTGTTAGAACCGTAAGGGCGAGTGGGTCGAACCACTCACAGGTGCTTATTGCAAAAAGGCTGGCCGGAGACCAGAGCAAGAAATAGTATAGGCAACGAAGGCCTAACCTCGCACCAGCACCGTCTGAGACACGCCCCCTTACATATTCATCGCCTTGTTTTAAAGTGTAAAGTGGTATTCATTATCTTATTGTAAAGTGTAAAGTAGTATTCATCGCTTTATTGTAAAGTGTAAAGTAGTATTCATCGCCTTATTGTAAAGTGTAAAGTAGTATTCATCACCTTATTGTAAAGTGTAAAGTAGTATTCATCACCTTATTATAATGTGTAGAGTAGTTTTCATCGCATTATTGTATAGTGTAAAGTAGTATTCATCGCCTTATTGTAAAGTGTAAAGTACTATTCATCGCCTTATAGTAAAGTGTAAAGTAGTATTCATCGCTTTATTGTAAAGTGTAAAGTAGTATTCATCGCCTTATTGTAAAGTGTAAAGTAGTATTCATCGCTTTATTGTAAAGTGTAAAGTGGTATTCATCGCCTTATTGTAAAGTGTAAAGTAGTATTCATCGCCTTATTGTAAAGTGTAAAGTACTATTCATCGCCTTATAGTAAAGTGTAAAGTAGTATTCATCGCTTTATTGTAAAGTGTAAAGTAGTATTCATCGCTTTATTGTAAAGTGTAAAGTGGTATTCATCGCCTTATTGTAAAGTGTAATGTGGTATTCATCGCCTTATTGTAAAGTGTAAAGTAGTATTCATCGCTTTATTGTAAAGTGTAAAGTGGTATTCATCGCCTTATTGTAAAGTGTAAAGTAGTATTCATCGCCTTATTGTAAAGTGTAAAGTGGTATTCATGGTCTTATTGTAAAGTGTAAAGTATTATTCAATGCCTTATTGTAAAGTGTGAAGTGGTTTTCATCATCTTATTGTAAAGTATAAAGTAGTATTCATTGCCTTATTGTGAAGTGTAAAGTAGTATTTATTGCCTCATTGTAAAGTGTGAATTGGTATTCATCGTCTTATTGTAAAGTGTAATGTATTATTCATCGCCTTATTGTAAAGTGTAATGTGCTATTCATCTCCTTATTGTAAAGTGTAATGTGGTATTCATCTCCTTATTGTAAAGTATAAAGTAGTATTAATTGCCTTATTGTAAAGTGTAAATTGGTATTCATTGCCTTATTATAAAGTGTAATGTGGTAGGCATCACCTTATTGTAAAGTGTAATGCAGTATTCATTGCCTTATTATAAAGTGTAAAGTGTTATTTTTCGCCTTACTGTAAAGTATAAAGTAGTATTCATCGCCTTATTGTAAAGTGTAAAGTGGTATTCATCGCCTTATTCTAAAGTGTAATGTAGTATTCATCGACTTATTGTAAAGTGTAAAGTAGTATTCATCGCTTTATTGTAAAGTGTAATGTAATATACATCGCCTTATTGTAAAGTGTAAACTAGTGTTCATCGCCTTATTGTAAAGTGTAAAGTATTATTCATTGCTTTATTGTAATGTAAAGGAATGAGCCATATCTATTCAGAAAAATACACCATCCTATGAACAGAATTCTGACTTTATTAAAACATGACAAACTGGGTTTAAAAATCTAAAAGCCTCAATGACACAGACTTGTAAATACAGGCTTCTGAGATAAGATGAGTCACAAAGCTGTAAACACCATACAAGCTTTGAAATGCGAATTGGATGTTGACACTGAGACAATGGCCTCATTGAAACAGAGGGTTGGAGGTTCCAAGAAGTCTGCAGTTTGGAACCAACACAATAGCTATACCCAGTTTAAAGTGTTAAAAACTAACACTTCGAACAGAAACACAGAACATTAAAAAACAATGTGTCTTTGTAAAAGTAATATCAAATGAAAGACAGGAGGCATAATTCTTAATACAACCAATTGAAGTAGCTAGGGAAACAATCAAGTACTCGGTTGAAGTGTTTTTGATTTACATATTGTAAAAGATACAAACAAAAGACTTTGTAAATATGACATCAATAGATGCACCAAGCAATCACATTGTTTATGTGTTGAAAATGGAACATTTAGGAGACAGAAGTCTGTAATACAACCAGTTAAAGTGATTTAAGAATTCAATAGAAGACCTTTGTAAGAATGGCATCAAATAGATAAATCTGTTATTACCATTTTTTATGATAAGTTTTGAAACACCTACACAGCAGATATAATTATGCATGCAGCAGCTGAATTGACAGTAAGAATAGAAAGAAGTCAACAGAAATATGACTAGAGATAATTAGCTTACATCAGCAGAAAACTTCAAAGAATATACCACTGAAAAAGAGTATAAAATATGGAACTTTCAGATAGGAAGTCAGAAGTCGCTGGAAGGGGCAAGCGATTCTCAACTTCAGAGGCAGGCTCTGTAAGTTTTTAACTCTTTGAGTCTCGGGGATCAAAAGGTACTTTTATTTGATTTTGGTGGATATTCTGGATTAAGAATAAGTAGAAGTGTGGAAATGTACTGAAGTTAAGATTTGAGAATAAGAATCTCTGATAAGAAATGTAAGCTGTTTGTATTTTGAACTGTTAAAGTTGCGATTGAATCACCAACTGTTAGCTGCATGTCGGTTCTTTAATAAATCTATATATTTTTAGAATTGTCTCACATACTATTTCTGTATCAAACTCGCGAACTCAATTTCTGTACACTCTTTTGTGAGGAGTTGCAGAATTCTGGGGGGGTTTTCCGGACCCTCATAATATCCGGAAGGTTACAGTCTAGTTAAACTTACTAAAAGTGCTATCTGGAGGACGGTAACATCATCAAGTCGTTCCTTTCCTTTAGGGAGAGATAGTCTGAACCTTTAGACCCAATTAAGCATCTCTAGGGTTTGGCTATCTCTAACTTCAGTTGAAGGTGAACTTCTGGGGAATACGCCTGATCTGGGGTAGCGCGAAAAGGGCTAGGACTAGTAATTATCCCTTCAGTAAAGTGTAATGCAGTATTCATCGCTTTATTGTAAAGTGTAACATAGTATTCGTCGCTTTATTGTAAAGTATAAAGTAGTATTCATCGCCTTATTGTAAAGTATAAAGTAGTATCATCGCCTTATTGTAAACTTTATTGTTGTATTCATCGCCTTTTGTAAAGTATAAAGTAGTATTCATCGCCTTATTGTAAACTTTATTGTTGTATTCATCGCCTTATTGTAAAGTGTAAAGTAGTATTCATCGCCTTATTGTAAAGTGTAATGTGGTATTCATCGCCTTTTGTAAAGTATAAAGTGGTATTAATCGCCTTATTGTAAAGTGTAAAGTAGTATTCATCGCCTTATTGTAAAGTGTAAAGTTGCATTCATCGCCTTATTGTAAAGTATAAAGTAGTATTCATCGCCTTTTGTAAAGTATAAAGTGGTATTCATCGCCTTATTGTAAAGTGTAAAGTTGCATTCATCGCCTTATTGTAAAGTGTAAAGTAGTATTCATCGCTTTATTGTAAAATATAAAGTAGTATTCATCGCCTTATTGTAAAGTATAAAGTAGCATTCATCGCATTATTGTAAAGTGTAACGTGGTATTCATCGCCTTACTGTAAAGTGTAAAGTTGTATTCATCGCCGTATTATAAAGTATAATGTAGTATTCATCGCCTTATTGTAAACTTTTTTGTTGTATTCATTGCCTTATTGTAAAGTGTAATGTAGTATTCATCGCCTTAATTTAAAGTGTAAAATAGTTTTCATCGCGTTATTTTAAAGTGTAATGTGCTATTCATCTCCTTATTGTAAAGTGTAACGTGGTATTGGAAAGTGACCAGCTTTAAAATTGTAGCTTTCATACCACTTTTGCAGCTGACATCTATTCAATGCAATGGACAGTTTTTCAGAACCTGACATACTTATCTGACGTGATCCCTGAGCGACAGGAACCTCGTGGAAAACTTGGGAAATTTGGCTACATTACACTCCGTCCCTCCATCCTAGTCATTAATATAGATTGTAAACAGCTGAGGCCCCAACATTCATCCCTGCGGCACCCCACTAGTTACCATTTGCCAACTTGTAAATGAACCATTTATCCTGACTCTCTGTTTTCTGTTAGTCAGCCAATCCTCTATCCATGCTAATATATTACCCCCAACCCCGTGAGCTCTTATCTTGTGTAGTAACCTTTTATGTGGCACCTTATCGAATGCCTTCTGGAAAACACGACATCTACTGGTGCCACTTTACCCACCCTACTCGTTACATCCTCAAAGAACTCTGCAAAATTTGTCAAACATGGTTTCCCTTTCATAAAACCATGCTGACTCTGCTTGACTGTATTATGATTTTCGAAATGTCCTGCTACTACTTCCTTAATGATGGACTCCAGCATTTTCCTAATGACTGATGTTAGGCTAACTGCTCTATAGTTTCCTGCTTTCTGTCTCCCTCCTTTCTTAAAAAGGGGCGTTACACTTGCGGTTTTCCAATCCGCTGGGACCTCTCCAGAATCCAGGGAATTTTGTTAGATTACAACCAATGCATCCACTATCTCTGCAGCCACTTCTTTTAAGACCCTAGGATGCAGGCCATCAGGTCCAGGGGACTTGTCCACCTTTAGTCCCATAAGTTTGCCTAGTACTTTTTCTCTAGTGATGGTGATTGTTTTAAGTTCCCCCCTCCCTATAGCCCCTTGATTATCTATTATTACTGGGATGCTTTTAATGTCTTCTACCGTGAAGACCAATACAAAATATTTGTTCAGAGTCTCTGCCATTTCCCTGTTTCCCATTATTAATTCCCCAGTCTCATTCTCTAAGGGACCAATGTTTACTTTAGTTACTCTCTTCCTTTTTATATACCTGTAGAAGCTCTTACTGTCTGTTTTTATATTTCTTGCTAGTTTACTCTCATAACCTATCTTCTCTCTCTTTATTATTTTTTTAGTCGTCCTTTGCTGATTTCTAAAAATTTCCCAATCCTCTGGCCTTCCACTAATCTTCGCTACATTGTATGCCTTTGTTTTCAATTTGATACCATCCTTAACTTCCTTAGTTAGCCACAGATGGTTCATCCTTCTCTTAGAGTCTTTCTTTCTCACTGGAATATATCTTTGCTGACAGTTATGAATTATCTCCTTAAATGTCTGCCACTGCTTATCTACCGTCTTACCCTTTAATCTATTTTCCCAGTCCACTTTAGCCAACTCTGTCTTCATACCTTTGTAATTGCCTTTATTTAAGTTCAGGACACTAGTTTCAGACCCAAGTTTCTCACCCTCAAACTGAAATTGAAATTCTAACATGTTATGATCACTCCTCCCTAGAGGATCCTTTACTATGAGATCATTAATTAATCCTGCCTCATTACACATTACCAGATCTAAAATAGTCTTCTCCCTGCTTGGTTCCACAATGTATTGTTCTAAGAAACCATCCCGAATACATTCTATGAACTCTTCCTCAAGGCTACCTTTGCCAATTTGATTTGTCCAATCTATATGATTAAAATCGCCCATGATTATTGCAGTACCTTTCTTACAAGCCTCCATTATTTCTTGATTTATACTCTGTCCTACAGTGTGGCTACTGTTAGGGGGCCTATAGACTACTCCCACCAGTGACTTCTTTCCCTTATTATTTCTTATCTCCACCCAAACTGATTCTACATCTTGATCTTCAGAGCCAATATCATTTCTCACTACTGCACTGATCTCATCCTTTATTAACAGAGCTACCCCACCTCCTTTTCCTTTCTGCCTATCCTTCCAAAATGTCAAATACCCCCGAATATTAGTTCCCAGCCTTGGTCACCTTGCAACCACGTCTCTGTAATGGGTATCAGATCATACCCATTTATTTCTATTTGTGCCATCAACTCATCTATTTTGTTACGAATGCTGCGCACATTCAGAAAAAGCACTTATAATTTTATTTTTTTTACCATTTTTCCCTATTCTGACTCTACTTTCTGATGCACTCTTATGTTTATACACTCTGTCCCTGTCACACTCTGGTTATCATTACCCCGATCGCTACCCTGCACTATTGCCTTCTTCTTCCTCTTTGACTTTTTAAATTTCCCCTCACCTGAACCCTCCCCCACACTATTTAGTTTAAAGCCCTAGCGACAGCCTTAGTTATTCGATTCGCCAGGACACTGGTCTCAGCATGGTTCAAGTGAAGCCTGTCCCAACGGAACAACTCCCTCCTTCCCCAGTACTGGTGCCAGTGCCCCATGAATCAAAACCCATTTCTCCCACACCAATCTTTGAGCCACGCATTCATCTCTCTGATCTTATTTACCCTATGCCAATTTGCTCGTGGCTCAGGTAGTAATCCAGAGATTTTTTACCTTTGTGGTTCTGCTTTTTAATCTAGTCCCTAGCTGCTCAAACTCCCTCAGCAGAACCTCTTTCTTTGTCCTACCTATGTCGTTGGTACCTACGTGGGCCACGACAACTGGATCTTCCCCCTCCCACTCCAAGTTCCTCTCCAGCCCGGAGGAGATGTCCTTAACCCCAACACAGCCTTCGGGACTCACTCTCTCAGCTGTAGAGAACAGTATCTATCCCCCTAACTATACTGTCCCCTACCACTACAACATTTCTTTTTACTCCCCCAGCTTGAATGGCCCCCTGTACCACGGTGCCGTGGTCAGTTTGCTTATCCTCCCTGCAGTCCCTGCTCTCGTCCACACAGGGAGCAAGTACCTCGTAACTGTTGGACAAGTGCAAGGGCTGAGGCTTCTCCAATGCTACCTCCTGGATCCCCATACCTGCCTCACTCGTAGTCACACCCTCCTGTCCCTGACCACGGACCAAACCTGAAGTATTTAACCTAAAGGGTGTGACTGCCTCCTGGAAGAAAGTGTCCAGGTAACTTTCTCCCTCCCTGATGTATCGCAATGACTGCAGCTCGGACTCCAGCTCATCAACTCTGAGCTGAAGTTTCTCGAGCTGCAGACACTTACTGCAGATGTGGTCGCCCTGGATCTCGCTGGTGTCCACCAGCTCCCACATGCTACAGCTGCAACACATCACCTGCCCTGCCATCTCTATTGTATTTTATTTAATGAATTACGTCAATATCAATCAATTGCCTATTTATAGTTTTTAATCTAGGTAAACTAGGTTATAACCTTGTTTAATTTATTGGCCCAGATATTCCGATCGCAGGCCTCCTGCGATCTGGAAAAATCTGTGCCCTTACCTGAGGGCTCCCGGGATGCGCACAATTCCGATGCTGTGCCTCTCCAAACTGCAAGAGCGCAGGGCCCACGTATCCCAGAGGCGCAGGTAGTTCACAGCGTCCCTGGGATCACGTGGGCCATGGGGAGCCAATCACAGAAGGGAATCTCCCTTCATACATTTGACAGGAAGATTGTCAAATATATGAATGGAGATCACCCCCAAAACATAGTAAAACTTTAAATAAATTTAAAAAAAATCATATTTTAAAATGACTTGAAATTACAATAAATTAACTATTTTAAACAAAATAACGAGGCTAAAAATAAACTTACCTTTTTTTAAAGTATTTTTAAATGATAAATCAGTGAATTTTTTTTTTTTACTTTTTTCAACTCTTATCCTGGTAAAAGCAGGCCTTACGCTGCTTTTACCAGGCGCAAGAATTGTAAGGGTTTTCTGCGGGCGGAGGGTCTCCAAAAAGCGGAACTATCCGCCCGCAGAGGCCCTTCTCCAGGGCAGCCAGAGGATCTGTCAAGAGCTTTCTTGACAGATCGGAAATGCCGGTTTCCAGCGCATGTGCAGTGCATGTCTGAAACCGGCATTTCCGATGTCTCTACGGGTGAGTACACAGCGCGTACCCACCCATAGGGATCGGAATATCCGGCCCATTAAAATTTATTAAAATAAGTTTAGTTAGTTATAAATTTAGTTATATGCTACAGGTCTTTACTGTAACTTAGCCCTCAGTCCTAGGAGAAAAGAAATACTCACCACCAATTTTGAAATCAAGGCATTGCTTAACCGGGAGCCAATGTAGGTCAGCGAGCACAGGGGAGATGGGCGAACGGGACTTGGTGCGAGTTAGGACACGGGCAGCCACGTTTTGGATCACCTCAAGTTTACGTAGGGTGGAATGTGGGAGGCCAGCCAGGAGTGTGTTGGAATAGTCAAGTCTAGAGGTAACAAAGGCATGGATGAGTGATTCAGCAGCAGATGAGCTGAGACAGGGGTGGAGACGGGCGATGTTACCGAGGTGGAAATAGGCGGTCTTAGTTATGCTGCGGATATGTGGTCGGAAGCTCATTTCAGGGTCAAATATAACACTAAGGTTGCGAACAGTGTGGTTCAGCCTGATTAGATAGATAAGAATGGAACCAGGCGAGTGCAGTCCCACCCAGCTGGACGACGGTGGAGAGGCTTTGGAGAAGGATGGAGTGGTCAACCGTGTCAAAGGCTGCAGACAAGTCAAGAAGGACGAGGAGGGATAGTTTACCTTTGTCACAGTCACAAAGGATGTCATTTGTGACTTTGATGAGAGCTGTTTCGGTTCTGTGGCAGGGGCGGAAACCTGATTGGAGGGATTCAAACATGTAGTTGCGCGAAAGATGGGCATGGATTTGGGAGGCGACAACACGTTCATGACTTTGGAGAGGAAAGGGAGGTTGGAGATGTGTCGGTAGTTTGCAAGGACAGAGGGGTCAAGGGTTGTTTTTTTGAGGAGCGGGGTGATGACAGCAGATTTGAGGGAGAGGGGGACAGTACCTGAGGAGAGAGAACCGTTAACAATGTCAGCTAACATGGGAGCCAGAAAAGGAAGTTGGGTGGTCAGCAGTTTGGTGGGAATAGGGTCAAGGGAGCAGGACGGGGGTCCCATAGACAAGATGAGCGTGGAGAGGTGATGAGGGGAGATCAGAGAGAAACTGGAGAAAGATGTGAGTTCAGGGTTAGGGCACGGGGGGAACCTTAGAGGAAGTTTGGCTCGGTGGGCTAGGGGAAGGAGGGGAAGTGGCAGAGGCAGCTGAATGGATGGTCTCAATCTTAGAGACAAAGAAGTCCATGAGCTCCTCACACTTGTTGTCAGAGGTGAGGGTGGAGGAGACAGGGGAGAGGGGTTTAAGAAGACAGTTAGCTGTGGAGAATAGAAGCCGGGGTTTTTTTTTACATTCCAGAATGATTCTGGAATAGTGAGCAATTTTGGCAGATGAGAGCGGGACCCGATAATGCTTTATGTGGTCCAGCCAGATCTGGCGGTGAATGGCTAAACTAGTTGTCCACCATATCCGTTCACGTCTGCATCTCTTGGACTTAGGGGAGCGAAGATGAGGGCCGTAGCGGGGGCACAGCCAGGGTGAGAGAGGGTAATTGTTTTAATTGAGTCATAGAGTCATAGGGGGAAAAATTCAGTTGGTTGCGCCTCCCGTTAGCGCCTTAAGAGGGCGCTAATGGGGAGCAAAGCATTTAGCGCCCAGGCGCAGCGATGTTTGCGCCGCTCGCGAAATTAACTAGACATTTTGCGGCGGCGCTAAACACTACCACCACGATCTCCTGCGCCGGCAGATCGTGACGTCAGTCGAGTGCGCAACACCCCGGAGCGGATATTGAGTGGCGCCCCCTGCCTTACCGCCTGACGCTAGCAACGAAAGGTTGAGGGGAGCGTTTTGCAGTCATGAAGGGACTGGGGGAGTGCTATTTAAAGGCGACCGCTTCCTGCCTTTTATTGTTGGTGCCATTTTTGATCCACGCATTCTGAGAGAGAGAGAGAGAGACTTCTGGAGAGATTCAACGCTGTGTGAAGGAGTTTTGGGTACTGAGCAGCACTTTGCAGGTTCATTTTGATTTGCCCTTCCTTGTATCGATTTAGAAGAGACTGTGGGGGCTGCACTCTGAGCTCTTTCCCTGGTACTCTCCATTGTTCTTTCCAGCAGATTTGATGTGCAGGTCTCTCCAGGCCGAGATTCAAGGCTGCAATGAGCAGGATGTGGATGGAAAGCAAGATCAACCATCCCCTTTAAGAACTGGCCCGTGCCATTGTGTGTGTGTTCCATTGCTGACTGACATCACATGAGCTTCGCCAGCGCTCTGAGGTAGCGCCTCGCTCCTCAGCCTTTGCGTCTTAAGACAGGTGTGAAGCGCCTGATTTAGCGCTCCAATCACCTCCAGGGGCGATAAAAGTCAAGTTTGCAGTCAGTGGCGATAATTAGCGCCAGGCGCTAAACTTTGCGCCCAGCCGCTAATTGCGCCCCAAATGGGGCGATACTGAATTTTTCCCCCATAGAGTCATAATGGCACAAAAGGAGGCCATTCGGCCCATCGAGTCCATACCGGCTCTCTGTAGAGCAATCCAGTCAGTCCCATTCCCCCGCTCGATCCCCGTAGCCCAGTAAGCTTATTTCCCTCAAGTGCCTATCCAGTCTCCCCTTGAAAACATTGAGTGTGTCCGCTTCCACCACTTCCGTCGGCAGCGAGTTCCAGGTCCTCACCACTCGTTGCGTAAAAAAGTTTTTCCTCACATCCCCCCTGTATCTTTTGCCCAAAACCTTAAATCTGTGTCCCCTAGTCCTTGTACCATCAACTAGTGGGAACAGCCTTTCCCCATCTAGCCTATCCAAACCCATCATAATCTTGTACACCTCTATCAAATCACCCTTCAACCTCCTTTGCTCTAATGAAAACAAATCCAGCTTCTCCAACCTGTCCTTGTAGCTAAGATCCCCCATCCCCGGAACCATTCTGGTAAATCTCCTCTGCAGCCTCTCAAGTGCCTTCACATCCTTCCTGAAGTGTGGTGACCAGAACTGGACACAATACTCCAGTGGTGGCCTAACCAGCGCTTTATAAAGGTTCAGCATAACTTCTCTACTTTTGTAATCAATACCTCTGTTTATGAAGCCCAAGATCCCATATGCTTTGCTAACCACTCTCTCAATATGTCCTGCCACCTTCAGGGACCTATGCACATTAACTCCCAGGTCGCTTTGTCCCTGCACACTCTTTAAAACTGTGCCATTAAGTGTATATTGCCTCTCCCTGTTCCTTCTGCCAAAATGCATCACCTCACACTTCTCTGTGTTAAATTCCATCTGCCACTTGTCTGCCCATTCTGCTAGCTTATCTATGTCCTGTTGCAGTCGATTGGTATCATCCTCACTGTTTGCCACACCCCCACGTTTGGTGTCGTCGGCAAATTTAGAAATTCTACTCTGTATTCCAATATCCAGGTCATTTATATATATAAAAAAAAGCAGTGGCCCCAGCACTGACCCTTGGGGATCACCACTGTCTACCATCCTCCAGTCTGAAAAACAGCCATTTACCACAACTCGCTGGTTTCTGTCCTTAAGCTAATTCCTTATTCAAGCTGCCACTGACCCACCTATTCCATGAGCCTCAATTTTGTTAACCAGCCTTCTATGTGGTACTTTGTCAAACGTCTTCCTAAAATCCATGTAGACAACATCCATTGCATTCCCTTCATCAATCCTCTCTGTTACTTCATCAAAAAATTCAATTAGATTAGTCAAACACGATCTGCCTTTTACAAATCCGTGTTGGCTCTCCTTAATTAGCTTAAACCTCTCCAAGTGCCCGTTAATTTTTTCATTGATTATTGTTTCTAAAACTTTACCCACCACTGATGTTAAACTGACTGGCCTGTAGTTACTAGGATTGTCCTTACACCCTTTCTTGAACAATGGTGTCACATTTGCCACTTGCCAATCCTCAGGCAACCCCCCCCCCCCACATCTAGGGAAGATTGGAAAATTATGTCAAGCCCTTCTGCTATCTCCTCCCCCAATTCCCTTGGCAACCTGGGAAGCAAGCCATCTGGACCAGGGGACTTATCCACTCTAAGCATACCCAGTCTTTCTAGTATATCCTGTCTATCAATTTTCACCCCTTCCATTGCTTCTACCTTTTCCACTTCTACCGATATTTTGTCAGCATCCATCTCCTTAGTAAACACCGATACAAAGTACTCATTGAGTATTCTAGCCTTGCCCTGCGCCTCTAAGCATATATCACCTTCTTTGTCCCTAATAGGCCCCACCCTGCCTCTTACTACCGCTTACTGTTTATATGCCGGTAGAAGATTTTTGGGTTCCCTTTTATGTTAACCGCCATTCTACTCTCATATTCTCTCTTTGCCAATCTTATTTTCATCTTCACTTCCCCTCTCAACTTATCGTATTTGGTCTGGTTCTCCCTTGAAGAATTCACCTGACATGTATCATACACCCTCTTTTTTTGTTTCATCATCTTCTCTATCTCCTTGCTTTGGTTCCCTTACCCTTCCCTCTTGTTGGAATGTACCTAGCCTGTACTTGGAACATCTCGTCTTTAAAGATCACCCATTGTTCCGTTACAGTTTTTCCTGTCAGTCTTTGGTTCCATTTTACCCGGGCTAGATCCTTTCTCATCCCATTGAAGTTAGCCCTATTCCAGTTCAGAAGTTCCACTCTAGATTGTTCCTTGCTCCTCTCCATTGCTAATCTAAATCTTATGATACGATGATCACTCGTACCCAAGTGTTCTCCCACAGACACTTGGTCGACCTGGCCCACCTCATTTCCCAGCAATGCCTCCTTCCTAGTTGGTACAAGAACATATTGTTCAAGGAAATTCTCCTGAACACATTTCAGAAATTCCTCCCCCTCCTTTCCCTTTACCCTAGCATTATCCCAATCGATATTTGGGTAATTAAAGACCCCCAGTATCACCACTCTATAGCTCTTGCATATCTCTGCGATTTCCCTGCAGATTTGCTCCTCTACCCCCCTCTCACTATTTGGCGGCCTGTAGAATACCCCCAATAGCGTGATCATACCCTTTTTGTTCCTCAACCCTGTAAGGTTTCCAAAATTTGCAGATCCCCAAAACCTAGGGAAAAAGGACTTTGGAACTACCTCAGAGTGATAAAAATGCATTTGGGCCTAACCTAAGGAATTTAGGACCAAAAACCAAGTTTTGGCATTTTAAAAACATGTCTGGGCCTGTAAAGAGACAAGGAGGTGGGCTCGACCTCTGTAAAAGCAGTTTGGCTATTGCAGTTAATTGCACTGTCTGGGGAACCGGGAAGACCTCACTCAAGCCCCAGCAGACATTAACATTTGAACAATAGACCCTGGGAGAAGACAGTCCCACCCAAAATACAGGCCCCATCAAAACCGATTACAGGGCCCATCAGAAACATGCATAATAAAACCCACTCAGACCCATTCTATAGAAAGACCGAGTCCAGCCTAGAAAACCAAACACGAAACCAATCACCAGTGATCAACTGAGGAGATCGACAGGATGCAAGCCATCCCAAAAGCCATTTGACACTTACAGAACAGTTACTGGTAACTAGCCCGCCAAAATCAGACAAAGAACCGAGCAGATTTGGCGCGCAGATAAGGCCATGTTCAATGGGTGAGATTGAAGGCCTGTTAAAAACCAGTTAACACGCTAGTAAATTTGTTACCGTTAACGAGCCCGCCAAAACCAGACAATGGACCGAGCAGATTTGGCGGGCAGATAAGGCCACTTCAATTTAGTATAATTGAAGGCCCGTTAAGCAGTTCGAGAGTGAAGGCAGGTCGAGACAAGCGGGTCATCAGCATCACACACACAGTCGAGTGTGGAAACAAGGAGCAACATCACAGACCCAAGTCGAGCTGGAAGCGAGTCGGCATCGCTCACCACTCAGACACACCTGAGTCCAGCTCGTGAAGATACCACCTCGACGGACCTCCAACTACGGTCCCAACACAGTCACCCGGAGCAACAAGCCGAAAGGCCACCGACGGCTCCACGAGGTCGACCGACACACTAGACAAGGCCTAAAACCATCGCGGAAACCAAAGGCCTCACGAAACCAACAACCGCATATTACCCCCAACTGACCGGGTAATAGCAGGCCACCGCGACCAACAAAGACCAACTCAAGGGAAGAAAAACCCGAAGAACCGCAAAGTTTACACTCTACAATCTACTCCTGACTTACCCCTGGGTAAGATTTTCCCCAAAGACTCTAAGCCCTATTGCTAACCAAAAGAAATTTGGTACTCACCAGATAAATCCAAACCGACATCCTACCACATCAGCGGACTTGCGAAGACTGACCAGAGACCCAGGTGAAGTCCTCTACCGCGTACGGGGTACAGCAGACACTAACCGCCATAAACAGCGAACCCCAAAACCGCGATTTAGCCCAACTGTCAAAGGATTGGTGAGCATTATCCCTGGTCCTTCAAAGCCTAACTGAGCTAGTAAAGTGGGGTTGGGAGGGGTGAAGTATTGTTTGACTGTCATTTCCCTCGCTTGTACTGAAGTGTTCCCCACCTTTAGAGTGTTAAGAATGTTATTATTTGTGTTTTACCTTTTAATAAAGATTTAAGTTCTTTCATCAAACTCAGTTGTCTGCTGCACCTTTTATCACAACCCCCAAATAAGTCCAAGGTCTAGAACCAAGGGAGTGAATCACCCATTCCCTCTCTGCCTGAACATTCTGAGGCTGCGGGGTGACCACCTCTAGAAACGGGCTTTCCAAATATTTCTCAGCCTCGCGGATGCACTGTGGTGACTCCAGCTGCCGCTCAAGCTCCGAAACCCGGAGCTCGAGTTGCTGCAGTTGGCGACATTTCCTGCACACGTGGTCGTCCAGGCTGCAAGAAGCGAGCAGGATTTCCCACATGGCACAGGATGTGCAAATCACGGGACTGAGCTGCCCTGCCATGCCTCTATTTACCAGACTATGGAGGTAATTTAGCAGAAATAAACTTAACAAGAAACACTCAACAGCTACCCACCAATCAGCACCTCCCTCTATTAGATAGGCTATGAATTACTTCGCAGAAATATACTCAAAACAGAACAAAAATAAAACTTACCACAAATCCTCACCCGATACTCACCTCTCAGCTCCCTTGTGCCAGCGACACCTTTGAATTCTGATGTCACTCCTCGTTGTGTCGCTTGCCGACTGTCTCCCTCGCAGGTAGTCCACTCGCTCAGACTCCCAGGTCTCTGCTCCGCGCTGCTTTTATCCACGGTCTCCGCCTCCATTCCTCCTGCAGGTCCGCTCACTAGGGATTAGGGCATCAAAGGTGGTGGTGAGGGTGTGGTTGAGCAGATCGGTAGCTGCAGAAATGTCGTGGTGAATGGAGGACCAAAGGCTGGACAGTTGGGATTTCATAAGTGCAGTTGTAAGAGAGTTGGGAGAGAGTTTTTTCCAGGGGCTGACACAGAAGGAAGTAGGTTTGGGGGGTGCAAGGGGGATGTGGGTGGCGAGCGATACAAGGAAGTGGTCAGAGATGGCCTTATCTGCGATTGACACGATGGGAGTAGCGAGGCCATGAGAGATGGCGAGGTCGAGGGAGTGGCCGTGAATATGGTTTGGGGAGTTTACATGGAGGGAGAGATTAAGGGAGGATAGGAGGCTAGTGAACTCAGAGGAGAGAGAGCATGATGAATTGAGATGAGGTTGAAATCACTGAGGATGAGAAGTCATTCGGTGCAGAGGCTGAGGGAGGAAATTTATATTAACACAACTTATATTAACGATTTAGACTTTGGAATCAAAAATACAATTTCTAAATTTGAGAATGACTCCAAATTGGGGGGGGGTGGGGGGGATAGTTAATACTGAGGAGGACTGCAACAAATTACAGGAGGACATTAATAAACTTGCAGAATGGGCAAGTAATTGGCAAATGAAATTCAACACAGATAAATGTGAGGTATTACATTTTGGTAAGAAAAATAGGGAGGTCACTTATTACTTGGAGGGTGTGAGTCTAGGTGGTGTGGAGGAACAAAGGGATCTCGGAGTACAAATACACAAATCACTAAAAGTAGCCACACAGGTTAACAAGGCCATAAATAAAGCAAACCCAGCACTAGGGTTTATTTCTAGATGGATAGAATTGAAAAGTAGGGAAGTTATGCTAAACCTGTATCGAACCTTGGTTAGACCACACTTAGAGTATTGTGTACAGTTCTGGTCGCCATATTATAAAAAGGATATCGAGGCACTGGAGAGGGTGCAGAGAAGATTTACAAGGATGACACCAGAAATGCGAGGGTATACATATCAGGAAAGGATGAACAGGCTGAGTCTCTTTTCACTTGAAAAAAGAAGGCTGAGGGCTGACCTAATAGAGGTCTTTAAAATTATGAGAGGTTTTGATAGAGTGGATACAGAGAGAATGTTTCCACTTGTGGGGAAGAGCAAAACTAGAGGCCATCAATATAAGATAGTCACCAAGAAATCCAATAGGGAATTCAGAAGAAACTTCTTTACCCAGAGAGTGGTGAGAATGTGGAACTCGCTACCACAGGGAGTGGTTGAGGCGAATAGTATCGATGCATTTAAAGGGAGGCTAGACAAGCATATGAGGGAGAAGGGAACAGAGGGCTATGTTGACAGAGTTAGATGAGGAAAGACGGGAGGAGGCTCGAGTGGAGCATAAACGCCGGCATAGACTGGTTGGGCCGAATGGCCTGTTTCTGTACTGTTAATCCTATGTAATTTGTAATGAGTATTGTACCTAATGTAACGATTAATCTAATATTTATTGTAATCAGTGTGATATAAGAACATAAGAAATAGGAGCAGGAGTCGGCCATTGGCCTTTGAGCCTACTCCGCCATTCAATAAGATCATGGCTGATCTTCTACCTCAACTCCACCTTCCCGCACTATCCCCAAATTCCTTGATTCCCTTAGTATCCAAAAATCTATCGATCTCTGTCTTGAATATACTCAGCGACTGAGGATCCACAGCCCACTGGGGTAGAGAATTCCAAAGATTCACCACCCTCTGAGTGAAGAAATTTCTCCTCATCTCAGTCCTAAATGGCCGACCCCTTATTCTGAGACTGTGATCCCAGGTTCTAGACTCCCCAGCCAGGGGAAACATCATCCCTGCATCGAACCTGTCAAGCCCTATAAGAATTTAATGGGCCGGATTTTCCGACCCCCCACAGGTGTGGACGAGGTGTGCACGCGCCCTTAGGGGCCGCGCAAGTGCGGGTTTCAGGCATGCGAAGCCTGCCCGGGAGAAGTGCCTCTGCGGATGGAGAATTGCACTTTTTGCACAACTTCCACCCGCTGAAAGGCCATAGAATTCTTGTGTTCTTTTATTCTTTTGATCTTTTATTCCCTCCCCCAGCCTCCAAACCTGCTTTTTCATCTGTTTCATTTCCTGCTTTTTTCTCAGTTCTGACGAAGGGTCTTCGACCTGAAACATTGACTCTGTTTCTCTCTCCACGGATGTTGCCTGGCCTGCTGAGTCTTTCCAGCGTTTTCTGTTGTTATTTCAAAGAATTCTTATGCCTGGTGAAAGCAGGCGTAAGGTCTGCTTTTACCAGCATAAGAGTTTAAAATAACATTAAAATATTTTTTTTTCAATCATCTAAACATTGAAAAAACCTGCACAATAAGGTAAGGTTATTTTTTATTATTTTTTAGCCCATTTAAAACATTTACATTTATTTTTCAAAAAATAAAATTTTTGTTTAAAATATTTAATTAAATGGCATTTTAATTAATTTTAATTATGTAATTACATTTTTTAAATGTTTTAGTGTGTTTTTAAATGTGATCCCCATTCATACTATTGACAGTTCTGTGCGTACGGAACTGTCAAATGTATGAAGGGAGATTCCCTTCTTCCATTGGTTCCCCATGGCCCACGTGATCCCAAGGGTTCATGCGAACCGCCTGCGCCCCTGGGATACCTGGGCATCTGCGCATTTTGAAGAGGAGAGGCCCAGGAGCGCAAGTCTCGGGACCTACGGAGCCAGCAGGTAGGTACGTAGAATTTTTTCCGATCGGAGGCATCCGCCCGCAGGAAGCCTCCGATAGGAAATTCAGGGCCAATATGTTTCAATGAGATCACCTCTCATTCTTCTAGATTCTAGAGAATATAGGCCTAGTCTCCTCAATCTCTCCTCATAGGACAATACCCCCATCCCAGGAACCAGTCTGGTGAACCTTCGTTGCACTCCCTCTATGGCAAGTATATCCTTCCTTAGGTAAGGAGACCAAAACTGTGCACAATACTCCAGGTGTGGTCTCACCAGGGCCCTATATAATTGCAGTAAGACGTCTGCACTCATAGTCCAATCCTTTTGTAATAAAGGCTAACATATCATTTGCTCTCCTAATTGCTTGCTGTACCTGCATGTTAATTTTCAGTGATTCGTGTACAAGGACACCAAGGTCCCTCTGAATACCAACATTTTCCAATCTCTCGCCATTTAAAAAATATTCTGCTTTTCTACTTTTCCTACCAAAGTGGATAATTTCACATTTCTCCACATTATATTCCATCTGCCAAGTTCTTGCCCACTCAGTCAGCCTGTCTATATCCCTTTGCAGCCTTTTGCATCCTCCTCACAACTTAGCTTCCCACCTAGCTTTGTATTGTCAGCAAACTTGAATACATTACACTCAGATCCCTCATCTAAGTCATTAATATAGATTGTAAATTGCTGAGGTCCAAGCACTGATCCTTGCGGTACCCCACTAGTTACAGCCTGCCAACCCGAAAATGACCCGTTTATTCCTGCTCTCTGTTTTCTGTCCGTTAACCGATCCTCAATCCATGCTAAAATACATTACCCCCAACCCCATGAACCCTAATTTTGTGTAATAACCTCTTGTGTGGCACCTTATCGAATGCCTTCTGAAAATCCAAATACACCACATCCACTGGTTCCCCCTTATCTACCCTGTTAGTTACAACCTCAAAAAACACTAAACAGATTTGTCAAACACGATTTCCCTTTCTGTGTTAAATCTGTGTTGACTCTGCCTAATCATATTGGCCCAGAAATTGATCTCGCTCTGTTCCCGCGGGGGTAAGCCTTCCCCGCGATCTCTCACCTCGCTTGTGCTTTTTCAGATCCAGCTCGCACGAACTTGATGTTCCAGACATCAGCCGGGCAGTGCTTGCGTATCCCACCGGCGTAGTGAATTCGTGCGAGCTGTGGGATCACGTGACTCAGTTAGAGCCAATGGCAGCACACCATCTTCCATTCATAAGTTTCACAGCACGGCTGTGAAATCTATGAATCTTACACCCCCCCAAAATAACAGCTAAACCTCAATTAAATTTAAAAAAAACCCCATCACATTAATAAAATAAGTATAGTTAAATAAATTAACCATTTTAAATAAAAAATAAAATTTTTGAAAAAATTTAAAATCTTTTAAAAAGTTATAAAAATAAACTTACCTGTCTTTAAAGTCTCTAAAAAAGATATACCTGTAAAAAAAAATCAAAAAAATACTTAATTCACTACTTACCTTGTTAAAAGTGGGTCTTACTCCTCCTTTTTACATTTCTAAAATCTTCAGTACTTACCTGCGCGTCCAAAGCATGAAGTGCACAGCGTGCGCGCAGCCTGTAGCGCGCACGCGATGCACCAAGGAACCGCCCCCTTTTCAAAAGAGCAATTGCCGGTTTTCAGCGCATGCGCAGGGCATGCAGAAAACCGGCAATTGCAGAGGGAATACGCGAGAGTACGCAGTGCGTACTCTCGCGCACCGGGATGAATTTTTGGGCCATTATGATTTTCTAAGTGCTCTGTTACCACATCCCTATTAATAGATTCTTTTATTTTTCCTACTAATGTCAGACTAACTGGTCTACAGTTCTCTATTTTCTCTCTGCCTCCTTTCTTGAATAGCGGGATTACATTTGCTACCTTCCAATCCACAGGGACCGTTGTTCAATCGAGGAAATCCTGGAACAAAGGGAATATGTAATGCAGTATTTATTATACTCAGTGTAATGTACACCCTAATCATTTTCATTGACTGTTTATTTTCTCATTTTGCCAACATATTTTTCTGATTCACAGGATGCAGCATGACAGAATTAGGATCTGTGAAATGGAACATTTCTACATCATTTATCTGGTTGGAATATTGCTGAGGTGCTGCAGTAACAAGATGGCTGATCTAGGATATTGGTTTTTAATGGAGAGTACAGGTTAATTTCACTGGGCTGAAACTCCCACACCCTGTCATATGACTGATATTGAGTTCCTGGAGAAGGAGGTTCTTTTAAAAGGTAGCATTCCGCCCTCTACAGCTTCTTCATACAAGGAACTTAACAAAACAAATTCCATTAAGAACATAAGAACATTAGAACATAAGAATTAGGAGCAGGAGTCAGCCATACGGCCCCTAGAGCCTGCTCCGCCATTCAATAAGATCATGGCTGATCATCGACCTCAACTCCACTTTCCCGCCCGATCTCCATATCCCTTGATTCCCCTAGAGTCCAAAAATCTATCGATCTCAGCCTTGAATATACTCAACAACTCAGCATTCACAGCCCTCTGGGGCAGAGAATTCCAAAGATTCACAACCCTCTGAGTGAAGAAATTCCTCCTCATCTCAGTCTTAAATGGCCGACCCCTTATCCTGAGACTATACCCCCTAGCTCTAGACACTCCAGCCAGGGGAAACAACATAGTTCTAGATTCCCCCACGAGGGGAAACAACCTCTCAGCATCTACCCTGTCAATCCCCTTCAGAATCTTATATGTTTCGACAAGATCCCCTCTCATTCTTCTAAACTCCAGAGAGTATAGGCCCATTCTACACAATCTCTCATCATAGGACAGCCCTCTCGTCCCTTTTGCTGCCCTTCTCAATTTTTTCAGGTTTTCAGATGAAATGATAAGAAATGATACAAGAACAGAATACATGGCCCGTAATTTCCGATCGGAGGCTTCCTGCTGTGCGGAGGCCTCCTATTGGAAAAAAATCTACGCCCTTACTGAGGGCTCCCGAGGTCCGGACACTTCCGCTCCTGGGCCTCTCCACAGTGGAAATGCGCAGAGGCCCAGGTATCCCAGGGACGCAGGCAGTTCGCGAGCGTCGCTGGGATCACATGGGCCAGGCCAGCCAATGGGAGAAGGGACCTGTCAAATATATGAATGGGGATCACTTAAAAAAGATACTAAAACATTAAATAAATTTTTAAAAAACCATCACTTTTTAAAAAGAGTTAAAATTACATTAAATTAAATATTTTAAACAAAAATTTAATTTTTGAAAAAAATAATTAAGGTTTTTTACGGGGCTAAAAATAAACTTACCTTTTTTAAAAGTATTCTTAAATTATAAATGAGTGAAAAATTTTTTTTTTAACTTTTAAACTCTTATGCTGGTAAAAGCAACCTTACGCCTTATGCCTGCTTTTACCAGGTGTAAGATTTCTAAGTATTTTCAGCAGGTAGAGGTTCTGCAGAAAGCGGAACTCTCCCCCCACAGAGGCCCTTCTCCGGGGCAGGCGTGCGATCTGTCGGAAATGCCGGTTTTCAGCGCATGCACTTTGCATGCATGAAACCGGCATTTCCGATGTCCCTACGGGTGTGTACACAGCTCGTACACACCCGTAGGCATCGGAAAATACGGGTAAAGAATATAAGAACATAAGGACATAAGACGTAGGAGCAGGAGTAGGTCATTTGGCCCCTCGAGCCTGCTCCGCCATTCAATAAGATCATGGCTGATCTGATCTTGGCCTCAACTCCACTTCCCTGCCCGCTCCCCATAACCCTTGACTCCCTTATCATTCAAAAATCTGTCTATCTCCACCTTAAATATATTCAATGACTCCACCTCCACAGCTCTCTGGGGAAGAGAATTCCAAAGGTTCACGATCCTCTGAGAGAAAAAATTCCTCCTCATTTCCGATTTAAAAGGGTGCCCCCTTATTCTGGAACTATGCCCCCTAGTTCTAGATTCCCCCATGAGGGGAAACATCCTCTCTGCATCTACCCTGTCAAGCCCCTTCAGAATCTTATATGTTTCAATAAGATCCCATCTCATTCTTCTAAACTCCAATGAGTATAGGCCCAGCCTGCTCAACCTTTCTTCATAAGACAACCCCTTCATCTCCAGAATCAACCTCGTGAACCTTCTCTGAACTGCCTCCAATGCAAGTATATCCTTCCTTAAATAAGGAGACCAAAACTGTATGCAGTACTCCAGGTGTGGTCTCACCAACGCCCTGTACAGTTGTAACAGGACTTCTCTGCTTTTATATTCCATTCCCTTTGCAATAAAGGCCAACATTCCATTTGCCTTCCTGATTACTTGCTGTACCTGCATGCTAACTTTTTGTGATTCATGTACAAGGACCCCCAGATCCTTCTGTACCTCAGCATTTTGTAATCTCTCCCCATTTAAATAATAATTTGCTTTTTTATATTTCCTACCAAAGTGAATAACCTCGCATTTTCCCATATTAAACTCCATCTGCCAGATTTTTCGCCCACTCACTTAGCCTATCTATATCCCTTTGGAGATTGTTTGCGTCCTCCACACAATTTGCTTTCCCACCTATCTTTGTATTGTCAGCAAATTTGGCTACATTACACTCGGACCCTTCATCCAAGTCATTAATATAGATTGTAAATAGTTGAGGCCCCAGCACTGATTCCTGTGGCACCCCACTAGTTACAGTTTGCCAACCTGAAAATGACCCATTTATTCCGACTCTCTGTTTTCTGTTAGTTAGCTAATCCTCTATCCATGCTAATATATTACCCCCAACCCCGTGAGCTCTTATCTTGTGTAGTAACCTTTTATGTGGCACCTTATCGAATGTCTTCTGGAAATCCAAATACATGACATCTACTGGTTCCCCTTTATCCACCCTGCTCGCTACATCCTCAAAGAACTCCAGCAAATTTGTCAAACATGATTTCCCTTTCATAAAACCATGCTGACTCGGCTTGACTATATTGGCCTGTATTTTCCGATTGGAGGCTTCCTGCGTGCGGAGGCCTCCGATCTGGAATAAATCTACGCCCTTACCTGAGGGCTCCCGAGGTCCGACCATTTCCGATCCTGGGCCTCTCCACAGTTGAAATGCGCAGGGCCCAGGTATCCCAGGGGCGCAGGCGGTTCGCAGGCGTCCCTGGGATCACGTGGGCCATGGGGAGCCAATGGGAGAAGGGAATCCCCCTTCATACTTTTGACAGCTTAGGCATATCAAAAGTATGAATGGAGATCACTCCAAAAAGACATCAAAACATTAAATTAATTTTTTTTTAATCACGTTTTTAAAATTAGTTAAAATTACATTAAATTAAATATTTTAAACAAAAATTTCATTTTTGGGGGGAAAAAATAAAGTTTTTTACGGGGCTAAAAATAAACTTACCGTTTTTAAAAGTAGTTTTAAATTATAAATAAAAAAACATTTTTTAAAACTTTTTTTTATAACTCTTATGCGGGTAAAAGCAGGCCTTACGATTTTACCAGACGTAAGATTTCTAAGGGATTTCAGCGGGCGAAGGTTCTGCAGAAAGCGGAACTCTCCCCCCGCAGAGGCCCTTCTCCAGGGCAGGCGTGCGATCTGTCAAGAGGATTCTTGACAAATCGGAAGTGCTGGTTTTCGAGGTCCCTACGAGTGTGTACACAACTCGTACACACCCGTAGGCATCGGAAAATACGGGCCAATATGTTTTTCTAAATGTCCTGCTACCACTTCCTTAATGATGGACTCCAGCATTTTCCCAATGACAGATGTTAGGCTAACTGGTTGATAGTTGCCTGCTTTCTGTCTCCCTCCTTTCTTAAATAGGGGCGTTACATTTGTGGTTTTCCAGTCCGCTGGGACCTCTCCAGAATCCAGGGTCTTTTGGTCGATTACAACCAATGCATCCACTATCTCTGCAGCCACCTCTTTTAAGACTCTAGGATGCAGGCCATCGGGTCCAGGGGACTTGTCCACCTTTAGTCCCATTAGTTTGCCTAGTACTTTCTCTCTAGTGATAGTGATTGCTTTAAGTCCCCCCCCCCCGACCCCAATAGCCCCTTGATTATCCATTATTGGGATGCTTTTAGTGTCTTCTACTGTGAAGACCGACACAAAATATTTGTTCAAAGTCTCCGCCATTTCCCTGTTTCCCATTATTAGTTCCCCAGACTCATCCTCTAGGGGACCAACGTTTACTTTAGCTACTCTCTTCCTTTTTATATACCTGTAGAAGCTCTTACTGTGATTGGCGCCCCTTCAGGTCTTTAAACCCTGGTCTCTGAAGGTGCAACAGTATCCCACCTAGTGGTTTAACTGATAGCACAGCGAGCTGGCAGCACCGAGTCCTACCTCACGTTCACGTCACACTCAGGCAGGGTAAAGCTATGTGGGGGTGAGAGGGAGAGCGGACCCGAGGGAGAGAGGGAGGGAGGGGGTTAGTGGGAGTATATGTGTGTGTGTGTGTGTGTGTGTGTGTGCTAGGCCCATGCAGCAGAACCTGGTCTCCAATTGCCCTGGGTTTCCTTGCCATTGGACCAAGTCCTCGCTCTGTCAAGTTCATGAGGTAGCTGGTGTGCAACGGCCACCCCACGTCAAAAGAATTCATGCACAGGCACCTTCCACCCTTTAAAATGAAGTTTGGGACCTGGAACGTCAGGACCCTCATGGACAACCCCAACAGCGACAGACGTGAACTCAGACGCTTCGACATCGACATCACCGCCCTGAGCGAGACCCGATGGGCAGGAGAAGGCCAGCTCAAGGAACAAGGTGGCGGATACACCTTCTGGAAAGGCAAACCAGAAGAGGAACGCCGTCTCCATGGGGTTGGCTTCGCCATAAAAAATGAACTAGTTTGGCATCTTAGAGATTCCCCTTGTGGGATAAACGAACGCCTCATGACCCTTCGGCTCACTCTAACCCGGAATCAGTATGCTGCGGTTCTCGGGGTGTACGCCCCAACCCTGGAAGCTACGGACGAGGCCAAAGAGGAATTCTACTCCAGCCTTGAACAATCCCTGTCCTGAGTTCCAACGGGTGACAAGCTGATACTCCTTGGCGATTTTAATGCCAGAGTTGAAAAGGACACAAACCTCTGGAGAGGTGTGATTGGCAGGGAAGGAGTAGGGAAAACCAACTCCAACCGAAGCCTTCTCCTGACGAAATGCTTAGAACATGGTCTTGTCATAACCAACACCTTGTTTCGTCAGAGAGATAAGTACAAGGCCTCATGGCAATACCCTCGCACCAGGCATTGGCATCTGTTGGACTACGTCATCGTCCGAGTGAGGGACCGCAAGGACATCCTGCATCAACCGCGCCATGACAGGAGCTGACGACTGCTGGACTGACCACCGCCTAATCCGTTCCGTTATCTCCATCAACCTAGCCTCAACAGAAACACTACCTCAATTTTTTTGCCACCGGATCCTTCCCTTCTTCTTCTTCTTAGGCAGTCCCTCGGAACCGAGGATGACTTGCTTCCACATTAAAAATGAGTTCTCAGGTGACTGATGAGTCCAATGCGGGATCTGCAGTCTCTGTCACAGGTGGGGCAGACGGTGGTTGAAGGGGGGGGGGGGCGCGGAATGGGGTGCTTGGGTTGATGTGCGCTCCTTGCGCTGCCTGCGCTTGGCTTCCGCTTGCTCCCGGCGAAGAGACTCGAGGTGTTCGGTGCCATCCCGGATGTTTCTCCTCCACTTTGTGCGGTCTTGGGCCAGGGATTCCCAGGTGTTGGTGGGGATGTTGCACTTTTTCAAGGAGGCTTTGAGGGTGTCCTTGAAGCGTTTCCTCTGCCCACCTGGGGCTCTCTTGCCGTGCTGGAGCTCCGAGTAGAGCGCTTGTTTTGGGAGTCTCGTATCGGGCATGCGGACGATGTGGCCCATCCATCGGAGCTGATCGAGCGTGGTCAAAGCTTTGATGCTGGGGAGGTTGGCCTGAGCAAGAACACTGACGTTGGTGCGCCTATCCTGCCAATGGATTTGCAGGATCTTGCGGAGGCAGCGTTGGTGGTACCTCTCCAGTGCTTTGAGGTGCCTGCTGTACATGGTCCATGTCTCTGAAGCATACAGGAGGGCGGGTATCACTACTGCTCTGCAGACCATGAGCTTGGTGCTGGTTTTGAGGTCCTGGTCTTCAAACACTCTCTTCCTAAGGCGACCGAAGGCTGCACTGGCACACTGAAGGCAGTGTTGGACGTCGTCATCGACATCTGCCCTTGTTGACAGTAGGCTCCCGAGGTATGGAAAGTGGTCCACGTTGTCCAAGGCCTTGTCGTGGATTTTGATAATCGGGGGGCAGTACTGTGTGGCGGGGGCAGGTTGGTAGAGGACCTTTGTCTTACGGATGTTTAGTGTAAGGCCCATACTCTCGTACGCTTCGGTGAAGGTCACCGGGAGGTCACAGGTGCTAAAGGGATTTCAATATCTTCTCTCTGAATAGAGAGAAGCAGGACGAGCGCGCTTGTGGCTTTGGCATGATCTCGGGCTTCCCCATGGTGCAGGTCGCCATCGACTACACACACGTGGCTTTGCGTGCACCGTATACCAATCCTGAGATGTTCCGTAACCACTCACTTAATGTACAGTTGTTGTGCCACCACGCCCAGCGAATCATGATGGTGAATGCCCAGTATGCTGGCAAGTCATGATGCCTTCATCCTGCGCCAGTCCGCTGTGCCAGCAATCCCAGGCACCACATCGAACCCGAGGGTGGCTGCTCGGAGACCAGGACTATCCGCTCTACACCTGGCTGATGACTCCCCTCCACAAACCCAGCACTCGTGGCCAGCACTCATATAATGACAGCCATGCTGCCACGAGAAACGTTATCGAGCAGACTATCGGGGTGCTAAAGCAACGGTTCTGCTGCCATGACCCCTCGGAAGGAACCCTCCAGTATATGCCAGAGCGGGTGTCCCATTTCACGGTGGTCTACTACATGCTCCACAACTTGGCCATCATGACTGACCACCTCAGGAGGAGGAGGAGGAGGAGAAGGAGGAGGAGGAGGAAGAGGAAGAGGAATAGGAGGAGGAGGAAGAAGTGGAGGAAGGGATGAGGCAGGCAGCAGATTCCCGTTCCGGACGGGCTGTCCATGAGCCACTCATCAGACTCCGATTCCAGTGAATGAAACCCCAGATCCCCGTTGCTCTGCACTTTCCCACCTTACCATCCCTGTGTCACGGAACATCACAGCATCCTCCTGGACACAAAGCTATAATGAGAGCCACCACAAAACACACATTCCAAACAAAATTCATAAATTTATTAAATTCAAATGAAGAGAACAAAGTCAACTAATCACCCTTGTGCATTCCCTTAGTGTCTGTCTTTTGTGTGCCTTTTTCCTGCTCTGCTGCTCCTACGAAGTGCTCCCCCAGTGGCTGCAGCATGGCTGGTGGAAGGTTGCTGACTTTCAGTGAGACTGGATGGCCTTGCTGGATGACCTCGAGCAGCTCTGGGCCTAGAAGGCCCAGCTGTAGACTGTATCACCTCGGCATGGACAGCAGCAGTTTGGACTGGCTGTCTGACAGGCAGCAGCAAGGGCATTGGTGGAATGGCAGTGGTGGGAGTAGGAATGCAGTCACCCTGAGAGAGGACAGCAGGTTCTTGCTCTACGGAGCCACTGCCACTCCCCCGGGACGGCGCCTCAGCAATCCTAGTAATCTGTTGGAGCACAGATTGCTGGACGGCTACAACACCCTGCAAGCCCCTTTTGACACTCGTAAACCCAGCGATGAAGGCAGCAGTCTAAGTTTCCACTGCAGACGCTGGGTTACTTCCGCCTGTGCTGCAATGGAAGCAGCGTGATCGGCCATCACACCCACCAGCATATTTGGGTCCACAAAGTTTCTCCTGGAGTTGCCCATCATTTCCATCCTAAAAATCATGGGCTCCAAGCTCTGCGCAAAGCCCCGCGCAATGTTGGAGCCGGACTCCTTCGTGCTCCTGGCAGGCTTGTCATTGCACCTAGCATTTCCGTGTGCATGTGCATCACTCTTCTTCTGAAGACCACTTCATCAAGGTCATCCTCTAAGTCCTGTGGAGCAGAATTCGTAAGAACTCCGGGGAGTTGGCACCTGAGCTACCCTTTCCCCCCTGGCCTGGCCGCAGCCCACTCAAGCCCGGTGACTCACCATGTGCAGATCCCGTCTCTATACTACCCTCTAAAGTCCACACAATGCCATTTTCTGAGCTGGTGTCTGTGAGTGTCAGATACAGTGCCGGTGTGTCTTCTTCTTCTTCTCCTGCATCAGTGTGTTCCTCATGTTCAGGGACGGGCTGGGCTGCTGGCAGTTCTTGGGTATCTGAAAGCAGGAAGGCACAAGGGTCAGGTTGTGGTGAGGGGAGCGGGGGAAAGCAAGATGTCCATGCATACACCATCAGCAGCTTGTAAGTAAGAAGAGATTGTGGGATGAGGGGGAAGTGGGATGTGAGAAGAAGGATTAGGTATGAGCAAACCTTCATCATCAGCAATGCTTTCAACTTCTCCGCTTGCCACAGACTCTGTCACAGCCCCTCCAATTATTTGCAACATTGATTCCTCCAGGTGGGTTAAGTTCTGAATCCTCACTTGGCTGCCTCCCATCTGCAGATGCCCGCTTGGTTGGCACCCCATCCACCACCTTAAACATTCACTCGCTCCACCGCCAGCGTACCGTGGCTGCAGTGTGTACCATCTACAAGATGCACTGTAGCAACTCGCCAAGGCTTCTTTGGCAGCACCTCCCAAACCCGTGACCTCTACCACCTAGAAGGGCAAGGGCAGCAGGCGCATGGAACACCACCACCTCCAAGTTCCCCTCCAAATCACACACCAGAAGTATATCGCCGATCCTTCATTGTCGCTGGGTCAAAATCCTGGAACTCCATACCTAACAGCACTGTGGGAGATCCGGTGGCAAAAAAATTGAGGCCCACGGTGACCTTGAGGGACACTGGGAGAGCTATCGTTGCCATGCTCTGAGGTTGCAGGTCTGGTTGCAGGAGATGGCAGAGTTCTGTGACCACCTCCTTAGAGAAGCGGAGCCTCCTAATACACTGCTCCTGGCTTAAATGCAGGTAGGGGAAGTGCTCTTGGAAGACCCTAGGTGGGTAAGGCCTCCTGCTGAGAGCCCTCCTGCCCCATCTCCTCCCTCTGCGAGCATCTTGTCCTCCTCTTCGCTGCCTCCGCTCCATCTCCCTATCATACTCGAGCGCAAGGCAGACTGCAAGTAGAGCCCCCATGACTGTGAACAAGTGGTGTGAGCAGAAGTCTTTAAAACGAGAACCCAAGGTGTTGTCCACTTGCAGCAACACTCCCTGTGACCTCAGCAACTTTAAACAACTTTAGGAAGCTCCAAACTGTGGCACAAACTTAGACAAAGCCAGTAGATTGAAAAAGCAAGTCAGCTGCAAGTAGTTGGTGATCCCTTTAAGTAGCATTGCTGGGGGCTCCTTCTTGCTGCTGAACGCTTGGTCAGCCGGTCATGATTAAGAGAGGGTGTTAAATGGAGCAGCGATGTCCGAAATGGCAGATCGTGAGTAAAATCAGCGTTGCACACTCATTGACGTCATGATCTGCCTAATCTAAATATGTGGAGCGAGCACTGGCAACGGCAGCACAGCTCACCACCCCAAAATGGCGGCCGCCACAGGACCTGCCAGAAGTGGGCAGAAGTGAGGCAGCCGCCACTTTTTCATCCAAGACGGGCCTTAACAGCCAGCGCTAAACCCCGAACTTCTAGGCCCTAAAATTCTTACAGGGCTTGACAGGGTAGATGCAGGGAGGATGTTTCTCCCTGGCTGGGGAGTCTAGAACCAGGGGTCACAGTCACAGAATAAGGGGTCGACCATTTTAGGACTGAGATGAGAAATGTCTTCACCCAGAGGCTGGTGAATCTTTGGAATTTGGAGGATGGCATATTGGAGCTTAGACTGAACAAAAGATGAATTTTATCGTGTGTAAGGGCACGGTAGTATCAATAGAAGAGTGGGAAAAAAGGAAGGTTTCTACAGAAAGTGAGAGGTTGGAGACTGGAGGTGAGAGAAGAATTGGCCCTCAAGCAACAGGCTTTTTTGTGCTTCCTGTCTGGGAATGTGAGGGACATCCTCTTGTTGTGAAGACTGCCATTGTTCAGGATGTTAATGAATTAGTCAGGGTCTGTTTTGACTAAAAATCCTCACATCCTGGAGATAAATTTTCTTTTCTCTGAATCTATTTTTTTTTAAACAAAGGTGGTTTTGTGTCAGCTCTGTTGGAATAGAATTTGAAAACTCTATCTACATGCCTAAGGCTATTTTTATGTTTTACTTCAGGATGATTCTGGTGTGCTTGGCTCAGAAAAGGATATTTTTTGGACCTGCTGCTTATTTACAATTAATCGAGAATTTCCACTTAGTTTTGTTTTGCCAGCTGTGGCCTATTTGCGTTTGTTGTCTTAAGCTTACTACAAGGGAAGGTTCGCACGGTGGAGATGGTAACAGTCCTGCTAAAGGAAGTACAGTAGATAGTAGCAGGAACAATTGGTAACACAGCATCATCGCTACACAGATCGGTTTACAGAACTGAACAACAACAGCAACCTGCATTTATATAGTGCCTTTAATGTAATAAAACGTCCCAAGGCACTGCACAAGAATGTTAGGGGGTTGACTTATGAAGAAAGGTTGAGCAGGTTGGGCCTATACTCATTGGAATTTAGAAGAATGAGAGGTGATCTTATTGAAACATATAAGATACTGAGGGGGCTGGACAGGGTAGATGCTGAGAGGATGTTTCCACTCGTGGGCAAATCTAGAACTCGGGGGCATAGTTTCAGAATAAAGGGTCGCCCTTTTAGAATTGAGATGAGGAGGAATTTCTTCTCTCAGGGGGTCGTGAATCTTTGGAATTCTCTGCCTCAGAGAGCCGTGGAGGCTGGGTCATTAAATACATTTAAGGTGGAGATAGACAGATTTTTGCAAGATAAGGGAGTGACGGGTTATGGGGAGCGGGCAGTGAAGTGGCTTTGAGCCCAAGATCAGCCATGATCTTATTGAATGGCGGAGCAAGCTTGAGGGGCCAAGTGGCCTATTCCTGCTTCTGTTTCTTATGTTCTTATGTTATCAAGCAAAAATTTGACACCAAGCCACATAAGGAGATATTAGGACAGTAGATTTTAAGGAGCATCTTAAAGGAGGAGAGAGAGGTGGAGAGGCAGAGAGGTTTGGGGAGTGTTTAGGGCCTAGGCAGCTGAAGGCATGGCTGCCAGTGGTGGAGCGATTATAATCGGAGAACTTTTATGTTGAGCGATTAGACTCATTACAATTACCGGTGGTTTCAAGTCCCACTCCAGAGACTTGAACACATAATCTAAATTGACGCTCCCAGTGCTAGCGCTGCACTGTCAGAGGTGCCATCTTTTGGATGAGATGTTAAACCGAGGCCCTGTCTGCTCTCTCAGGTGGATGTAAAGGATCCCATGGCACTAGTCGAAGAAGAGAAGGCTTATTGTTTTGGGCCCTCTTCCAATGGCGGGAGAAAGGGAGAGCACAGTTTTGTTCTTGAATTTGTTCACCATTAACAAATCTAATTGGTGTAAGATATCGTCTTAACATTTCAGATAATCATCAGACTTTGGTTTCTTTATTTCAGATATTAATTACAATAAGCAGGCAGACAATACATACGTCTAAGCATCTACAAGAAAACAGCTCATTGGGCTAATCCATCCCTCCAAATCATAGAATCATAGAAATTTACAACACAGAAGGAGGCCATTTGGCCCATCATGTCAACGCCGGTTCTTACCTCTAGTCCAGGTACTTTAAGGTGCTTAACTTTTCTAACAAACCTCATCTTTATATATCCTTACATAGCCTACTCCTTCTTGTTTCACTACACTTGCCTAATTTGGGAAAATGTGTAGGTCAGCACACACCACCACACCACCCTCCCTTCCCGCGCCCCAAAGACCTCTGGCCACTAGTAATCTATTTAGCAGAGCTAGATAGATCATCAGGAATATACATCTGACAATACCTGACAGTTCAGGAGAGACAGGACAGAAGCAAAGGTTGTAAAGACAGTTTGCACGGGAAGATAGTGTTAGAAGCAGATGATCTAGTTCGTGGTTGATCTCATCGCAAGCTGATACCAAAAACAAACAACGAGACAGCCTTGCGAAGGCAAGGATAAGGAAGCATGATAAGGGAAGTCTGCTCATTGGTGCTCAGCAGTTTTCCCTACATCTTTAACCCTCCCTAACTAACCTTTCCCATAACTCTTCAAGAAAACGTATCTTGAAACTTGGTCTCCCCTGACCATTGGGATCCTTGAATGATGGTAACATAGTATTCCTACAATATTTTTTCATTCTCTAAATATGGGGGTCCAAAAATCCACAGCCCTCCTGCTATAAGTCCGGCAAGACTGTGGTGGAAAGACTGAGAATTAGATGGGACCCAGATATGCCAGGACCTGGTCCTCTCCATCTGTTTCTAGGGGGCCTTGCTCGTTACAGAATCTCCATCCACCTCAAAGAAGCTCACCTATGTTTCCTGAAGGGTGTGCTCTGGATGTTTTTAATATATTGTTTCCTGAAGTGTTGCCTTCAATGTATCATCGTGGTTTCCACGATCAGTCCTTTGATAATGTTTTACTGCTTCTTTGATAGGTGGGATCCTTGAATGATGGTAATATAGTACTGCTACAATATTTTTTCATTCTCTAAATATTGGATGGGATTAGGACAAAAAGCAAATCGCAGGGCACTACATTTGCTGACAAGTGAAAAAAATATGTCACGGGAAAAGAAGTGCCCGGACCTTATTTAAAGCAGTGAAGCACAGCGGGCAAGGTTAAACAAACGGAGGGAATCATTTGAAAAAGGGACGTCATAGTCAATACAGCCGGAGGAGCGGCAGTCCCCGAGGAATTTAAGCGAAGTGTTTAGTTTATTATCCACACTCTAATTTTAACTATATAGTTGGTTATGGTTGATTAAGGGGCGAGTTGACTTAAAGTAAAATATAAGAGGCAAGGGTAAAAACCAAGCTATCAACTTTAAATAAGTAAATAGACCTAATTGAATAAATTTACTAAACTGAGCGCTGGAAGAAACTAATTTAAAATTAAGGGCAATTCAGTTGGCACGAGAGATAAACAAATAACTGCTATATAAACAATAAACACGGAATAGAAAATGGCAGCACACGCAGCGTGTCAGGACTGGAGAATGTGGGAATTTGTGGACAGTGAGACTGTCCCGAGTGACCACATCTGTGGGTAATGTCTCTGCCTTGAGTCACACTGACTCAGTCGTTGAGTTGGAATGCAAGTTATCAACCCATTAAAGACAAATGCAGCAGATACTGCAATCGACAATAACGGAATGGCCGGCATGTTAAATGAGTACTTTACAGTAGAGGAAGAGGACAAAATACAAGGGAACCTAAAAATAAATGAAGGTGAGGAACTTACTGGATTTAATATAAGTTAAAAATGATAATGGAGGAAATAATGAGACTTAAGATAGACAAATCTCCAGGACATGATGGTTTCCACAGCAAGGTATTAAAAGAAGTAGGTGAGAAAATTGCAGATGCATTAGTAATAATCTTACAAAGCTGTCTTGATTTCGGGAATTGTGCGGTTGGATTGCAAATGTCTCTCCGCTATTTAAGAAGGGTGGGAGAGAGAAACCATGTAACAACAGAACTGTCAGTATATGTCTGTTGTGGGAAAGTTACTAGTATCTATCAGATCATAACCACTGCTCCCATTTTTTCAGACTGCAGTTGTTGGTAATGATTCTGCTGTTGCCATTTACAGCTCCTCTAGACCCATCTTTTGTTTCTTTACTTGTCCCATTACCACCACTTTTTGCCTCGCTCCATCGTCCCTTTTGTCATTTAAGCACTCCTGCCTTCCACCCTATCACAGCCTTCCCTTTTGTTCTTTCCTCTCCTCCTCCCACTTTCCCCCTCCCCTGCCTTTGTACTTGCTTAAAACCTGTTACATCTCTAACATCTTCCAGTTCTGACACATCGACGTGAAACGTTAACTCTGTTTCTCTCCACAGATGCTGCCTGACCTGCTGAGTATTTCCAGCATTTTCTGTTTTTATTTCAGATTTTTATCATCTGAAGTATTTTGCTTTATTTTTTAATCAAATCTATCATTGGGGACAGAGCGACTGAGCACTTGGCCAAATCTATCATTGGGGACAGAGCGACTGAGCACTTGGCCAAATTTTTATTGATCAGAGAGAGCCAGCATGGATTTGTAGTGGGTAAGCCATTTCTGACTAATTTAGTTGAATTTTTTAAGGCGATCACTAACAGGGTGGATAAGAGACTGTCCATGGATGTTGTCTACATGGACTTCCAGACGGTATTTGATAAGGTTCCGCACAAGAGATTATTAACAAAATTGAAAGCGCACAGAATTGGAAGCAACCTTGTGGCATGGGTTGAAAATTGGTTGGGAGGTAGGGATAAAGGATACGCGCTCTGGTTGGCAAAATGTGACTAGTACTATTGCCCAGGGATTTGTACTGGGGCCTCAGCTTATCACCATGGCTTGGATGAAGGAATTGAGAGTTGTATATCCAAGTTTGTAGATGACACTATGTTGTGAAGCACAATTAAGTTATATAGCTGGGAACAGGAAGTTACAAAGGGACATGGATTAAGTTAGTGGACAAAACTCTGGCAATGTCAGGAAGTGTGAGGTGTAAGGTTTCCAAAATTTGCAGATCCCCAAAACCTAAGGAAAAAGGACTTTGGAATGACCTCCGAGTGATAAAATTGCATTTGGGCCTAACATAAGGAATTTAAGACCAAAAACCAAGTTTTGGCATTTTAAAAACATGTCTGGGCCTGTAAAGGGAGAAAAGGCTGCGAAGGAAGTTGGGTTCGACCTCTGTAAAAGCAGTTTTGGGTATTGCAGTTAATTGCAATGTCTGGGTAACCGGGATGACCTCACTCAAAGCCCCGGCATGCATTAACATTTTGACAATAGACCCTAGGAGGAGACAGTCCCACCCAAAACAACAGGTCCCATCAAACCGATTACAGAACCCACCAAAGACATGCATAAAGCAAATATTCGATCGAAGTCTTAGGCCCAGTCAAGAAACCCAAAACATGAGGACAATTCAAACTCCGATTAAACAACAGATCGACAGGATGGAGCTATCCTGAAACCACTTCACACATTTACAAAACCAGTTAACACGCTAGTAAAGTTGTTACTGTTAACGAGGTCTTACAATGACAATGATTTGATTTGGTTTTGATAAGGCCACTTCAATTTAGTATAACTGAAGACCCATCAAGCAGTTCAAAAAAATAGCAGTAACAACAGTTCAAGTTCAACAGAAGGCAGTTCTGCAGTTTTGGAGTTCAATTGAAAAGCCTGTTTTCAGCAGAAGTCAGGGCTGGAGTTACAGAGTTCAGGAGAAGCAAGTTGGGCAGTTAAAGAAGACAGTTCAGTGAGAAGGGAGTTCTCCAGTTCTCCAGTAAAACAGTTCAAGTTCAACAAGCAGGCAGAAGGCAGTTTCCACAGTTCTGCAAGAAGGCAGTTCCACAGCTCGGAAGAAGACAGTTTAAACAGAAAGCAGTTCAACAAAGAAAGCCAACAGCTCCAGAAGCAGGCAGACACGCAAGAAGAGACCAGAGCGACCGCCTCAGTGACCATCAGACACCTCGCGGCAACAAGGGCCTTACGAAACCTTTTACTCAAAAGACTCTAAACCCTAACTCTCAACTGTCAAGGATTCGTTTGGTGAGCATTATCCCTGGTTCTCCAGTGTCCAACCTAGCTAGTGAAGTGGGATTGGAAGGGGTGAAGTATTCTTCTAATGTTATTTCCCTCGCGTGTACCGAAGTGTTCCCCACCTTTAGAGTGTTAAGAGTGTTTGTGTTGTGTTTTACTTTCTTGAATAAAGATCGAAGTTCTTTCATCAAACTCAGTTGTTTGCTACACCTTTTGTATCACAACCCCCAAATAAGTCCAAGGTCTAGAACCAAGGGAGTGGAGCGATTCGAACCGCTCAGAAGTCAGAGGCAAAGCTGACACAAAAACACCACCCCCTACAGAGGTCAAATACATGGCAGATGCAGTATAACGTGGATAAATGTGAAGTGATCCACTTCAGTAGAAAAACAGAAAGGTAGAGTATTATTTAAATGGTGATAGATTGGGAAATGTTGATGTACAAAGGGACCTGTGTGTCCTTGTACACCAGTCACTGAGAGCAAACATGCAGGTGCAGCAAGCAGTTAGGAAGGCAAATGGTATGTTGGCCTTCATTGCAAGAGGATTTGAGTACAGGAGCAAGGATGTCTTACTACAGTTGTACAGGGCCTTGGTGAGACCACACCTGGAGTACTGTGTGCAGTTTTGGTCTCCTTACCTAAGAAAGGATATACTTGCCATAGAGGGAGTGCAACGAAGGTTCACCAGACTGATTCCTGGGATGGCAGGACTGTCGTATGAGGTGAGATTGGGTCGCCTAGGCCTGTATTCACTAGAATTTAGAAAAAAGAGAGGGGATCTCATTGAAACGTATAAAATTCTGACTGGATGCAGGAAGGATGTTTCCCCTGGCTGGGGTTCTAGAACGAGGGGTCACATTCTCAGGATATGGGGTAGGACATTTAGGACTGAGATGAGGAGAAATGTCTTCACTCAGAGGGTGGTGAACCTGTGGAATTCTCCACCACAGAAGGCTGTGGAGGCCAAGTCACTGAATATATTTAAGAAGGAGATAGATAGATTTCTAGACACAAAAGGCGTCAAGGGGTATGGGGAGAGAGCGGGAATATGGTATTGAGCTAGAGGATCAGCCATGATCATATTGAATGGCGGAGCAGGCTCGAAGGGCCGAATGGCCGACTCCTGCTCCTATTGTTCTATGTTTCTATGTTTCTATCCACTGTGAATCAAATCAGAAGTATTTTCTAAATGGTGAGAAACGAGCAAAGGGATTTGGGTGTCACTGTACACAAATTACTAAAAGCTAGTGGACAGGTACTAACATTAATCAAAAAGGCTAATGGAAGGTTGGCCTTGATCGCAAGTGGGCTGAAATACAAAAGGCAGGGAGTTATACTTCTACAGGAGGCAAAATGAGAGAAATAAATTACATTAATTACATTTAGGAGATACAGAGAATGTGTGAATAACTGAGGAGGCGGGGGACGTGGCAGGTAGAAACTGAAGCAAGATAAACTCGCGCCGAGATGTAATCTGGTCCTTATTTTAAAGTCATGCAGTCTGTGTCTTTATATGGCTGAACTTTCAACTTCAGTGGGTCATAAAACATTCCTTAAAGGTGTTTAAGTGCTTCTGAGGAAATCCATAATGGCGTGTAAATCTATCAGGCTTTCAAAGGCCTTTTCAAAACTGACATCAATGAAGTTGGCTTCCTGTTTACTAATAACTTTTTCAGTGATATTGCCAAGTAAAGAGGTTTGATTGGTGCATCGCCCTCCCTTTCTAACTTCACCTACTCTCTTGTCTGCCGGTTTACTAATCCAGTTCCGGCAAATACCTTTCCATCAAACGGATATTAAAGTCGCCCCTCATCAGTTGCTACAGTCTAACAGGCCTCCTTTGTTTGGTAGAAAACTTTCATCCAGTCCGTAGGATTACTTTCTCCTGACCACGCCCTGTTTGACCGGTACAACGGGGGAGGGGAAAATTCATTTAAGGCTGGTTTTTTTGGGGGCACAAAAATGATTGGTGGGCTTGGAGCATGTGCCAGAGGTCGGAGACACAAGGCTCATCCAAAAACTGGACCTTGGGCCTCATCTGATTAATTACAGTCAGCTGTGGACGCCAGTCGGGCATCCGGAGGCAGCTTGCTCTTTTGCTAAAACCAATTTTGGGGCCCGCTGCGATGCCAGCAGCGCCCCTCAGGTAGGTCCTGGGAGGGGGAGGAGGGAGGCGATCGGGAGGGTGGGTGGGGGCAGGCCGGTAGCCTCCTCCAGCATTGCTGTGGACCCAGGAAGAGCACAAGGTAGGTGAAAAAAGACGCAGCAAGTTGTTGTGATCTGGAACGCGCTGCCTGAAAGGGCGGTGGGAGCAGATTCAATAGTAACTTTTAAAGGGGAATTGGATAAATACTTGAAGGGGGAAAAAAATTGCAGAGCAATGGGGAAAGAGCGGGGGGAGTGTGGGACTAATCGGGTAGCTCTTTCACAGAGCCGGTACAGGCACGATGGGCCGAATGGCCTCCTCCTGTGCTGTATTCTCCATCCGCCTCCCTTTAAAAGGACCACTGGTTAGGCCGCTATAGAGCCCGAAAAACTAATCGGAACATTCAGAGCGGAGTCCTTAAACAGACTTTAGGCTCCTTTGTAGCATATGCAAGGGGCCTAACGCTTTTTAAGGCAGCATTAAGAGCGCCTGAGTATTGCCTGGGCCAGTATAGCATTGGATGTATTTCAGGCGTCCAAGATTGGACCTTTTCACTCCCATTTTGTGCCCAACAAACAGTCCAATTTCCACCCTCATTGTCACTTTTAATATTTTGGGCTGGATTTTACCACCCTTGGTGGGTCCGTGGCGGGTCCCCGACCCTGCTGCTGTCTCCATCCCGGCCTCCGAAATGACTTTCCCTTGATTGGACTTGTTAAGCCCGCCCAGCGCATTTCCCAGCCAATGAGAGGAAGCGGGTCTGGTGATGTCATATGATGACGTGTCATCAGCCGGTTTCCTTAAAGGGACCACGGCCACATTGATTTTGACAGTTGTGCTGTCAGTGTTCCACAGCATTGAGGTGCTGCAAACACTGACGAGCACTGCACAGAGGTGTAGGGCTGCACCCTGGCTCTCCCATGACTCCCTCCATATGCTTATGAAGTGAACCACAGCACACAGGGAGGTCCTCTTCCCTTCCCATGGACGGAAGAGACCTCCCCAGGAGATCAACACAGCCTGGTTGCACAGTGTACAGGTGGACACAAGCAGGGATGTGGTCAGGAGGACCTGGGTGCAGTGCCGCAAGCGTTTCAATGATCTCAGTAGATCACGAAACGTTAGTACAAAGCCACACTCAACCTCATCATTGTAGGAATGCTTTATGGAGTTGGTGTGGGGTGGTGCCAACCTGGCGCATCATGTGGCAGCCAGGGTGTACAGTGTCAAGTGAAGTAAATCTGGCCATGGTCAGGCCATCCCTGGCCTCCCGGGCAGCAATGTGGTTGGGTGCTGATGCCCTGTGCCCTGTGCAGCATCAGTTGATTGTGGAGAAGGTTGGTGTTGTTGCTGGTGTGCCTGATAATGCTGGTGTGCCTGGTGATGATGGTACTGGGGTTGATCATGGTGGTATTCTGAGGACCAAGGTGAGAGAGTTTCAAGGGCACCGATGCTGATGGAATAGATGGCAGGTGAAGTAGAGATGACAGAAATGATCTGTCAATGGTGGGAGAGGTAATGAGGTCAGACTGGATGGAGACTTGTGTAAAGACTTACAGCATTCTGAATCTGTAGTGGAAATGCAGTTTAGAGAAGCTAGTGGATAAGGGAACATTTCTCAATCAGCTGGTAGCTTTGACTTGACATTTGAAGCTGTCAACACATCAGCTGATTCAATGGCCACTGACCTCCCGCCTCAGTTTCACAGATGAGGTCTAGGCACAGCGGGAAACTGGTGAGCAACCTATCAAATTCAAAAAGCTGGGAAAAAGCATTAGAAACATAGAAACATAGAAAAATAGGAGCAGGGGTAGGCCATTCGGCCCTTCGAGCCTGTTCCACCATTCAATATAATCATGGCTGATCCTCTATCTCAATACCATATTCCCGCTCTCTCCCCATACTCCTTGATGCCTTTTGTATCTAGAAAGCAATGTATTGCCTTCTTAAATATATTCAGTGACTTGGCCTCCACAGCCTTCTGTGGTAGAGAATTCCACAGGTTCACCACCCTCTGAGAGAAGACATTTCTCCTCATCTCAGTCCTAAATGTCCTACCCCGTATCCTGAGACTGTGACCCCTCATTCTAGACCCCCCAGCCAGGGGAAACATCCTCCCTGCATCCAGTCTGTCTGGCCCTGTCAGAATTTTATACGTTTCAATGAGATCCCCTCTTATTCCACTAAACTGCAGTGAGTACAGGCCTAGTCGACCCAATCTCTCCTCATACGACAGTCCTGCCATCCCAGGAATCAGTCTGGTGAACCTTCGCTGCACTCCCTCTATGGCAAGCATATCCTTTCTTAGGTAAGGAGACCAAAACTGCACACAGTACTCCAGGTGTGGTCTCACCAAGGCCCTGTACAACTGTAGTAAGACATCCTTGCTCCTGTACTCAAATCCTCTTGCAATGAAGGCCAACATACCATTTGCCTTCCTAACTGCTTGCTGCACCTGCATGTTTGCTCTCAGTGACTGGTGTACAAGGACACACAGGTCCCTTTGTACATCAACATTTCCCAATCTATCACCATTTAAATAATACTCTACCTTTCTGTTTTTTCTACTGAAGTGGATCACTTCACATTTATCCACGTTATACTGCATCTGCCATGTATTTGCCCACTCACTCAACTTGTCTAAATCGCCTTGAAGCCTCTTTGCATCCTCCTCACAACTCACAATCCCACTTAGTTTCATGTCATCAGCAAACTTGGAAATATTACATTTGATTCCCTCATCCAAATCATTGATATATATTGTGAATAGCTGGGGCCCAAGCACTGATCCCTGCGGTACCCCACTAGTCACTGCCTGCCACCCCAAAAAAGACCCATTTATTCCTACTCTCTGTTTCCTGTCTGTTAACCAATTTTCAATCCATGCCAGTATATTACCCCCAATCCCATGTGCTTTAATTTTGCACACTAACCTCTTATGTGGGACTTTATCAAAGGCCTTCTGAAAATCCAAATGCACCACATCCACTGGTTCTCCCATATCTATTCTACCAGTTACATCCTCAAAAAACTCCAGTAGGTTTGTCAAAACGATTTCCCTTTCATAAATCCATGTTGACTTTGTCTAATCCCGTTGATATTTTCTAAGTGTCCTGTTATCACATCCTTTATAATAGACTCTAGCATTTTCCCTACTACTGATGTTAGGCTAACCGGTCTGTAGTTCCCTGTTTTCTCTCTCCGTCCTTTTTTAAATAGCGGGGTTACATTTGCCACCCTCCAATCTGCAGGAACTGTTCCATAATCTATAGAATTTTGGAAGATGACAATCAATGCATCCACTATTTCCATGGCTACCTCTTTTAGTACTCTGGGATGCAGATTATCAGGCCCTGGGGATTTATTGGCTTTCAGTCCCATTAATTTCTCCAGCACTATTTTTTTACCAATACTAATTTTCTTTAATTCCTCCTTCTCACTAGACCCTTGGTTCCCTAGCATTTCTGGGAAGTTATTTGTTTCCTCTTCCGTGAAGACAGAACCAAAGTATTTGTTTAGTTGCTCAGCCATTTCCTTGTTCCCCATTATAAATTCTCTCGTTTCTGACTGTAAGGGACCTACATTTGTCTTCACTAATCGTTTTCTTTTTACATACTTGTAGAAGCTTTTACAATCCGTTTTTATGTTCGTTGCAAGTTTACTCTCATACTCTATTTTTCCCCTCTTAATCAATCTCTTTTTCCTTTTTTGCTGAACTCTAAACTGCTCCCAATCCCCAGACTTGCTAATTTTTCTGGCAACTTTATATGACTCCTCTTTGGATCTAATACTATCCTTAATTTCTTTTGTTAGCCATGGTTGGGCTGCTTTTCCTGTTGTGTTTTTGCGCCAGAAAGGAACGTATAACTGTTGCAATTCATGCATTCGTTCCTTAACTGTTAGCCATTGTTAAGTGGCTGTAAATAAAGCACTAATGATTCTAATTGCCTCACCCACTGCTGCGTGTCTGGTCTGCTCAGCGCTGGCGGACCCGACATTTGGTAAAGGCGCGTGGCGGTGGGTTCACAACGGGGTCCCGACCCGCTGGGGAAAAAGAAACACTTTCCCACCCGACCCGCCACCGATTGCTCCCGCTGATCCCCCGCAAAATCCAGCCTAATATCTCAACCATTCTTTACAATTTCTGCTGTCATTTCGTCAGCTCCCAGCATCCTACCAGTCTTCTTCATGCTTATGGCTTCCTTGACTCCTTCACGTTCCAAAACGTCCGCTCTTTTTTACCACAACTTCCGCTGAGGTATGTGTAGACAGAATGATGTTATTTTTTTTATTAACTTCCATCATAAATATATGATTAACACAAGATGTTGCTATAAAGCTTGCCCCGCTCCTGATTCCATTGTGATAAAACAGTCTTGGCCAGGTCGATGCGAGGTAAACCACAGCACAGTATGCCTGGTTTATGGCCTTTCACCCTCAATATAAAGCACAGTATGCCTGGTTTATGACCTTTCACCCTCGATAATCTTCAATAACTTGGATTACAGTGCTTTGCTACTGGTATCCTTGGTCGATGCTACTCCAAGAGTAGTGTAAACATGTGTCAGGAAGGTACTGAATATTAGCAAGAACAGACAAATCCCATCCTCTCAATTCCTATTCTCAGATACGTAACAAGTCACTGCGTTCCTAAGCTAATTCAGTGTGAGGAGTGCTTTGAGCTATTTTGACAATATGATAAAACACTTATATAAATGTAAGTATTATTATTTATTGGGCCAGAAATTCGGGTCTCCACGGGTGAGTACGCGCTGGGTACTCACCCGTAGACCCAACGATAGTGCCGGTTTCGCGCATGCACTGCGCATGCGCTGGAAACCGGAACTTCCGTTCCCCTGAAGGAAGGGGTTCAGAGGTCGAACGCGTGCACCGGAGAGGCAGCGCGCACGCAGCGAACTTAGTTTTTTTTTCAGGTTTCTCCGTGAGGGTAAGTACGGAGAAGCTGCGCGGGGAAAAAGGAGGCGCAAGGCCTGCTTTTAACAAGGTAAGTGGTGAATTAAATACAATTTAAACATTTTTTCAACAGGTTTATCCTTTTTACATACTTTAAAGAAAGGTAAGTTTATTTTTTAGCACCGTTAAAAAGTGTAATTAATTTTTTCAAAAATTTAAATTTTTGTTGAAAGTAGTTAATTTATGTAATTTATAGTTATTTTAAAAATGTGATGTTTTTTAAAATTTATTTGAAGTTTTAGTGAGGTTTTGGGGCCGATCTCTATTCATAGATTTGACAGGTCTTCCTGTCAAAATCTATGAATGGAGATTCCCTGCTCCGATTGGCTCTCCATGGCCCACGTGATCCCAGGGGATGCTTCGAACTAACTGCGCCCCTGGGATACGCAAGCACTGCGCGCCGGCAGCTGGAGGAGGCCCAGGAGCCGAATTCCACACGGGCCCGAAGCACAACGGCAGGCGCGGTAGGTAAGTACGCGCGCGATCTTTGCACCCGCGGGAAGCCGGAGAGCCGAATTTCTGGCCCATTATGAGCTGCTTTAAGCAGAAGGGGGCCATAGTGTCTCGCTGCGGTAGTGATGGTGGAGGTACGATCAGAGCGGAGAGTCACAATTCAGTTCCCGGTGCCTGATTGGGGGCCAGCTATAGGGGGTCATTGGTGGTCAGCTGTTAACTTGACCGCCCTCCCTTATCCGTAGAGATGTCAGGCCAGGCAGATGAAGAAGGGAATGAATCACAGAAAAACACGAGGAAAACATCCCCCAAAAACAGATCACCGTAAGAAGTGAGATTGTAAACATAGAAGATAGGAGCAGGAGTAGGCCATTCGGACCCTCGAGCCTGCTCCGCCATTCAATGCGATCATGGCTGATCATCCAAATTCAGTACCCTGTCCCTGCTTTCTCCCCATATCCCTTGATCCCCTTACCCTTAAGAAATATATCTAACTCCTTCTTGAATATATTTAATGAATTGGACTCAACTGTCTTCTGTGGTAGAGAATTCCACAGGTTCACCACTCTCTGGGTGAAGAAATTCCTCCTCATCTCAGTCCTAAATGGCTTACCCCTTATCCTTAGACTGTGACCCCTGGTTCTGGACTCCCCCACCATCGGGAACATCCTTCCTGCATCTAGTCTGTCTAGTCCTGTTAGAATTTTATAAGTTTCAATGAGATCCCCTCTCACTCTTCTAAACTCTAGCGAATACAAGCCCAATCGACCCAATCTCTCTTCATACGTCATTCCTGCCATCCCAGGTATCAGTCTGGTGAATCTTCGCTGCACTCTCTCCATGGCAAGAACATCCTTCCTCAGATAAGGTGACCAAAACGGCACACAATAGTCAAGGTGTGGTCTCACCAAGGCCCTGTACAACTGCAGCAAGACATCCTTGCTCCTGTACTTGAATCCTCTCGCTATGAAGGCCAACATACAATTTGCCTTCTTAACCGCCTGCTGCACCTGCATGCTTACCTTCAGCGACTGGTGCACAAGGACACCCAGGTCTCGTTGCACTTCCCCTTTTCCCAATCTATTGCCGTTCAGATAATAATCTGCCTTCCTGTTTTTGCCACCAAAGTGGATAACCTCGCATTTGTCCACATTATACTGCATCTGCCATGCATCTGCCCAATCACCCAACCTGTCCAAATCATACTGGAGTTTCTCTGCATCCTCCTCACAGCACACACGCTCACCCAGCTTTGTGTCGTCTGCAAATTTGGAAATATTAAATCTAGTTCCCTCGTCTAGATCATTAATATATATTGCGAATAGCTGGGGTCCTAGCACCGATCCCTGCTGTACCCCACTAGTCACTGCCTGCCACACGGAAAAAGACCCGTTTATTCCAACTCTTTGCTTCCTGTCTGCCAACCAGTTCTCTATCCAAGTCAGTACCTTACCCCCAATCCCATGTGCTTTAACTTTGCATGCTAATCTTTTATGCGGGACCTTATCGAAAGCCTTCTGAAAGTCCAAATACACCACATCCACTGGTTCTCCCTTATCTATTCTACCAGTTACATCCTCAAAAAATTGCAGTAGTTTAATCAAGCACAATTTACCTTTTATAAATCCATGTTGACTCTCACTGACTCTCTCTCCGCAAATTTAGAAATTGTGTTTTTGATTCCAAAGTCTAAATCGTTAATATAAATTGTGAACAACAGTGGTCCCAGCACTGATCCTTGTGGAACACCACTTCCCACCTTCTGCCACTCTGAGTAGCTACCCTTTACCCCTACTCTCTGCTTTCTGTCTTGAAGCCAGCTGGCTATCCATTCTACTACTTGTCCCCTGACTCCGCATTCTCTAACCTTGTTCATCAGTCTATTATGGGATACCTTATCGAAGGCCTTTTGAAAATCTAGATAAATTACATCTACTATATTACCATTGTCTACTCTCTCTGTTACCTCTTCAAAAAATTCAATGAAGTTGGTCAAGCAAGACTTTCCATTTTGAAATCCATGCTGACTATTCATTATTATATTTTTGGTTTCTAGATGTTCTTCTATTTTCTCCTTTAGTAGGGATTCCATTATTTTTCCTATCACCGATGTTAAGCTGTCTGGTCTATAATTTCCTGGACATGTTCTATCCCCCTTCTTAAATATCGGTATTACGTTAGCTATCCGCCAGTCCTCTGGCACTACACATTTTTCTAATGAATTATTAAATATGTTTAGTAATGCCTCTGCTATCTCTTCCCTAGAATCTTTTAATATGCGTGGATGCAATTCATCCAGACCAGGTGTTTTATCCTCTTTGAGTTTGATTAGTTTATTTAATATATCGCCTTTTTTATTTTAAATGCACTTATCTCATTACTAATCTCACCATCCAATGTCATGTCCACCTGTTCTTTCTCCCTGTTATGCTTCAACTGTATAAAACACTAGTTAGTCCTCAGCTAGAGTACTGCGTGCAGTTCTGGTCACCACATTACAGGAAAGATGTGATTGCACTAGAGAGGGTAGAGAGGAGATTTACAAGGCTGTTGCCAGGTGTAGAGAATCTTAGTTATGAGGAAAGACTGGATAGGTTGGGTCTGTTTTCCTTGGAACACAGGAGGCTGAGGGGAGACCTTATTGAGGTGTATAAAATTATGAGGGGCATAGATAAAGTGGATAGAAAGGACCTGTTTCCCTTAGCAGAGGGGTCAAAAACCAGGGCTTATTCACAGATGTGATTTCCATTTAAAAAAAAGTAAAAATGTTAAAGTTTATACAGACTGCATTTGACACATTAGACCCCCTGTGACCCCACCTCATTGTCTTAGTTGTATCTTGCTATGTCTTTGATATAATGCCTTCCTGACCTGATTGTTTCTCTGCCGAGGTGTGATAAAAGGCAGTCAGAAAAATTAACTGTAGTCGTCTGACATTGTACGCTACACAGGCATTGTTCTCTGTCTATATATGTTTTGCCGATTCGTATTCCTTCACTTCACCTGACGAAGGGGCAGCAGCTCCGAAAGCTTGTGATTTCAAATAAAACTGTTGGACTATAACCTGGTGTTGTGCGACTTCTCACTTTTGTCCACCCCAGTCCAACACCGGCATCTCCGCATCATGGCCACTATCGACACCACAAACTGCCGGCTCAAAGTGGAGAGAATCGCCAAGAAGATCGCGCATATCGACACAGACATCAAGTATCTACAGAGATGCAAGAAAGCAGACAAGATCCCGAAAGGACTACAGATCACAAACCCACTCAAGTCGACATACAACACAGACTACGCTGAGAGGCTCTGCCGTCGTACCTCTCGCACACTCCTCAACCATCTCGTACACCAGCTCTACAGCAAACGCCGCAACCTCGAAACCAAGATAGAGTCCATGCTCTCAGCCTGTGCTCAGGGCACAGCAGACCAGCTACGAGACACCGCCAAACAGACGAGGCAACGGAACTACGCTGCCTACATGCACACCAAGAACAGGAAGCTTGAGAAACTCGGCATCACCACCAGCAGCAACCAAGCCTTCCCCGGTACCACGGTTACAACCACAGGGAAGTCCATCGTCAACTTGTCCGACCACACCCTTCAACCAGACGAAATCGAAGATCTCAACCGAGGGCTCATTTTCTGCCCCACCACCAAAATGGACCTCATCGGTCTCGCGGCAGACACAGAGGAATTCATCAGGAGAATGAGGATCCGGGAATTCTTCCACGAATCCCAAGATGTCAGCAGCGAACCCAATGAGACAATCAATGATCCGGAACAGCAGACAGAGGGACTCGCAGTGCAGCAACCGAAGAAGAAAGAATCAAATTGGACCCCTCCGGAGGGTCGCTGCCCTAAGCTTGACATGTATGCTCAAGCTGTCAGGAGATGCATCAACGCCAGATTCATCAGCCGCACCCACAAGACAGTCCAGAATGTCACCCGAGCACAACGCAACGCCATCCACGCTCTCAAGACCAACCGCAACATCGTCATCAAACCAGCGGACAAAGGAGGAGCCATCGTCATACATACAAAAACCAGGGGGCACAGATTTAAAGTAATTGGTGGAAGGTTTAGAGGGGATTTGAGGGGAAATTTCTTCACCCAGAGGGTTGTGGGGGTCTGGAACTCACTGCCTGAAAGGGTGGTAGAGGCAGGAACCCTAACCACATTTAAAAACTACTTGGATGTGCACTTGGGATGCTCTAACCTGCAGGGCTATGGACCAAAAGCTGGGATTAGGCTGGATAGCTCTTTGTTGGCCGGCGTGGACATGATGGGCCGAAATGACCTCCTTCCGTGCTGTAACTTTCTATGATTCTATAAAAACTGAAGCAAAATAATTATTTAATATTTCTGCCATCTCTCTATCGTTACCTGTGGTATTATCCTGTCTATCCCTTAATGGCCCTATTCCCATCCTAACCTTCCTTTTTTTATTGATGTGCCTATAAAATATTTTACTATTTTGTTTTATGTCCTTGCTAATTTAATTTCATAGTTCCTCTTTGCCTCCCTAATTGTTTTTTTTGACTACTCTCCTAATCTTTTCGTATTCTCCCTTATCATGCACTCCCCTGCTGTCTATGTACTTAATATATGCCTCTTTTCTTACCCTCAATTGTTCCTTTATGGTTTTATTCATCCATGGAGTCTCATTATTGTTTAGTTTGTTCTTTCTTTTTAGCGGAATATTTTTTCCTGCATTCTGTTGAACACCGTTTTAAATGTTTCCCATTACTATTCTACATCATTGTTTGCCTATGTTGTTGCCCATTTTATCTTCCCAAGTTCTATTCTCAGCCCCTCAAAATCAGCTTTTCTCCAATCTATTAACCTGGTTTTGTCATACTTATGTCCTTCTCAATTATCATCTTAAAGAGTATTATATTAGGGTTACTATTGCCTATGTGTTCCCCTACTTTTACTTCTCTTATCTGCTCTGGTTCAGTCCCCATTAATAGATCCAATAGCGAATCCTCCCTTGTTGGGCTTTTTACATATTGGGTTAGAAAGGAGTCCTGTACACATTGTAGGAACTCCATTCCCTTATCCCTTTTACCTACCTCTTCTGTCCAATTAATATCAGGGTCTTTGAAATCTCCCATGATTATTCTATGTTTTTTACTCATTTCCCTAATTTGTCTGCATATTTCTTCCTCCACCTCCCTTCCACTATTAGGTGATTTGTCGACTATGCCTATTAGTGTGATTGATCCTTTATTATCTTTTATCTTATCCATATGGATTCTATTTTTGTCTTGCTGATATCTGCGTCACTTTTTTCTACTGCCATTATATTATCCCTGATAAGTACTTCAATGATTTTGAAAGGGAGGCATGGATGAACGTCATCCCTAATAAAAGTCTATGAAAAATGTCCAAGGAAGGGACTGAGGTATAACTTTCCTCGCGGATTTCCCACCTCCTCTCCTGACTGCTGGGAGACAGGAGGCCATGCGATAAATACAGATGATGAAGGCCATTTTAGCCGAATGTAACTCATCCATCTACAATGAACCTATAGTTTCCCAGTCACATTATTCAACTGTTCCTTAAATTATTCCTTTTTTTTTGCCTTCACTACCTTACCCTGGAAGTTGGTCACTCGCCGTGTGAAGGCTGAAGAACTTACAGGCTGCAGAGAGGAGAAAATGGCCCCGCATTTTCCTAGGCTTCAATTTTGATAAGTTATTTTTAAATATTACCTTCAGTAATCATATTATTAACTACGCAATCTCTCTCCCCCAAAAGGCTGTAGATGCTAGTACAATTGGAGCTTTCAAGACTGAGAGTGATAGATTTTTGTTGGGTAATGGTATCAAAGGATATGGAGCAAAGGTGGGAACATGGAGTTGAGGGGCAGATCAGTCATGATGCAGCTGAAAGGTGGAGCAAGCCCAATGGCCTACTCTTCCTAATGTTCCGATGTTCCTAATGATGTTAATCACATGCAATATAGCTTAACATACTGTGGGTGCCAATAGCATATTGCATAGGGCTCTTTGGTCTTCCCCATCCTCTTTGAATGACTGCCAAGTCATGTGAAGTTTGTGGCATAGTGTGTGTTGGAAAAGTTCTCCTTTGTGGTTCAGAACTCCAGCCATACAAAAGTAGGGCTTCCTCCGGGCCAGAAGCAAGATCCATGACCAAGCTGTGAGGTTCATTTGTGCCAAAAAAAGGGGAAACAGCTGCAGGAAGGGAGGATTCCAGCTTACACTGAGTTGCTGAGGAGGCGGGAGTTCCCAATGGAGGTCCGGGCAGCGGGAGGTCGAGGGGGTCGTTCGGCTCGACTGCCTGCCTCTCTTCTGCGGCCACATTCGCGTCCGGGTGCCCTTGGAGGTGCAGCCCGCGGTGTCCGCCGGCACGCTCGAGGCCTTCCGCGACCGGGTCCTCTTATCTATTGGGGACTTGGCCTGGAGGGTGTTGCACGGAGCAGTCCCGTGCAATAAGGTTTTAAGTCGGTTCACGGACTTCCGGGCCGCCTGCCTTTTCTGCGGTCTGGAGGAGTCCGTGTTCCATGTTTATGTGGATTGTGAGAGGTTGCAGCCCCTCTTCCATTATTTGAAGGGGCCGCTCATCGATTTTTGGCTGCACTTCAGTCCCCACGCTCCTGATCTTTGGTCACCCGGTGTGGAGGGGAGCGGGCAGGTCGGGGGGACCTCCTTGTAGGACTGCTCCTGGGCCTGGCCAAAGTGGCCATTAACAGGTCCGGGCAGCGGGCGGTCGAGGGGGTCGTTCGGCTCGACTGCCTGCCTCTCTTCTGCGGCCATGTTCGCGCCTGATTGCCCGTGGAGGCGGAGCCCGCGGTGTCCGCCGGCACGCTCAAGGCCTTCCGCGACCGGTGGGCACCGCAGGGACTGGAGTGCATCATCACCCCCGGCAACCAAATTTTAATTTAATTTGTTAAGTTTCATTTGATTTTTTTGTTAAGTTATTGTTTTAACCAGAAGAGTACACTGAGTTGCTACTCTGTACTCTGGAGGAAGAGACAGGCTTTGCTAATGTCCCCTACATGAGGACCTGAATTAAGCAGTTGGTGATGAGCAAACATAGTAAGCTGCTTTCAATATGGAGGTTTAGAATATCAAGTTGACTGGCACATTTCAAGCTGTCTTGCTTAGTTCATTCCATCATGCTGAATATAGATGTCTGTCTTACTACTTACGAGAAACTCAAGGCTTAATATAACAACAACATGCAGTTATGTCGTATCTTTAACGTAGAAAAACATTCCAAGGCGCTTCTCAGAGGCCTCAGGATAGGAGACGCTGAGGCAAAGAAGGAGAGATTATGAAGGGTGAGCAAAAGCTTGATCAAAGAGGTGATTTTTAAGAAGCTTCTTAAAGGAGGAAAGGGAAGTGGAGAGGCAGAGTTTTGGGGAGGGAATTCCAGATAGTGGGACCTAGGTAGCTAAAGGCATAGCAATGGTTGCAACTGTGTCGGTGTTAGCTGTGGCTCAGTGGGCCGCACACTCGCCTCTGAGTCAGGAGGTCGTGGGTTCAAGTCCCACTCCACGAGACTTGAACACAAAATCTAGGCTGACACTCCCAGTGACATTACTGAGAGAGTGCTGCACTGTCGGAGGTGCTGTCTTTCGGATGAGACGTTAGAACCGAGGCCCCGTCTGCTCTCTCAGGTGAATATACAAGATCCCATGGCACTATTTCGAAGAAGAGCATGGGGAGTTCTCCCCGGTGTCCTGGAGCCAATATTTCTCCCTCAACCAACATCACTAAAACAGATTATCTGGTCATTATAACATTGCTGTTTGTGGGAGCTTGCTGTGCGCAAATTGGCTGCTGCGTTTCCTACATTACAACAGTGACTACACTTCAAAAAGTACTTCATTGGCTGTAAAGCGCTTTGAGACGTCCAGTGGTCGTGAAAGGCGCTATATAAATGCAAGTCTTTCTTTAGTCAAAAAGCTCACCATTAATGTACAGGAGTTTCTTCACACCCCTTCCATCCTCACCCGCAACTGTCTTTTTACTCATAACCCATCAGAAGCCTCAGGCAGCGTATAAATGGCTTGTTTTAAGCACTGGTCGTATGATGTCATTACACCTCATTTAAATATACCCAACGATATTTGGACGGAAGCTTCTGGCAGCCGGCGGAGGTGATGCCAGAAAGTGTAATGAATGGAAAAATGGGCAGGAACTCAGTGTAACCAGTCACTGCTCCGGATTCCACCCCAGGATACCAGGTGAAAAATCAGGCAGCAATCCTACTCGAGGAGGTCAAAGTGCACCCGGTCAATAGACAGCCATACTTGCTGCCCTACTGTGTTAGAAGAAAGAAAGACTTGCGTTTATGTAGCGCCTTTCACAACCACCGGACGTCCCAAAACGCTTTACAGCCAATTAAGTACTTTTGGAGTGCAGTCACTGTTGACTGTGGTGAAAGGACTGGAATCAGACAAGTAGGATTCCATTAGATGGTCATTATTGGATCTTTCTAGCCAGTGAACCTTTATGTGAGTGATTGTACTCATTACAATTACCGAAAAAGAATGACATGGCACTTGGCCTATGAGAGTGCTTGTTACTTTTAAGAGATGCAAAAGGGGCATAAATGTACCCTTTCATAGCAGAGCCATCCTTTGCTTTCACAGACACCGATACTCTATAATTCATTAACTAACACTGCCAGCATTTGCTCAGTGGTAGCACACATGCCTCTGAGTCAGAACAACAACAATCTGCATTTATACAGCGCCTTTAACGTAGTAAAACGTCCCAAGACGCTTCACAGGAGCGATTATCAAACAAAATTTGACACCGAGCCACATAAGGAGATATTAGGACAGATGACCAAAAGCTTGGTCAAAGAGGTAGGTTTTAAGGAGCGTCTTAAAAGAGGAGAGAGAGGCAGAGAGGTTTAGGGAGGGAATTCCAGTGTTTAGGACCATGGCAGCTGAAGGCACGGCCGCCAGTGGTGGAGCGATTAAAATCAGGGAACTTTTATGTTGAGCGATAAGACTTGTTACAATTACCAGTGGTTTCAAGTCCCACTCAAGAGACTCGAGCACATAATCTAGGCTGACACTGCAGTGCAGTACTGAGGGAGTGCTGCACTGTCACACGTGCCGTCTTTTGGATGAGACGTTAAATAGAGGCCCTGTCTGCCCTCTCAGGTGGACTTAAAAGACCCCATGGCACTATTCCAAGAAGAGTAGGGGGAGTTCTCCCCAGTGTCCCGGCCAAAATATCTATCCCTCAACCAACATCACTAAAACAAATTATTTGGTCATTATCTAGTTGCTGTTTGTGGGAGCTTGCTGTGCGCAAATTGGCTGCTGCATTTCCCTACATTACAACCGTGACTACACTTCAAAAGTATTTAATTGGTTGTTAAGGGCTTTGAGACGTACTGAGATCATGAAAGATGCTATATAAATGTAAGTTTTCTCTTTCTAACGCCTCCTGTATCCATTACAACAAAATTAAGACTGATTACACCAATTCCTTCTGCAAATTAATGTTTCCCAGGACCTCAAAACTGCAGTGCTTAGGGCCTAGAAATTGCAGTATGGCAGAAGGCTGCTGGTAACAGCGCCAGCCAGGGCTAACGGCCGCCCGCGCCACTATTTTGGTGCTAATTAACATCAGCATTGCGGAGAATCTGTGGCGTAGCGCGCTCTTTCCGGCGCTAAGCTCAGCAGGAGGCCGAAGGTCGCGTCTGTGTCCCGCTTGCAGTGAAGGGGAGCGAGGAAGATACGAGTGAACCTGTCAGCCGTGTACAGAATAGTTGCTGTTTTTTTTTGTTACCCGCCCCACCCGCTCACCAATCAACATTACAGCGTTGCATTCGGCTGTGGTGGAGAAAGCTCCCTCTTGTTTCAAGCGCATCAAAGTGACACAAGCAAAGCTCTCAAAATTTCTGCAGATGGAAAAAGGGTTTGGCATATTGTTTATGCATTTGCATGTCGGCTGCGCCAGGGAAGTCTGCGGTTTGATCGGAGTTCGGGTTTTACGGGGCCGCAGGAGAAAGGGGAGGGTGCGGGTGTGCAACAGGGCAAATTAATTATCGCAAGTCTGTACCTCTCATTGCGCTGAAGGAGGCGCGCAGCGTTCAGTGTTGTTGAAAGGGAACGTAGTTCATTCTTTTCACATTGATTCAAGATGGCCCGTTTAATGCTTTCAAGGACTCTCCCCTCCTATCACTTTAACCACTCATCTCATTCGAAAGGAACAGAGACTCGGCCAAGCTCTTTATTTTAAATGCTCGTTTAAATTTTCATGCAGCAGGAAGAAAAAGCGAGAGGACAGGAACGATCAAATCCAGCGCTTTGCGGTCTTTGAAACCGTTCCACTGTAGTCATCATTTCATTGTGCTGAGGTCACTGTAGTCACTGGCTTAGGAGGGTCGGACAACTGAGGGCTTTTTACTATTCCATGGTGAGGACAGATGACTCATATCTGATAAATTAAAGAATTTGGGGTAAAAATTCAGTTGGTTGCGCCTCCCGTTAGCGCCTTAAGAGGGCGCTAATGGGGCGCAAAGCCGCTAACACCCGGGCGCAGCGATGTTTGTGCCGCTCGGGAACTTAACTTGACATTGTGCGGCGGCGCTAAACTTTACCGCTGCGACCACCTGCGCGCGCAGATTGTGACGTCATTCCATGGCGCCCCGGAGCGGAAATTGAGTGGCGCCCCCTGCCTTACCGCCTGGCGCTTCCAACGACCAGAAGACTGGAACGCTATCAATCGCTGTGGGGCTGGGGGGGGGCGCTATTTAAAGGGGGCCTCTTCCTGTCTTTTATTGTTGGTGGCATTTTTGAACTACGCATTCTGAGAGAGAGAGGGAGAGACTTCTGGAGAGATTCAACGTTGTGTGAAGGAGTTTTGGGTACTGAGCAGCACTTTGCAGGTTCATTTTGATTTGCCATTCCTTGTATCGATTTAGCAGAGACTGTGGGAGCTGCACTCTGAGCTCTTTGCCTGGTACTCTCCATTGTTCTTTCCAGCACATTTGATGTGCAAGTCTCTCCAGGCCGAGATTCAAGGCTGCAATGAACAGGATGTGGATGGAAAGCAAGATTAACCATCCCCTTTAAGAACTGGCCCGTGTCATTGTGTGTGTGTTCCATTGCTGACTGACATTACATGAGCTTCGCCAGCGCTCTGAGTTAGCGCCTCACTGCTCGGCCTTTGCGCCTTAAGAGAGGTGTGCAGCGCCTGATTTAGCGCTCCACTCACCTCCCAGGGCGGTAAAAGTGAAGTTTCCAGTCAGTGCCGATAATTAGCGCCAGGCGCTAATATTTGCGTCCAGACGATATTTGCGCCCCAAATGGGGCGCGACCTAATTTCTACCCCTTTGAATTTACACTTTAGATTTCAGAGAACACCCATAGGTAATTCCTAATCCTTACTCTTCTCATCTCTCAGAAGTAATCACTTGCAATATTCTGCATTCTCCCATTTGTTAAATTCAGTATTACAATCTCAGGCAGGATAGTTTCAAATAAGCAAACCACCGAAAAAAAATTAACCTTTACCCACAAATCTCAAGGGTTAGCTCTCAAGACCTAGGCTTGCGATGAATACAAACACTGCTACATGGAGAACAGTCCTGGCTGGCTTACATTTGTCACTTGAAGCATTTTCGTGGCTGTTTACGCAGCTGAAGCGCTTTTAGCGGCTGCACGCACGGGCGCGCTTTGGAGAGGGCGGCAAGAGGAGCGGCGATATCCAAAATGGATGAGCGGGCGTCAACTCGGCGTTGCGCGCCGATTGACGTCACGCTCCGACTATGTACAATACTCTCAGCGAGCGCAAGCAACGGCAGCGCTGCCGACCTGCCGCAAGTGACGGCCGCCACAGGACCCGTCAGTCGCGGGCAGCCGTGCGGTGGCCGCCATTCCCCCCCCCCCACCTCCCCTGGAGACGGGCCGTAATGGCCAGTGGTAAGACTGCGAATTTCCGGGCCGATATTCCTCGGTCTTCCCTTCCTGCTACAATCTACAGGCTGTTAAAAGTTTAGCACCACTTAATCAATACTCCTGAGATTTACCTACTCTTGTATTCGACACCGAGTTCTGTCCCTTCACCTGGGTTTCTCTGAACCCAGTGCACTCAGACCTCGTACACATGCACACAGGGCAAAATATAGCTGTGCTTTTATCTAGCTTGATCATAAACTCACAAGACATCCTGGAATTTGCTGGAAACTGAGAAAATCAGTACCACTTGCTCTTGACATTCTCCATGCTCTCTAGTTGTCAGGGAGATTTATTAGGACTATTAATGTCTTCCTTGATATACAGTCCTGCTGATGGACCTAATAAATACATTTAATAGAAGCACACAGATGGTAAAACAGTCAGACAAATTAATACTCTCAGGATTAATATATTACTTTCCGCAAACTTTTAAAAGTCAAAAGTATTCTTCTGATACTTTCAGGTGTGCTCCAATGATATATTTAAATTACCTTTTGCCACACAAATATTGCTCTTTGTGAAGTCTAACTGTGCGAGTATGTTGACATCTCTCCCCTTCTAGTTTTCTCTCCTCCATCGCCCTTAGCCGTGTGGTTTGATTGTTCCTCTAAAGAGGGGGCCTGATTTTTCTTTAGATCTCCCGAGGCTTTGCCAGACATGTTATCCATTTTGTGGTCAATTATGCTGCTGTTGCTGCTTTGTTGCTGCTCGAGGTGTTTGTACTCTGTTTGTCAGGATATACCTGGGGACTGGTAACACTCAGGGGAAGAGTTCGGGCCTGGGAGGCCGAGGTCAGACTTGTTTCCAGAGGCGTCACTTTATGCTTTCTAGGTGCTGAGCGCTTGGGGCCAGAGGGGGATTCAGCGTCACTGATTCATGAATCCATGTTCCGGCCGGCGGGGTGGTCCACACCCCATGGGGTCTACCTGCCATTCCTTCAACACATTTCCGGGCCACAGGAGCCTTCGCTGTGCCGGGTTAACCGCGCTCCTTTCCTTCTCTGCTATTCTGCTGCAACCATTTACACCTCCGCTGGACCCTTCTCTTGTTTCCATACTTGTATCATTATACCTTACACCATCATCACTTTTGCCATTGAATCGCTCCTGCCCGCCACCCTATCACCTCTCCCTTTTGTTCTTTCCCGCCTTCCCACCCACTCTTTTCCTGCCTCTTCAGCTGCTTAAAAACTATTCATCTCCAGCATCTCTCTCTCCACAGAATCTGCCTGACCGGCTGAGTGTGTCCAATATTTTCTGTTTTTATTTCAGATTTCCAGCATTCGCAGTATTTTGCTTTTGTTGGAAGCTCTTGGTCTGCACAATCAGACCGGCCCGCTTCTAACGTTACTGTGGGGCCTTCCGTGCCTGCGATGCTCTCTTTTTTTTATTCTTCTCTCTCTTTTTTCCTGTTACTTTCCTTCTTTCGCACAGTGTTTCTCTCTCAGTTGCTCTGCCCCTTGACTCTCACACTGCAACTCGCATCAGACTCTGTCACTCGCAGCAGACACTCTACAACTCGCAGCAGACACTCTGTCACTCGCAGCAGACACTCTACAACTCGCAGCAGACACTCTGTCACTCGCAGCAGACACTCTACAACTCGCAGCAGACACTCTGTAACTCGCAGCAGACACTCTACAACTCGCAGCAGACACTCTGTCACTCGCAGCAGACACTCTACAACTCGCAGCAGACACTCTGTCACTCGCAGCAGACACTCTGTCACTCGCAGCAGACACTCTGTCACTCGCAGCAGACACTCTGCAACTCGCAGCAGACACTCTGTCACTCGCAGCAGACACTCTGCAACTCGCAGCAGACACTCTACAACTCGCAGCAGACACTCTGCAACTCGCAGCAGACACTCTGTCACTCGCAGCAGACACTCTGCAACTCGCAGCAGACACTCTACAACTCGCAGCAGACACTCTGCAACTCGCAGCAGACACTCTGTCACTCGCAGCAGACACTCTGCAACTCGCAGCAGACACTCTGTAACTCGCAGCAGACACTCTACAACTCGCAGCAGACACTCTGCAACTCGCAGCAGACACTCTGTCACTCGCAGCAGACACTCTGCAACTCGCAGCAGACACTCTGTAACTCGCAGCAGACACTCTACAACTCGCAGCAGACACTCTGCAACTCGCAGCAGACACTCTACAACTCGCAGCAGACACTCTACAACTCGCAGCAGACACTCTGTCACTCGCAGCAGACACTCTGCAACTCGCAGCAGACACTCTGTCACTCGCAGCAGACACTCTGTCACTCGCAGCAGACACTCTACAACTCGCAGCAGACACTCTGTCACTCGCAGCAGACACTCTGTCACTCGCAGCAGCCACTCTGCAACTCGCTGCACTCTCTGCAACTCGCAGCAATCTCTGCCAGCCATCTCCCAGTTCCTTTAACGATTTCTGACTGAGCCGCAAGAGCCAGGATCAAAGTAGCAGCACCGCAGGGAGCAAGCAGGAGAACAGGGAGAGGCTGGAGAGGTAAGATCAGAGGGTGCGGTGGGACAGACTGATCAGCATGTGTACGCCTTTGGTCTGTTGCACACAGCGGGCTAGTACAATTTTAGATGTGTCGTGGGTATAGATGCATGAGATGTTCTTTCTTGAGGGTTATGACAATTTCAGTGTTTCACACTTTATTTTGTGCAGTTTCCAGTAGATTTTTTCTTATATATACATATATATGATTTGTATACTACTTCAAGGGAAAACACACCATACAATTAAAACACACAAAATATGCTTCATTGATTTGATCTAGTGAGTAGCTAAGGTGTGCAGACTCTGAAGAGCAGCCAGCAGTCTACAGTACTCACCCACTTAATACCAACTATCTCCCATCACCAGCAGCCAGTCACTGGAGGTTACCCATTCATAACTAAAGAAAGAAAGACTTGCATTTCTATAGCGCCTTTCACAACCACCAGACATCTCAAAGCGCTTTACAGCCAATGAAGTACTCTTGAAGTGTAGTCACTGTTGTAATGTGGGAAACGCAGCAACCAATTTGCGCACAGCAAGCTCCCACAAACAGCAATGTGATAATGACCAGATCATCTGTTTTTTTGTTATGTTGATTGAGGGATAAATATTGGCCCCAGGACACCAGGGATAACTCCCCTGCTCTTCCTCGAAATAGTGCCACGGGATCTTTTACATCCACCTGAGAGAGAGCAGACGGGGCCTCGGTTTAACGTCTCATCCGAAAGACAGCACCTCCGACAGTGCAGCGCTCCCTCAGCACTGCACTGGGTGTGTCAGCCTAGCTTCATGTGCTCAAGTCTCTGGAGTGGGACTTGAACCCACAACCTTCATGATCTCAGAGGCGAGAGCGCTACCCACTGAGCCACGGCTGACTTACACTCATTAACAGTCGCCAGTCACTGGAGGTTACCCATTCATTACTAGAAGCCAGACACACGCCCACCACCAGAAGCCAATCCACCAGTGGTCACGAGCAACCCATTTAGCAGCGTAGCCACCAGCACATGATTTTTTGACACATCACAGAAGAGGACTCGGAGAAATGACCCTGTTGTTCCAGCCTCAATAGCTCTATTGCTGTAACATGACTAGAATATACCACTAAAACTCTAAGCAAGGGCATTCTAAATAAAGGGAGATGAGACATTAGCAGAATGGGGAGGGGGCACTAATCCAGTCTTACACCAACAAAAGTGGTTGAGTTTGATTCATGTAACTCCTTTAAAAAGGAATGAGGTAAATATCTGGTTCGGAACATTAGTGGTTGAAGGGCTAGATGTGGATTGAGGTAGTCCGGAGAGCCCGATGCAGTTTGTGCTGCTTTTTAGTTGTCAGGGGAAAATTCAACTGCAACAATGGTCTGTTCCCCTCTGAGACAAAGGGAAGAAAAACATTTCAAGGGAGCTGGTCCAGAAAGTCTTGGCTCGCACACCCAGGATGTGCAGTTTTTTGGAATGGAGAGACCTGAAGATTGTATATAAAAGGTTGGAATTCAAACATTCGATTTTAGCTCTGGTTTGTACGTAATGTTACTGCAGCAATAAGTTGTTTTTTTTCCACTTCTCTAAAATGTTTCTGAGTACAATAATTGAAGTGCAAATTATCCTATCTGTAAAAGGAATGCAAGTGCAGTAAACTTAAAAATACATATAAAGTCTCTTGCTCCATTTAAAATTGTTGGTGTATACTTTCAATAATAACTTTCAAAAGGAAATTGGATAAATACTTGAAGGGGAAAAATTTGCAGGGCTGTGGGGAAAGAGCAGGGGGGAGTGGGACTAATCAGATCGCTCTTTCAAAGAGCCGACACAGGCACGATGGGCCGAATGGAGTCCTTGTGTGCTGTATCATTCTATGATTCTCTTCTCTACTCCATGATATTTTCTGGGGAGAGCAGCAGGTCAGGGTTGAATAGTGGAGTTGAAAGGATGGATGTATATTCTAGAATAAAAATAGAAAATGCTGGAAACACTCAGCAGGTCAGGCTGCATCTGTGGAGAGAGAAACAGAGTTAACATTTCAGGTCGGTGACCCTGCGTCAGAACTGGAAAAAGTTAGAGATGTAACAGATTTTTAAGCAAGTGCAGGGGCAGGGAGAGGAGGGAGGGGAGGAAAGAACATTCTCGAGTTTGCTTCATTATATTTAGGGATCAAAGAGCATTTATGCTGGAGTTCCCTCAGGATAGGGTCGAGTCCATGATAGGTTTTCACAACTTCAGGATGTCCCAAAGTGCTTTACAGACAATGAAGTACTTTTTTGAAGTGTAGACTCTGTTGTAATGTAGGAAAACGCACAGCAAGGTTGCAGGATCGGGGCAAGAGGCCAGCGGGTAAGTCTCTTGCTCCATTTTAACAGCATTGACGGAATGACCAGATCATTTTTTTTATATGTTAGTCGAGGGATAAATATTTGCCAGGACACCACGGAGAACTCCCCTGCTCAAGTGTCTGGAACTCAGGGGGACTTGAACTCACAACATTCTGACTTTGATGCGAGAGTGCTACCCACTTTTTTTTAATATATATATTTGATTTATTGAACATTAAAAACATTTACAACATCGTGATCATTCCATTGTATCACACAAATCCATTCCGCCGCTCTGCACAGCCATTCCTCCACCACATATTAACATCAAAACCTGAAGTTTAATTTGTCTCCCATAACATATACTAATCTATTGTACTTTAAACATTGATCAGTAATCATGGCTCCGAATAAGGGAAGTATGCCTGACAATCCCCCATCATTTAATCTCTGGCCCTTCCTTCCTCTCATGCTCCTTCCCAACTTTTCGGCCAGCTGTTGCTTTCTCCTGCAGCCTCCGGCTCTTTTTCACCTCCTGTTTGAACCTTCCCTGCAGTTTCAGCCTCTTCCTTACATTAGGTTTGGGCCGAGGAGCTGCCCCTTCTCCCTCCTTCTGCCCCTCACTAACCCTTCCCTTTCCACATGATGCCACCCCACCCCCCACATCCATGTCTCTGTCCCCCTCTGACCCCTCACTCTCGAGCTCTTCTGTAACCTCCCGTCCCTGCTCCCCATCAAATACATCGGGCTGGATTTTCATTGACCCGTGGAGGCGGGTTTGGAGGCGTGTGGGGGGTTAAAATTGCGAAAACTGGCGGGCGGGCACAAGTCCGCCTCCATCCCGCCTCCACGCAATTTTCATTAAATCGTGTCTGCTGGTCCCGACTCCGTCCCGCTCTAAGAGGCGGGATAGGCTGTTAAGGCCCTTAACAAGCACTAAATTGGCTCGATAATGCCATTGTGAAAGGCCTTTGTGATTTTAACCCTTGTTCTACGTGAAGCACGCCTGTTCTGAACCACGATTGTGAAACCTGGCGGGAGCACATTTGGATAGCTGACTATCAGCTGCAGGTCCACTATTACAACGGAGTAGTAGTAGGAAAAATATCTGGGAGCAGACTTAGGACTGCTGCTGCTCATTTTGCATCCAGGTCCTCTCACAGCAAAGGCCAGGCAGTCTCTGAAGACCTTCAATGCAGCAGTAATGATGACATCATCAGAGGCGACTTTCAGACTCAAAACACTAATTGGTTCATGGGTTCCCACATGCTGGAACTCAATTGCCCAATTAGGTGAAAATCGCATCAATCTCCCACATCCAATTCCAGTCGGGTGGATAACACGAAAAGTGGATGACACGACCCCAACCCGCCCCAGTATCAAAATCCAGCCCATAATCTCCCTTAGAGAGTCTTCCTGCTATTGCGGTTTCTCCAACAGTGCCACTCCCTTCGGCCTCATCTCCACCGCTGACCCTTGCTCCCCGTTTCTTCTCTCTCTGGGACAATGGCTCATCTGCACCTATCTTGCTCCCTTCTGGCGTCTTTGTTTCCCCGCTCCCATCCTGCTGCCCCTTTAAGGCTCCTGCCTCTTGCACTCTCTCCTTGTCTTGCCCCCTCCTGCTCCCGAGATGTCCGACTCCCTGTTTTTCTTTGGAGTACTTACACTTACCCCGCACCCCGCTCCCGCCTCCTCTCCCCCCGCGGACACCGATTCTTTAGGGAGAGCTGAGCCGTATTATGGCTCAAATCTGCCTTTGACCCGTGCTGCCTGCTGCTGTCTTTGTCCTTTTCCACCGTACTTGGTGTGTTTTCCACCATCTCCATCCTGTTCTCTGCTCTGCAATTTTCTGCCTCTTCCTGCACTCTTTTCTCCTTCCATTCACCAGCTGTGTCCTCCGCCTGCTCCGCTCCTCCGGCCACTCCACTCACACCTCCTGCTCCTTCTCCCATCTCCTCGTCACTCAAGGGGCTTCCTTCTGCCTCACACTCAGAGCGGGTGGGGCCTTTGTGACACACCTCACAGCTCTCCACCTTGCAGCTCCGAGCAATGTGTTCAGACTCGCCGCAGTTATAACAGTATAGGTCTGGACAGCTTCTTATAAGATGGTCGTGTCCAAGACAATAATAACAAACCTTCACCTGGTTATCATGCAGTACCCAGAAGTACTGCACTCCTTCCATTGTCTTGAATTTCATGCTATACGGCAATGACTTCACCCCCTCTGGGAATCGTACCTTTACCTAACAGGTTCCATCTGCCACTCGCATTCTTGGATAGTATCTCCTCTTTATTGCTGAGCAAATTTTAATGCCCACGACTCCAACTTTTTTATTAGCACATCGTCCTCAATATAAACCGGCAGGTTTAAGAATGAGACCACCACCTCTTCCGAATATAGCAGAGTTACCTCCAAGAACTTATCTCCAATCTTCAAACTCAGTAAAAGTCTTTCCACCTCCTCTCAGCCACTGACCGTCACCTCGAACCCAACATTCGGCTTTGGTCGGCAGGCAAAGCACCTTCCCTCGCCGCAGTCCTCATGTACCGCCGGGATAATATCCCAAGCTCGTATCTCCTTATCCTCACACTGAACCATCACCGTGTTTCCTTTTCCAAACCACCTGGGGTCCCCGGCCCAAATCTTTGGGCCTTTTATTCTCCCTTCCCCCAACATTTTCTCCCCTGATTAAATTCATCCTGGGAACATTGTCCTCTGAGGGGCCCAGATCTGGCTGCTGTTTAAGGGCCAAAAAGGCCCTAAAACCTGAAAAAAAACCACCACCATCTTTTTACAAACTCACTCCAACTCCCTGCAGTAATCAAGCACCCAGCAGCACCTGCTCACTCCTAGCCCCTCCCACCTAGAGAGTGCGACCCACTGAGCCACGGCTGAAAGTGCTTAAAGATAATGCTGTTCAGCCACCTTTGCAGGCTGCTTGAACCATGCAGCAGGGTCTCAGAGATGAAACCTTCACCCAAGTGCTGCATTCGCCCAATGCATTACCATTGTTCTCCTCGTCTGCAACGTGCAGTAGCCAAAGACACTTTCTCCCCACAATGGCCTCTGCACTAGCTGAAATACTGCACATTCTATTCCTTCATTGCTGCCACCTCCTGCAACCAAACCTGCAGCCTCAGAGAAGGGCGACGACGGTGCTGCTTTGGCACCCCGCTGGTCTGCTCGATGAGGTTCCTCCTGGCAGCATGGCTCCCATTATATGATTGCTGGCCACAAGTGGTGGGGTTGCGGAGGGGAGTCATCAGCCAGGTGCAGAGCGGATAGCCCTGGTCTCCGAGCAGCCACCCTCGGGTTCGATGAGGTGGCTGGAAGATTGCTGGCACACCGGACTGGCGCAGGATGAAGGCATCTTGACTGCTGCCAGGATGCCGGGCATTCACCATCGTGATGCGCTTGGCGTGGTCGCACACCAACTGCACATTGAGTAACTGGTAGCCTTTGCGGTTATGGAACATCTCAAGACTGGTATGCGGCACCTGCAAAGCCAACGTAAAGCATTATCGGGTCCTGCTCTCGTCTGCCAAAACTGCTCACTATTTCAGGATCATTCTGGAATGCAAAGATAACCTGGGGCTTTTTTTCTGTACTACAAACTGTCTTCTTAAACCTCTCTCCCCTGTCTCCTCCACCCTCACCTCCAACAAGTTCAAGGAGCTCATGGACTTCTTTGTCTGTAAGATTGAGGCCATCTGATCAGCCGCCTCTGCCACTTCGCATCCTTCCCCATGCCCACCGGGCCAAACTTCCTTTAAGGTTCCCCCGTGCCCTAGCACCTGAACTCGCATCTTTCTCCAGTTTCTCTCCGATCTTCCCATATGACCTCTCCACACTCATCTTGCCCATGAGACTCACTTCCTGCTTCCTAGACCCTATTCCCACTAAACTTCCCACTAGACCACCCACTAGACAACCCAACTTCCTTTTCTGGCTCCCATGTTAGCTGACATTGTTAACGGTTCTCTCTCCTCAGGTACTGTCCCCCTCTCCTTCAAATCTGCCGTCATCACCCCTCTCCTCAAAAAACAACCCTTGACCCCTCCGTCCTTGCAAACTACCGCCCCATCTCCAACCTCCCTTTCCTCTCCAAAGTCCTTGAACGTGTTGTCGCCTCCCAAATCCCTGGGGGTCACCAGAAACTTAACTGGACCAGCCACATAAATACTGTGGCAACAAGAGCAGGTCAGAGGCTGGGTATTCTGCGGCGAGTGTCTCACCTCCTGACTCCCCAAAGCCTTTCTACCATCTACAAGGCATAAGTAAGGAGTGTGATGGAATACTCTTCACTTGCCTGGATGAGTGCAGCTTCAACAACATTTAAGAAGCTCGACACCATCCAGGACAAAGCAGCCCGCTTGATTGGCACCCCATCTACCACCTTAAACATTCACTCCCTCCACCACTGTCGTACCGTGGCTGCAGTGTGTACCATCTACAAGATGCACTGCAGCAACTCGCCAAGGCTTCTTCGCCAAACCTGCGACCTCTTCCACCTAGAAGGACAAGGGCAGCAGGCGCATGGGAACACCACCACCTCCAAGTTCCCCTCCAAGTCACGCACCATCCTGACATAGAAGTATATCGCCGTTCCTTCATCGTCGCTGGGTCAAAATCCTGGAATTTCCTACCTAACAGTACTGTGGGAGTACCTTCACCACACGGACTGCAGCGGTTCAAGAAGGTGGCTCACCACCACCTTCTCAAGGGCAATTAGGGATGGGCAATGAATACTGGCGTTGCCAGCGATGCCCACATCCCATAAAAACGAATAATTAAAAAAAACTCCATGTTTGAATCCCTCCAATCAGGTTTCCGTCACTGCCACAGTACCAAAACAGCTCTTATCCTAGTCACAAATGAAATCCTTTGTGACTGTGACAAAGGTAAACTATCCCTCCTCATCCTTCTTGACTTGTCTGCAGCCTTTGACACGGTTGACCACTCCATCCTTCTCCAACGCCTCTCCACCGTCGTCCAACTGGGTGGGACTGCACTCGCCTGGTTCCATTCTTATCTATCTAATCGTAGCCAGAGAATCACCTGCAATGGCTTCTCATCCCACTCCCGCATTGTTACCTCTGGGGTCCCCCAAGGATCTATCCTTGGCCCCCTCCTATTTCTCATCGACATGTTGCCCCTTTATAATTGCAGTTGCAGGATTGGGGTGAGAGGTCAGCGGGTAAGCCTCTCGCTCTATTTTAACTGCTTCACCGTCGGGTATCTGATGAGCAGGTGCGGCTAAAATTCCCTATCAAGCGTCAGCTTGGCTCAGTTGGTAAGAAGCGCTCCTTTGTGCCGGACAGTTGTGGGTTCAAGCTGTATTCCCAGACTTTAGCACGTAATCTAGCCTGACACTTCGGTGGCGTGCTGCTTAAGGTCCAATCATTTGGATGAGTCGTTGAAATGAGGTCCCGCCTGCCTGTGCCGGTGAATATAAAAGATCTCATGACAGAGTTGGGAGTTCTCCCAGTATCCCGGCCAACATTTAACCCTCAACCAATAACAGATTCATTCGTTAATTTATCTCATTTGCGCTTTAGGGACCTTACTGCGCACAAAATGGCTGCCATATTTGCCTATATAACATCAGTGACTACACTTCCAAAGTAATTCAATGGCTGTGTGGTGGTGAATGTACTTTGGGACATCTTGAAGATGTGAAAGGAGTTATATAAATGCTAGTTCTATCTTTCTTTATTCAGCTAAAATACCTGACAGCATCCCAAGAAAACTCTCTGCAAATAAATTGTAACCAGATCCCTTCTCCTCCAAGCACTCAGTGCATATGTGCTCAGTATGTTTTACCCAGGTGCTTCCCCTTGATGGTAATGTTTTATGTGTTACAATTCCTATGTCTTATGGCCCTCCTAGATACTCCCGAGTGTCTGAGCTGAAGTAGGCGAGTTGGCTTGCTGCTCAGCTTTGAGTGGGAGTCTCTGAGGTAAGAGATGGCACTTTGCTTCCATGCGCTGGGTCATGAAATCATAGAATCATAGAAAGTTACAGCGCGGAAGGAGGCCATTTCGGCCCATCGTGTCCGTGCCGGCCAACAAAGAGCTATCCAGCCTAATCCCACTTCCCAGCTCTTGGTCCGTAGCCCTGCAGGTTAGAGCATCCCAAGTGCACATCCAAGTAGTTTTTAAATGTGGTTAGGGTTCCTGCCTCTACCACCCTTTCAGGCAGCGAGTTCCAGACCCCCACAACCCTCTGGGTGAAGAAATTTCCCCTCAAATCTCCTCTAAACCTTCCCCCAATTACTTTAAATCTGTGCCCCCTGGTTTTTGACCCCTCTGCTAAGGGAAATAGGCCCTTTCTATCCACTTTATCTAGGCCCCTCATAATGTTATACACCTCAATAAGGTCTCCCCTCAGCCTCCGCTGTTCCAAGGAAAACAGACCCAGCCTATCCAGTCTTTCCTCATAGCTAAGATTCTCTACTCCCGGCAACATCCTTGTAAATCTCCTCTGTACCCTCTCTAGTGCAATCACATCTTTCCTGTAATGTGGTGACCAGAACTGCACGCAGTACTCTAGCTGAGGCCTAACTAGTGTTTTATACTTGTCCCCACAACTTGCTCTACTATCACTTTCTAGCGCTTCTTCTGTCATCTGAGGAGGGAATCCTCGAGAGCCCTTGGCGTGCTGTCATCGTGAGGGGGCAGCAGCCTCACCTCCAGCCATTCCACCGTTGCTGGGCACGGCCTCAGCTTGTTCACTGATCTGTGGTGGGTGGTTATGAAGATATTTAGGGCTGGATTTTGATACTGGGGCGGGTTGGGGTCGTGTTATCCACGTTTCGTGTTATCCACCCGACTGCAATTGGATGTGGGAGATTGATGCAATTTTCACTTAATTGGGCAATTGAGTTCCAGCATGTGGGAACCCATGAACCAATTAGTGGTTTCAGTCTGAAAGTCGAGAGAGAGAGAGAGAGAGAGAGAGAATTTTTTTTGCAACCAAGTCCTCCCAGGCAGTCTCTGAAGACATTCAATGCAGCAGCATCAGAGGCGACTTTCAGACCTAATACTACTACTACTTTCATCACATCTCCGTTGTAATAGTGGACCTGCAGCTGATAGTCAGCTATCCACTTGTGCTCCCGCCAGGTTTCACTGGCGTGTTTCACATCAGGCGTACAGGGTTAAACTAGCTAAAACATTTCAAAATGGCATTACTGAGCCAATTTAGGGCTTGTTAAGGGCTTTAATGGCCTCTCCCGCCTCTTGGAGGTGGGACGGAGTCGGGAACCCCGCGACCGATTTTGTCAAAATTGCGTGTAGGCAGAATGGAGTCGGGATGGAGTCGGGATGGAGTCGGGATGGGGTCGGGACCCCCGAATCTGCAACTTTAACCCCCAGCACGCCTCCAAACCCGACTCCACGGGTCATTGAAAATCCAGCCCTTAACCTCTGTGCTCTTCATCCAATCCTCCTGTAGATTTGGAGCCCAAGCAGAGGAAGATACAGGGCTTTGGGTAAGCATGGGGCAGTGGTATTAGTCTAGGATTGCTCGAGCAAAGAGCTGGCACAGACACGAAGGGCCGAATGGCCTCACTTTTGTGCTGTGAACTTCTAGGGTTCTAAGGCCTCGAAAGCAGCGACCTGAGTATTCATGAGAGATACACCTGTTAGCATTAAAACTTCTCCTTAATCTTCCTGGGTAGGCACTCTATTATTAATAGTCAAATAATATTGAAACAAAATAACAGATAGTCAAAATATTAAAATCAGAGATAAAAATGTAATCAAGTTTTTTATTCTAAAATAAAAGCAGCCAAAAAACAAAAGAAATTTGAATATGACAACTGGTTAGTCATAGAGTACCGTGGGCAGTTTTGGACACCCCATTATCGAGAGTGAGGAGTGAGGTTAGGAGAAATATTTTTCTGCAGGGAATATTGAGAGCACAGAATGCTCTCCCACGTACAGTAGTTGAGGCTGAGATCTTCTAAGGGAATATCAGGTAAATATTTGAAGCAGAAGAAGCTGCTGACAGTATGGTGATGGAGCAGGGCAGTGTATGAAAGCTGAGAGATTTCATAAAACCACTGCCGCCCTTCAGGGATGAGAACCTGCCTCCTCTACCTGGCCTGGCCTCTATTGTAACTCCAGCCCCGCACCATCTGGTTGACTCTTAATTGCCCTGAATTTCCGACCCCCTCTGGTGCGTACGAGGTGTGCGCGAGGTCCGTCGGGGCCGCGCAAGTTCCGGGTTTAGGCCTGCGAAGCGCATGCGCTGAAAACCCGGAACCTGCGATCTGTCCAGAATTCTCTGGACAGATCCAACGCCTGCCCGGGAAAAGTGCCTCTGTGGGCGGAGAGCTGCGCTATTTGATCAAGCTCCGCCCGCTGAAAGGCCATAGAATTCTTATGCCTGGTAAAAGCGGGCGTGAGGCGTAAGGCCCGCTTTTACCAGCATAAGAGTTTAAAAAAATAGAAAACTAAGATTTTATCACTCACTTATAAATTAAAAACCCTGTCCAATAAGGTAAGGTTATATTAAGCCCCGTTAAAACATATTCAAAACAATTTCAAAAAATTAAATTTTTGTTTAACATATTTAATTAAATGCCGTTTTAATTTATTTTATATATGTAATGGTTTTTCTTTATTTATTTCAGTGCGTTGGTGCATTTTTGCAGTCATCCCCATTCATACTTTTGACAGTTCTGTGCGTACGGACCTGTCAAAAGTATGAAGGGGGATTCCCTTCTTCCATTGGTTGGGCCGGACCACGTGATCCCAGGGGCGCCTGCGAACCGCCTGTGCCCCAGGGATACGCGGGCCTCTGCGCATTTCCAAGCAGGAGAGGCCCAGGAGCGCGAGCCTCGGGACCTACGGAACCAGCAGGCGGGTTGGTAAAAAAAAGTTTCCGATCGGAGGCATCCGCCCGCAGGAAGCCTCCGATCAGAAATTCATGTCAATCTCGAGTAGCCCAGCAAGTCATCCAGCTCTAAAACCAAGGCAATAAATGTAGCCTCGCCATAATGATCCACAGTTGTGGGAGATGAATCCTTTTAGAGATGCAGGGGGAGGCTGGCTCTGAGAACAGGATGAAGCCCCTGTCAAGGAGCCTGACTTGCTCTGTACACTTGGGCCCTCTCTCTTCTAGTAACACCATTTGAGAAATTGAAACCATGTTAACAGCAGTCCCATTCCCTCAGCTCTCTAACTTTTGTGCTCAGCATTTGCTTTACCTTTTAACATACAACGAAAAGCTCCATGTGCCTTCTTTCAAGCGGAGAACTATGTGTGTATGTGTATGTATAGATAGACAGATATATATTTTATCTTTACAGGCTCGTAAAACTGAGACAAATCCAGATGGTAATCATTTTTCATGCTTTTTCTTTTCTCACTGTTAAATGAGTGGAGTTGCCATAGTACCAGATCAGGCAAAAATAACACCTGAACTCTGAGATATGCCACTGCCTCAGCGCACTTTTAAAATTATATGCGTGCAGTCCGTGGAAAAATGTGAAGGAGGCAGCTGCTGATCGGCAGGGCTCCAGTATGAAATCACATGGGGCTTACAGTGGAGGTGTGTGGACATCTGTCTTGTGTTTAAATCCCACTCTCCTTCCTGTCTCTGTAACCTCCTCCAGCATTACAACTGCCACCCCACCTCACCAAGCTCTCTGTTCCTCCGACTCTGTCCTCTTGTGCATCCCGCCCTTCCTGTCGGCCCATCATTGGTGGCCGTGCCTTGAGCCAACTGGTGCCCATGCTCCCAATCTGTAATCTCATGGCCCAGCATATCTGTCACTCGACCATTACTATCAAGCCAGGGGAACAACCCTGGTTCAATAAGGAGTGCAGAAGAGCATGCCAGGAGCAGCACCAGGCTTACCTAAAAATGCGGTGCCAACCTGGGGAAGCTGCAACACAGGACTAGATGCATGCTAAAAAGCGGAAGCAGCATGCTATAGACAGAGCTAAGCGATCCCACAATCAACGGATCAGATCAAAGCTCTGCAGTCCTGCCACATCCAGTCGTGAATGATGGGGGAAAATTAAATAACTAACGGGAGGAGGAGGCTCCAGGAATATCCCCATCCTCAATGATGGCGGAGCCCAGCACGTGAGTGTAAAAGGCAAAGCTGAAGCGTTTGCAACCATCTTCAGCCAGAAGTGCCGAGTGGATGATCCATATCGGCCTACTCCCGAGGTCCCCACCACCACAGAAGCCAGTCTTCAGCCAATTCGATTTGCTCCACGTGATATCAAGAAACGGCTGAGCGCACTGGATACAGCAAAGGCTATGGGCCCCGACAACATCCCGGCTATCGTGCTGAAGACTTGTTCTCCAGAACTAGCCGCGCCTCTAGCCAAGCTGTTCCAGTACAGCTACAACACTGGCATCTATCCAACAATGTGGAAAGCTGTCCAGGTCTGTCCTGTCCACAAAAAACAGGACAAATCCAATCCAGCCAATTACCGCCCCATCAGTCTACTCTCAATCATCATCAGAAGGTGTCGTTGACAGTGCTATCAAGCGGCACTTACTCACCAATAACCTGCTCACAGAGGCCCAGTTTGGGTTCCGCCAAGACCACTCGAGTCCTGACCTCATTACAGCCTTGGTCCAAACATGGACAAAGGAGCTGAATTCCAGAGGTGAGGTGAGAGTGACGTCCTTGACATCAAGGCAGCATTTGACCGAGTGTGGCATCAAGGAGCCCTAGTAAAACTGAAGTCAATGGGAATCAGGGAGAAAATGCTCCACTGGCTGGAGTCATACCTAGCACAAAGGAAGATAGTTGTGGTTGGAGGTCAATCATCTCAGCCCCAGGACATCGCTGCAGGAGTTCCTCAGGGCAGTGTCCTAGGCCCAACCATCTTCAGCTGCTTCATCAATGACATTCCCGCCATCATACGGTCAGAAGTGGGGATGTTCGCTGATGATTGTACAGTGTTCAGTGCCATTCTCAACTTCTCAGATAATGAAGCAGTCCATGCCCGCATGCAGCAAGACCTGAACGACATTCAGGCTTGGGCTGATAAGTGGCAGGTAACATTCGTGCCACACAAGTGCCAGGCAATGACTCTCCAACAAGCGAGAGTCTAACCACCGACCCTTGACATTCAATGGCATTACCATCGCCGAATCCCCCACCATCAACACCCTGGGGGTCACCATTGACCAGAAACTTAACTGGACCAGCCACATAAATACTGTGGCAACAAGAGCAGGTCAGAGGCTGGGTATTCTGCGGAGAGTCTTTCACCTCCTGACTCCCCAAAGCCTTTCCACCATCTACAAGGCACAAGTAAGGAGTGTGATGGAATACTCTCCACTTGCCTGGATGAGTGCAGCTCCAACAACACTCAAGAAGCTCGACACCATCTAGGACAAAGCAGCCCGCTTGATTGGCACCCCATCCACCACCTTAAGCATTCACTCCCTCCACCACCGGCGTACCGTGGCTGCAGTGTGTACCATCTACAAGATGCACTGCAGCAACTCACCAAGGCTTCTTCGGCAGCACCTCCCAAACCCGCGACCTCTACCATCTAGAAGGACAAGGGCAACAGGCGCATGGGAACACCACCACCTCCAAGTTCCCCTCCAAGTCACACACTATCCTGACTTGGATGTATATCGCCGTTCCTTCATTGCCGCTGGGTCAAAATCCTGGAACTCCCTCCCTAACAGCACTGTGGGATGACCTTCACCACACGGACTGCAGCGGTTCAAGAAGGTTACTCACCACCACCTTCTCAAGGGCAATTAGGGATGGGCAATAAATGCTGGAATTGCCAGTGACGCCCACATCCCATGAACGAATATTTTTTTTAAATCCCCTCAGTTTTTTTACCTCCCACCCTTACTTTACGACCCACCTCTTTGCCTGAGCTTTCTGTCAACCCTCCGTGGCTTGCCATCCATTTTTTCCCTTCTGCCTCTGTGAAGCACAGAGGGATGTTTTCCTACATTAAAGGTGCTATATAAATGTAGGTTGTTGATGCAGTTTGACAGAAGGGAATACCCAGCCTTCCGTACATTCTGTGTTAGGAAATTGTGAAAGTGAGGTTAAACAGTGTTAGAGAATAGGATGATCAAATAGGATGATTCTATGGGACATGATGGTTCCCATGTTGCTGAAGGGGCCAGGGAGGAATTTAAATTAGTAGAGGGCTACAGGCCAATGTTAAACGGTAGCACTCTCCCCAAAAGGCCGTGGATTCTAGGTCAATTGAAATTTTCAAGACTAAGATCGACAGATTTTTATTAGGTAAGGGTATCATCGGATATGGATCAAAGGCAGGTAAATGTAGTTGAGGTACAGATCATTCATGATCGAATTGAATGGGGGAACAGTTTCGAGGGGCTGAATGGCCTACCCCTGTTACTATGAGGAATCAATATTCTGAAGTTTTGCTCGATAACCTTAGCAAATAAAGGAGCATGTGACAGTAAAGTGTTATAAAACTGAGCAATAGATGTTCTGAAACTTGTTATTTTAAAAGTTTAAGCAATAATACAGCAATATTATTGATGTAATCGTAAAAGAAATAAATTACATTTGTTTTATTGACCATGTTTGTAATGCTATTTCTGCAGTCTAATCACACAATAGGATTGGCCAGAGTTCACGGTGTTAACTATAGAACAATAGTCTGTCATCTGTCATTGGGAAAATGCTGGAGTCCATCATTAAGGAAATGGTAGCAGGACATTTAGAAAGTCAAGCAGAGTCAGCATGGTTTTATGAAAGGGAAATCATGTTTGACAAATTTGCTGGAGTTCTTTGAGGATGTAACGAGCAGGGTGGATAAAGGGAAACCAGTAGATGTTGTGTATTTGGATTTCCAGAAGGCATTCAATAAGGTGCCGCATAAAAGGTTACTACACAAGATAAGAGCTCATGGGGTTGGGGGTAATATATTAGCATGGATAAAGGATTGGCTAACTAACAGAAAACAGAGAGTCCGGGATAAATGGGTCATTTTCAGGTTGGCAAACAGTAACTAGTGGGGTGCCACAGGGATCAGTGCTGGGGCCTCAACTATTTACAATCTATATTAATGACTTGGATGAAGGGTCTGAGTGTAATGTAACCAAATTTGCTGATGATACAAAGATAGGTGGGAAAACAAATTGTGTGGAGGACGCAAAGAATCTCCAAAGGGATATAGATAGGCTAAGTGAGTGGGCAAAAATCTGGCAGATGGAGTATAATATGGGAAAGTGCAAGGTTATCCACTTTGGTAGGAAAAATTAAAAAGGAAATTATTATTTAAATGGGGAGAGATTACAACACAGTGTGGGCAACACAGTGGCATAGTGGTTAGCACTGTTACCTCACAGCGCCAGGGACCTGGGTTCGAATCCGGCCCCGGGTGACTGTCTGTGTGGAGTTTGCACATTCTCCCTGTGTCTGCGTGGGTTTCCTCCGGGTGCTCCGGTTTCCTCCCACAGTCCAAAGATGTGCGAGTTAGGTTGATTTGGCTATGATAAATTGACCCTTAGTGTTAGGGGGGGATTAAATACGTGAGGTTACGGGGATAGGGTGGGATATGTGTCGGTGCAGGCTCGATGGGCCGAAATGGCCTCTATCTGCACTGTGGGGATTCTGTGATTCTGTGAAAATGCTGAGGTACAGAAGGATCTGGGGGTCCTTGTACATGAATCACGAAAAGTTAGCATGCAGGTACAGCAAGTAATTAGGAAGGCAAATGGAATGTTGGCCTTTATTGCAAAGCGAATGGAGTATAAAAGTAGGGAAGTCCTGTTACAACTGTACAGGGCGTTGGTGAGACCACACCTGGAGTACTGCGTACAGTTTTGGTCTCCTTATTTAAGGAAGGATATACTTGCATTGGAGGCAGTTCAGAGAAGGTTCACGAGGTTGATTCTGGAGATGAAGGGGTTGTCTTATGAAGAAAGGTTGAGCAGGTTGGGCCTATACTCATTGGAGTTTAGAAGAATGAGAGGGGATCTTATTGAAACATATAAGATTCTGAAGGGGCTTGACAGGGTAGATGCAGAGAGAATGTTTCCCCTCATGGGGGAATCTAGAACTAGGGGGCATAATTTCAGAATAAGGGGAAACCCTTTTAAATCGGAAATGAGAAGGAATTTCTTCTCTCAGAGGGTCGTGAATCTTTGGAATTCTCTTCCCCAGAGAGCTGTGGAGGCTGGGTCATTGAATATATTTAAGGCTGAGATAGACAGATTTTAGAATGGTAAGGGAGTGAAGGGTTATGGGGAGCGGGCAGGGAAGTGGAGTTGAGGCCAAGATCAGATCAGCCATGATCTTATTGAATGGCGGAGCAGGCTCGAGGGGCCGAATGACCTACTCCTGCTCCTACATTTTATGTTCTTAATTGTTAACAATAGTTACAGTGAGTTGCAATTCTCTCTTTATTTCTTGAGTATGAATTCATGAATGCTGTCGTCACCAATCAATTCTGACTCACACCACTGTGGCTAGTTTTCCCGGGTTGTACTGGTGTTTGGGGGGAAACACGAGTCTGGGTATTATGGTGTGAAAACAGAAACCATTCTTGGTGACTAAATAAGTCAAATTTTGTTTTTATTGCATGTAGTCTGGGAGTGCATTTGTCAAAAATCAGACGATCCAGCAATGTCATTTTTAAAGTTCTGTTCATTTTCAAGATTTAAGATGATTAATATTTTTTGAGAATCCTGATCAGTTTACTGACTACTCGGTATATATAATGTGATAACTCCAGCAATTTAAAAAACGGCCGCTGAAACTTCCAAACTTATTTTCTCTCCCATCTTACTACAGTTGTACAGGGCTTTGGTGAGACCACACCCGGAGTAGAGTGTGCAGTTTTGGTCTCGTTACCTAAGAAAGGATATACTTGCCATAGAGGGAGTGCAGCGAAAGATGAGGGAACCAAATGTAATATTTCCAAGTTTGCTGACGACACGAAACTAGGTGGGATTGTGAGTTGCGAGGAGGATGCAAAGAGGCTTCAAGGCGATTTAGACAAGTTAAGTGAGTGGGCAAATACATGGCAGATGCAGTATAACGTGGATAAATGTGCAGTTATCCACTTCGGTAGGAAAAACAGAAAGGCAGAGTATTATTTAAATGGTGATAGATTGGGAAATGCTGATGTACAAAGGGACCTGGGTGTCCTTGTACACCAGTCACTGAAAGCAAACATGCAGGTGCAGCAAGCAGTTAGGAATGCAAATGGTATGTTGGCCTTCATTGCAAGAAGATTTGAATACAGGAGCAAGGATGTCTTACTACAGTTATACAGGGCCTTGGTGAGACCACACCTGGAGTACTGTGTGCAGTTTTGGTCTCGTTACCTAAGAAAGGATATACTTGCCATAGAGGGAGTGCAGCGAAAGTTCACCAGACTGATTCTTGGGATGGCAGGACTGTCGTTTGAGGAGAGATTGGGTCGACTAGGCCTGTATTCACTAGAGTTTAGAAAAATGAGAGGGGATCTCATTGAAACGTATAAAATTCTGATAGGGCTAGACAGACTGGATGCAGGGAGGATGTTTCTCCTGGCTGGGGGGTCTAGAACGATGGGTCACAGCCTCAGGATACGGGGTAGAACATTTAGGACTGAGATGAGGAGAAATTTCTTCACTCAGAGGGTGGTGAACCTGTGGAATTCTCTGCCACAGAAGGCTGTGGAGGCCAAGTCACTGAATATATTTAAGAAGGAGATACATAGATTTCTAGACACAAAAGCCATCAAGGGGTACAGGGAGAGAGCGGGAATATGGTATTGAGATAGAGGATCAGCCATGATCATATTGAATGGCGGAGCAGGCTCAAAGGGCTGAATGGCCGACTCCTGCTCCTATTTTTCTATGTTTCTACAACCTTTACATCAGAATTGCTAGATGACAAAAGACCAAGGTCCATCGAGTTTGCCTTCTACCATGCAGGCAGCATGCAAACAGTGTGCGTGCTGCCTGCTAATTTAAATGATTGCAGCATGCACCCAGTGCTAAACACACCATTGAGTGGCTGCACACCTCAGCAGGAGGCCCAAGTTTGTGCGAGGCTAGCACAACTTAAAGCTAACCTGCATTACTTAAAGCCAGCCTGCACCTCTTAAAGGGGAGGTGTATTAAGGCTAGAGCAGGTGCTGGAAATTCCTGTGGAAGAGAATCTGAGCAGCAAGAAGACTGAATTATGGTGCAACAGGGGAGAGAGCATGCTCCAAGTTTCTCTGACGCTGCACTGGGGGCCTTGGTGGAGGAGGTGGACAGAAGAAGAGAGGTCCTCTGTCCACAGGGGACCAGGAAGCCCTCCAGAAAAACTCTTCAAAGGCAGTGGGAGTAGATAGCTGCGGTGGTCAATGCCAGGAATCAAGCCTTGAGGACCCGGATTCAGTGCCGCAAGAAGTTCAGTAACCTCACACGAGTGGTCAAGCCTTGAGCCAGCTAGTGCCCATGCTCCCTACACATTCACCTGCATGACCCACATGAGGGAATTCATCTATAAATGCCATATCCTATACTGCTCAATGCACCACACTCCCATCACTCAAACAGAAATAAAAACAGAAAATGCTGGAAATACTCAGCAGGTCAGGCAGCATCTGTGGAGAGAGAAACAGAGTCAACATTTCAGGTCGATGACCCTTCATCAGAACGATCAAACAGGACTCGTACCTCACACTCATAGCTTCACCTCACCCTCACACACTTAGCACTGCTGCAAGCCTCACACCCACGTCTCACAGCTTGCACACATTGCCAGCTATTCAACCATGACAGCCACATCACCCAAACACATTGCACCACACTCACTGACACACTTCCCTCTCTCTTGCAGGTCCAGTTGGTGCATAACTCGAGGCAGCAGGAGCTAACCTGCAGGGCACAGGCATGGCTGCATGACCTTACCCCAATGGAGGAGACGGTGCTCACCATCACTGGAGCGGCCATCGCTGAGGCCGTGGCCAGTGGTGGGGCTGAAACCATCAACGATGACGGTATCTTCATACCTAATCCTTCTCACATCCCACTTCCCCCTCATCCCACAATGTCTTTTGATTTAAAAGCTGCAGATGGTGTAAGCATGCACCTCTTACTTTCCCCCCTCCCCACACTGCAACCCTACCCTTGTGCCTTTCTCTTTCAGATACGCAGGAACTGCAACCTGGCCAGGCAGTGGTGGAAGAGCAACAGGTGGAAGAGGAAGAAGGCAGTGATGATGAAGACACAGCATCGTCACTCGATTTCACACTCGCAGCCACCAGCTCAGACACTGACACCCCACATAATTTGGAGGATCTACACGTGGTGAGACACCGGGCATGGGTGGCCTGCAGCCAGGGCAGGGAGGCAAGGCGAGGTCGCACACGAGTTCAGTTGCTGAGGACTCAGATGAGCATTTCAACAGGGCAGGCTACAGGAGAAGGCTGATGCGTACGCACGATGAAATGCTTGGTGCATTGGCAGACCTGCCAGAAACCCTACATAAGAACATAAGAACATAAGAAATAGGAGCAGGAGTAGGCCAATCGGCCCCTCGAGCCTGCTCCGCCATTCAATAAGATCATGGCTGATCTGATCCTAACCGCCAATCTACTATCTATCACAGAACCATCTCCTGCATCTAACAGAATTGCACACACGAAATAGGAGCAGAATCAGGCTACACAGTCCCTGGGCCCGCTCCACCACCCACAGGGCCATGACCGATCCGAACCTAGACTCATGTCCAAATTCCTGCCCGCTCCCCGTAACCCTTAATGCCCTTTACTTCTAGGAAACTGTCTATTTCTGTTTTAAATTTAATTAATGTTGTAGCTTCTACAGCTTTTTGTGGCAGCATATTCCATGGACCTACCACCCTCTGAGTGAAGTAGTTCCTCCTCATCTCAGTTTTGAAAGAGCAGCCCCTTATTCTAAGACTATGTCCCCTAGTTCTCGTCTCACCCGTCATCGGGAACATCCTCCCCGCATCCACCCGATCCAACCCCTTCACAATCTTATATGTTTCAATAAGATCGCCTCTCATTCTTCTGAACTCCAATGAGTAGAGTCCCAATCTACCCAACCTCTCCTCATATGACCACCCCCTCATCCCCGGGATTAACCGAGTGAACCTTTTTTGCACTGCCTCGAGAGCAAGGATGTCTTTCCTTAAGTAAGGACACCAAAACTGTATGCAGTATTCCAGGTGCGGTCTCACCAATACCTTGTACAACTGAAGCAATACCTCCCTATTTTTATATTCTATCCCCCTAGCAATGAAAGCCAACATTCCATTTGCCTTCTTAATCACTTGCTGCACCTGCATACTAACCTTTTGAGTTTCGTGCACCAGGACCCCCAGATCCCTTTGCACTTCAGTACTCTCCAGTTTCTTGCCATTAAGATAATAAATTGCTCTAGGATTTTTCCTGCCAAAGTGCATCACCTCACACTTTCCAGTGTTGTATTCCATCTGCCAAATCTCTGCCCACTTACTTAGCCTGTCTATGTCCCCTTGCAGGTTTTTTATGTCCTCCTCACTCACTACTTTCCCTCCCATCTTTGTATCATCTGCAAATTTTGATATGTTACACTTGGTCCCTTCCTCCAAATCGTTAATATAGATTGTAAAGAGTTGGGGACCCAGCACTGACCCCTGTGGAACACCACTAGTTACTGATTGCCAGTCTGAGAATGAACCATTTATCCCAACTCTTTGCTTTCTGTTAGATAGCCAATCCTCTATCCATGCCAGAATATTACCCCCAATCCCGTGATTTTTTACCTTAAGCAATAATCTTTTGTGTGGCACCTTGTCAAATGCCTTTTGGAAGTCTAAATACACTACGTCCACTGGTTCCCCTTTATCCACTCTATATGTTACTTCCTCAAAGAACTCCAGCAAATTTGTCAAACATGACTTCCCCTTCGTAAAACCATGCTGACTTTGTCCTATTAAATTATGATTATCCAAATGTCCTGTTACTGTTTCCTTAATAATGGACTCCAAAATTTTACCTACCACAGATGTTAGGCTAACCGGTCTATAGTTACCAGCCTTCTGTCTACTGCCCTACGATCAATGTCAAGGAGCATGGAGGAGTCCGGCACCAACCTTGCACAGGGCTTTGCGCAGAGCTTGGAGCCCATCCTTTCCAGCGTGGAAGTGCTGGCCAACTCCATTTGCGCACATGTGGACCCAACCATGATGCAGCGCCTGATGGCCGGTGTCTCAGCTTCCATTACAGCACAAGCAGCAGCCACCCGACGTCTGGGTGCTGCAGCGGGTCGCTCGAATAAGCCTGATTAACGGGTGACACACACAGAGGGGGGGAAAAGACCGAGACCTTACTAAGAGGTGTATTGTGCGGAGTGGGCCGTGGCCAGAAAGACCAGTCGCACCCTGCTGGATTGGAATGGCTTCCCTTTGGTTCTACCCCGGTGCCCATGTCCAGGTGGCGAGGCACCCGGTGAGAGCGGCTGGAGAATCCGTTAAGCCAATGGGCGAGGTCTAGACGAGGCCTTTTCTCATGCAAGGTCACCTTGCTGCCATCATGGCTGCGGATACCAGTGTTCAAACTCTAGAAACCACCATCCAATCGCAGCAACAGCCAGTAGAAATCAATCAGCAACTAATCTGTAGGTCGGTGATGATCCCTTTAAATGGCGCTGGTGGGGGGGGGTGCTCTTCCTGCTGTTGAACGCGTGTCCAGCTGTGCGAGCTTAAGACAGGACGGTAGCTGGAGCATTGCGCTCCAAAATGGCAGCGCTGGCGTCAAATCAGCGTTGCACGCTGATTGGGAGAAACAGGTCATGATCTGCCTGCTCTGCATACTCCCGGTGGACGCTCCCTGCGCACGCGCTATCGCCCTACCTAAGATGGTGGCCAGCGCGGCCCACACCAGAAATGTACCCGCACGCAGCAGATGCCATTTTGGAACCTAAACTGCACTCGTAGCGTTCAAACAACAGGGGCCACGGGGCGACATTTTGCGGCCCATATGTCCAAAGTCACCTGTTCCTCCCCGAGCTCGCCGCACTCACCCCACGTCACCTCTCAAATTACTCAGATACTGCGTCCCAAGATTTTATTTTCTGAAAGAATTCTCCCTAATTTGCGTTTGAATGAATCAGTACTAACTGCTTCCATCGTCTCCCTCGGGAACCTGTTCCATAGATTGACCACTCATTCACTGAAATATTATTTCCGCAGATTAGACAGCCTTTAGCTTCCTGAACCCCCTGCCCCACCCCCCCACTTTCAACCCGCCCCTGGTGGAAGAGCTGTCAGCCAGCTAGCCCCTGCTCTCTGGTACTCCTTCCCTAAGCCCTCTGCCTCGCCACTTCTCTGTTCTCCCTTAAAATCTTCTCAAAACTCATCTTTCCTCCCAAGCCTTCAGTTTACACTCCTAAGCTCTCTCCCTGTTGTTCTTACTGTTACTCTGTAAAGTGCCTTGGGATATTTTGTATATTAAAGATTTATTTTTTTGGCAATGAACTACTGATAAATACATGACACATCTTTTAAAAAATGCTCTTCCTCCACTCTTGAACCCTTCAACCAGACGAAATCGAAGTTCTCGCCCTAGGGCTCAAGTTCTGCCCCACCACCAAAATGGACCCCATCGGTCTCGCAGCGGACACAGAGGAATTCATCAGGAGAATGAGGATCCGGGAATACTACCACAAATCCCAAGATGTCAGCAACATTCCTAATGGGACAATCAATGATCCGGAACAGCAGACAGAGGGAACCGCAGTGCTACAACCGAGGAAGAAAGAGTCAAATTGGACCCCTCCGGAGGGTCGCAACCCTAAGCTTGACATGTATGCTCAAGCTGTCAGGAAATGCATCAACGCCAGATTCATCAGCCGTACTCACAAGACAGTCCAGAATGTCACCTGAGCACAACGCAACGCCATCCACGCACTCAAGACCAACCGCAACATCGTCATCAAACCAGCGGACAAAGGAGGAGCCATCGTCATACAGAACAGAACGGACTATTGCAAAGAAGCATACCGACAACTGGACAACCAGGAACACTACAGACAGCTACCCGCAGATCCGACCAAAGAACACACCCGCCAACTCAATAGACTGATCAAGACCTTCGATCCAGACCTTCAAAACATCCTACGCGCTCTCATCCCACGTACTCCCCGCGTAGGAGACTTTTACTGCCTCCCAAAGATACACAAAGCCAACACACCCGGACGTCCTATCGTATCAGGCAATGGAACCCTGTGTGAGAACCTCTCTGGGTACGTCGAGGGCATCCTGAAACCCATCGTACAGGGAACCCCCAGCTTCTGTCGCGACACTACAGACTTCTTGCAGAAACTCAGCACCCATGGACCAGTTGAACCAGGAACACTCCTCGTCACAATGGACGTATCGGCACAGGACCTCCAACCAACGCTGTACACCAGATACATCGACGACATCTTCTTCCTTTGGACCCACGGCGAAGGATCACTGAAAGGACTACACGATAGCATCAACAGGTTCCATCCCACCATCAAACTCACCATGGACTACTCCTCAGAATCGGTTTCATTCTTGGACACACGAATCTCCATCAAAGACGGACGCCTCAGCACTTCACTCTACCGCAAGCCCACGGACAACCTCACGATGCTCCACTTCTCCAGCTTCCACCCTAACCACGTTAAAGAAGCCATCCCCTATGGACAAGCCCTGCGAATACACAGGATCTGCTCAGACGAGGAGGAACGCGATGGACACCTATGGACACTGAAAGACGCCCTCGTAAGAACGGGATATGACGCTCGACTCGTCGATCGACAGTTCCGACGGGCCACAGTGAAAAACCGCATAGACCTCCTCAGAAGATGAACACGGGACACAACCAACAGAGTACCCTACGTCGTCCAGTACTTCCCCGGAGCGGAAAAACTACGCCATGTTCTTCGCAGCCTTCAACATGTCATCGATGACGACGAACACCTTGCTAAGGCCATCCCCACGCCTCCACTACTCGCCTTCAAGCAGCCGCCTAACCTCAAAAGTACCATCGTTCGCAGCAGATTACCCATCTTTCAGGAGAACAGCAACCAAGACACCACACAACCCTGCCACGGCAACCTCTGCAAGACATGCCAAATCATGGACACAGATACCATCATTACACGTGAGGACACTACCCACCAGGTACACGGTACATACTCATGTGACTCGGCCAACGTTGTCTACCTGATACGTTGCAGTAAAGGATGCTCCAGAGCATGGTACATCGGCGAGACCATGCAGACACTGAGACAACGTATGAACGGACACCGCGCAACAATCGCCAGGCAGGAGGGTTGCCTCCCAGTCGGGGAACACTTCAGCAGCCAGGGGCATTCAGCCTCGGATCTGCGGGTAAGCGTTCTCCAAGGCGGCCTTCGAGATACACGACAGCGCAAAATCATAGAGCAGAAACTGATAGCCAAGTTCCGCACTCATGAGGATGGCCTCAATCGCGATATCGGGTTCATGTCACGATACAGAACGTGACTTGACATCATGGCCGGTCTTCCCAGGTGTTTTTTTTTTAAAAAAGACTAACACAAGAACACAAATTGACAGGATATGCAGCCAGCAGGTGGTTTGACACGTTGGACCCCCTGGGACACATCTCATTGTCTCGGCTGTGCTCTTTGTTGTAGGGAATAATGTGAATAGATTTTGTCTGGGTTTAAATTGTGAATTCTGGGAGATTCTCTCATTGCTAACTTACCTGACGAAGGAGCGAACTGCTTCGAAAGCTTGTAAAATTAAATAAATCTGTTGGACTATAACCTGGTGTTGTGCGACTTCTCACTCTTGAAAAGGCAGACTCTCAGTGGTTTACACCTCCATGGGCACTGTTCTCCAGTAACTACACCCAAGTGATTATTTTTCATGTCTGACACTAGACAGTGAACGGCTGCAAGCTATTGGACTGTGAGCTGGATCACAGCCACACGGAATCATGTCTTCACACATACACCATCAAAAAGGCTTTTTTAAAATTTGTTTATGGGATGTGGGCGTCACTGACAAGGCCGGCATTTATTGCCCATCCCTAGTCACCCTCGAGAAGGTGGTGGTGAGCCGCCTTCTTGAACCACTGCAGTCCGTGTGGTGAAGGTACTCCCACAGTGCTGTTAGGGAGGGAGTTCCAGGATTTTGACCCAGCGACGATGAAGGAACGGCCGATATATTTCAAAGTCAGGATGGTGTGTGACTTGGAGGGGAACTTGGAGGTGGTGGTGTTCCCATGCGCCTGCTGCCCTTGTCCTTCTAGGTGGAAGAGGTTGCGGTTTTGGGAGGTGCTGCCGAAGAAGCCTTGGAGAGTTGCTGCAATGCATCTTGTGGATGGTACACACTGCAGCCACGGTGCACCGGTGGTGGAGAGAGTGAATGTTTAAGGTGGTGGATGGGGTGCCAATCAAGCAGGCTGCTTTGTCCTGGATGGTGTCGAGCTTCTTGAGTTGAGTGGCTGATGAGAATGAAAGAAAGACTTGCATTTCTACAGCGCCTTTCACAACCTCAGGACATCCAAAGCGCTTTACAGGTGAAGTGAAGAAATACATATGGGCACAGCATATATAGTCAGAGAACAATGCCAGACGACTACAGTTAATCTGCCGAGGTGTGATAAAGGGCAGTTAGAAAGATTAACTGTAGTCGTCTGGCATTGTTCTCTGTCTATATATGCTGTGCCCATTTGTATTTCTTCACTTCACCTGACGAAGGAGCAGCGCTCCGAAAGCTTGTGATTTCAAATAAGGCTGTTGGACTATAACCTGGTGTTGTGCGACTTCTCACTTTTGTCCACCCCAGTCCAACACCGGCATCTCCGCATCATGGCTAATAAAAAGGTGGTACTGTCTGCGGGTGTCCGACATTCTGACCCTCAACCCATATGGCATTGCCAATGCTTTATGTACTGTAGACCGAGAACAACACACAATCATTTAAATGTCGTTCCCACTACCACCCACCCCCCCACCGCCCCCCCCGGCCCCCACTGTGCAGCATCCCTACTAATATGCCTCTGCGTTAATTATTGCATTTCCATGCTCTTCTTACTTTCAACATAAGAGAAATTCAGGGGAAAGTATTGGGAGACACCCTCCCTCACACACAACATAGAGAAAATAATCATGAGCGTGTCAGCCGTGGCTCAGTGGGCAGCACGCTCGCCTCTGAGACAGAAGGTCGTGGGTTCAAGCTCCCACTCCGGAGAATTGAGGACATTAACTAGGCTGACACTCCCAGTGCTGAGGGAGTGCTGCACTGTCGGAGGTGCCGTCTTTCAGATGAGACGTTAAACTGAGGCCTCATCTGTTCTCTCAGGTGGACGTAAAAGATCCCATGGCACTATTTTCGAAGAAGAGAGCAGGGGAGTTCTCCCCGGTGTCCTGGTGTAAGGTTTTCAAAATTTGCAGATCCCCAAAACCTAAGGAAAAAGGACTTTGGAACTACCCCAGAGTGATAAAAATGCATTTGGGCCTAACATATTTAAGACCAAAAACCAAGTTTTGGCATTTTAAAAGACATGTCTGGACCTGTAAGGGAGAAAAGCCTGCACAGGAGATGGGTTCAACATCTGTAATAGCAGTTTTGGGTATTGCAGTTAAATTGCATTGTCTGGGAATCGGGATGACCTCACTCAAGCCCCAGCAAGCATTAACATTTGGACAATAGACCCTGGGAGAAGGCAGCCCCACCCAAAACACAGGCCCCATTAAAACCTATCACAGACCCATCAAAACCATTCAAATCGCTCGGGGCCATTCTATAGAAAAACCCGAGTCCAGCCTAGAAACCCAAAACACGAAACCAATCACCTGTAATCAACCGAAGAGATCGACAGGACGCAAGCCATTTGACACTTAGTAAAGTCGTTACTGTTAACGAGGTCTTACAATGACCAGGATTTGATTTGGTTTTGATAAGGCCACTTCAATTTAGTATAATTGAAGGCCCATCAAACAGTTACAGTTCAAGTTCAACAGAAGGCAGTTCTGCAGTTCAATCGTTTTCAGCAAGAAGTCAGGGTTAGAGTTACAGAGTTCAGGACAAGCAGGCAGAAGGCAGTTCCACAGCTCGGAAGAAGACAGTTTAAACAGAGGCAGAGTTACAGCAAGAAGTTCAACAAAGAAGGCCAACAACTTCACAAGCAGACCGACACGTAAGAAGAAACCAGAGCGACTGCCTCAGTGACCATCAGACACCTCGCGGCAACAAGGGGCCTCACCAAACCTTTTACTCAAAAGACTCTAAACCCTAACTCTCAACTGTCAAGGATTCGTTTGGTGAGCATTATCCCTGGTTCTCCAGAGCCCAACCTAGCTAGTGAAGTGGGATTGGGAGCGGTGAAGTATTCTCCTAAGGTTATTTCCCTCGCGTGTACCAATGTGTTCCCCAACCTGTGTTTAAGCATTAAGAGTGTTTTAAGTTTGTTACCTTTTTCTTTATAATAAAGTCAAAATTCTTTCATCAAAACCTGTTGTCTACTGCATCTTTGTTCACAGCCCCCAAATAAGTCCAAGGTCTAGAACCAGGGACGTGGGAGCGATTCGAACCGCTCACTGAGTCAGAGGTGAGACTGACCCCACACACCACCCCCTACACCTGGCCAATATTTATCCCTCAACCATCACAAAAACAGTTTCTTTCTTTCCTTCCCAGATCTTCCTGGAAGGGAAGAGATGTGGTAAGTGGATTTGGCTGAGGACCTTGGTTCAGTGCTGTCTAGACCCTGAAGGCATTTCCATCAGAAACTAAGGCTGCTTCCTGCCTGGCTCCATGTACGGTCCTGCTCATTCACCAGAGACCTGCAGCATGATCACTATCCTGCCGAATGTTATTTTTGGCCTGTTTTGTAACCTCCATCTGCAATGTTTTTCTGAGACAAATTTTGTAATTTGCCTTCCTGTTGTTTTGAAGCATGGATCTCGTTCTTATTTTACAACTGTGTTATCTTGTGTTATCTTAAGAATCACTTCCTTTCTTTGAGACTGTTGCTTTCTGTGTGTCCCTTGGCACATGTACCATACAAATATTACAAATTATACAGGAGATACAAATTCTTCATAAAAATGTTGCATCCTGCTTGAGAAGCTAGACCAATGAATATCGTCTCCTCTGTAGCCAACAAGTCCCTCCATGCCCTTAAATACGGGCTCGAAATTCGGTACCTTAGCGCCTCCCATTAACGCCTCCGGGGGCGCTAACGACTTCCCGCCCGGGCGCGGCGATGTTAGCGCCGCTGGTGAAATTCACCTGGCGGTTTGCGGCGGTGCTAACCACTTTCGCCACGCCCGCCTGTGGCCGGAGATCGTGACGTCATCCGGCGGTGCATCGCCCCGGTAGCGCCCCGGACCGGAAATTCGCTCTGGCCCCCTGCCTCAGCGCCTGCCGTTAGGAACGACAGGTAGAGGAGGCGGTTTGCAGTCGGCTGGGAGCTGGGGGAGTGCTAGTTAAAGGCGGGAACTTCCGGGTTTTTTTTAGTCGGCAAACAATGCTGCCTTGTCAGTTTGACAGAAGCAGACGGGCGGTTTGACTGATTTGAGGTTTTCCTACTTGAAGGAGTTTTGCTCCTGAGAAAAATTGATCAGTTTCATTTGTGTTACATTTGATACTGCAACATTTCTAACACTTAATGGGGCTGTACTGGCTCGGGACCTCGCCCTCCAGCGTCACCGTCAGAGGCAGCGGAGGCAGAGAGAAAGATTGGAAAACATGGCCAGAGGGAGGAGGGCCACAGGGCTCTCAACAGGAGACCTTACCCTCCCAGGGTATTCCGGGAGCACTTCTCCTACATTCATCTGTCAGAGGAGCAGTGTTTTAGAAGGCTCTGCTTCAGCAAGGAGGTGGTCACAGAGATCTGTCACCTCCTGCAGCCAGACCTCCAGCCTCAGCTCAGGACCAGGACATCTCTCTCAGTGGCAGTTCAGGTCACAGTCGCTCTCAGTTTCTACACCAGCGGCTCTTTCCAGGCTTCAACAGGGGATATTGCAAACATTTCGCAGGTCACTGTCCATTGCTGTATCCGGGAGGTGACAGAGGCTCTCCACAGAAGGAGAAGGGAGTACATCTCATTCCCCATCACCAGGGAGAAACAGGAGGAACACTCATGTGGCTTTGCAAGGATAGTGGGCTTCCCCATGGTTCACGGCACCATTGACTGCACCCACATGGCATTGCGGGCACCTCATCACAATGCAGAGATGTTCCGTAACCACTCTACCACTCTCTGAATGTTCAGTTGGTGTGCGACCACAGACAGCGCATCCTCGCCGTCAATGCCCGCTATCCTGGCAGCAGCCACAATTCATCCTGCGTGAGACCGGTGTCCCAGCACTGTTCCACCCACCACATGAAGTTCGTGGCTGGCTGCTCGGAGACAAGGGTTATCCACTCGCCACCTGGCTGATGACACCCCTCTGCAACCCCAACACTCCTGTTCAGCACGCATACAATGACAGCCATATCGCCACCAGGAACCTGATCGAACAGACTATCGGGGTGCTAAAGCAACGGTTCCACTGCCTTGACCACTCTGGAGGAGCCCTGCAGTACTCCCCTGATCGAGTCTCCCTTTTCATCGTTGTGTGCTGCATGCTGCACCATCTGGCCATTCTGAGGGCCCAGCCATTGCCACCAGGGATTGGAGGTCCACCTCAGGAGGAGGAAGAGGGAGAGGAGGAGGATGAAGAGGAGGAGGACCAGCAGCAATGTAGGAGGGAGCCACTCAATGTTGCTTCTGCAAGGGCCGTGCGTGAGCGCCTCATTACACAGCACTTCCAATCAATGAGATAGCACATGGCCTTTGCACAGCACAACCACATCATTACATCCAGCTCGCAGCCCCTGTCACCGGGCAAAGGTCAACTGAGAAACATCACAAAATGTGCTACGTCAAATTAACAATTTATTATCGAACACAACCAATAATAAACAAATGTGAGAAGTCGCACAACACCAGGTTATAGTCCAACAGCTTTATTTGAAATCACAAGCTTTCGGAGCGCTGCTCCTTCGTCACCTGAAGAAGGAGCAGCGCTCCGAAAGCTTGTGATTTCAAATAAAGCTGTTGGACTATAACCTGGTGTTGTGCGACTTCTCACATTTGTCCACCCCAGTCCAACACCGGCATCTCCACATCATGAATAATAAACAAATGCAACAATTTATCAACAAACACAACTGGTTCTTAGCAAACTGAACTATTTGTTACCAAACTGAACAATATATTTGCAAACACATCAAATTATTAACACACACTCCCCCCATTTGCTAATAATGTATTATTCACGTGCCCTTCTTCAATGATTTCCCGCCCCTTTTGAGTTCCCCCCTCCCAACCCTACTGCTCCTCCGTAATGTGGCCCCAGTGGCTGCAGCAAGGCTGGTGGAAGGCTGCTGAGTCTGGGAGCCAGAGACTGCAGATGGCCTTGCAGGATGCAGGACACCCTCGATCAGCTCTGGGTCTGGAGGGCCCGGCTGCAGACTGCACCAACTCTGCATGGGCGGCAGCAGTCTGGGCTGGCTGGGTTACAGGCTGCAACAAGTGCAATGGTGGAGTGGCAGTGGTGGGAGCAGGAATGCTGTCGTCCTGAGAGAGGACAGCACCTTCCTGCTCGACCGACACACTGCCATTGCTCCGGGGCAGAACCTCAGCATCCGGAGCAATCTGCTCGAGCACAGATTGCTGGCCTGCTGTGGCACCGTCAGATCCCCGGTGGACAGTGGGCGATCCAGCGATGATGGCAGCAGTCAGCGCTTGCGTGGCATCAATCTGAGACTGCATGAGAGCAATCTGAGATTGGATGGCACCAACCAATGACTCGATTCCAGCACTAAGCCATTGCGTTGCAGGCGACGTTATGGAGGTGGAAGTCAGTGGTCTTGGTGAAGGAGATGATATGTGGTTGGAAGCTCAGCTCGGGGTCAAATAGGACACCAAAGTTGCGAACAGTCTCGTTCATACTTGGACAATGGCCGGAGAGGGGGAGGGAGTTGATGACAAGCAAACGGAAATTGTGGTGGAGGCTGAAGACGACGACTTCATTCTTCCCAATGTTTAACCAGAGGAAGTTTTAACCAGGGGGAACATTTAGGGAACAGTGATCACAGTATCATAAGGTTTAGATTAGCTATGGAAAAGGACAGGGAGCAATCTAGAGTAAAAAATACTTAATTGGAGGGAAGCAAATTTCAGTGGGTTGAGAACGGATCTGGCCCGGGTAAATTGGAATCAAAGATTGGCAGGCAAAACTGTAATCGAACAATGGGCTGCCTTTAAAGAGGAGATGGTTCAGGTGCAGTTGAGGTATATTCCCACAAGGGGGAAAGGTAGGGCAACTAAAGCCAGAGCTCCCTGGATGATGAAAGAGATAGAGAGTAAGATGAAGCAGAAAAAGTATGACAGATGTCAGGTTGAGAATACAAGTGAGAACCAGGCTGAATATAGAAAGTTCAGAGGGGAAGTGAAAAAGAAAATAAGAGGGGCAAAGAGAGAGTATGAGAATAGATTAGCAGCTAATATTAAAGGGAATTCAAAAGTCTTCTATAGGCAAATAAATAATAAACAGGTACGTAGTAAGAGGAGAGGTGGGGCCGATTAGGGATCAAAAAGGAGACCTACGCATGGAGGCAGAGGGCATGGCTGAGGTACTAAATGAGTGCTTTGCATCTGTCTTCAAGGAGCAAGATGCTGCCAAAGTCATAGTGAAAGAGGAGGTAGTTGAGATACTGGATGGGATAAAAATTGATAAAGAGGAGGTTCTAGAAATGCTGGCTGAACTTAACATAAGAACATAAGAACATAAGAAATAGGAGCAGGAGTAGGCCAATCGGCCCCTCGAGCCTGCTCCGCCATTCAATAAGATCATGGCTGATCTGATCCTAACCGCCAATCTACTATCTATCATAGAACCATCTCCTGCATCTAACAGAATTGCACACACGAACTAGGAGCAGAATCCGGCTACACGGTCCCTGGGCCCGCTCCACTACCCACAGGGCCATGACCGATCCGAACCTAGACTCATGTCCAAATTCCTGCCCGCTCCCCGTAACCCTTAATGCCCTTTACTTCTAGGAAACTGTCTATTTCTGTTTTAAATTTATTTAATGATGTAGCTTCTACAGCTTTTTGTGGCAGCATATTCCATGGACCTACCACCCTCTGAGTGAAGTAGTTCCTCCTCATCTCAGTTTTGAAAGAGCAGCCCCTTATTCTAAGACTATGTCCCCTAGTTCTAGTCTCACCCGTCATCGGGAACATCCTCCCCGCATCCACCCGATCCAACCCCTTCACAATCTTATATGTTTCAATAAGATCGCCTCTCATTCTTCTGAACTCCAATGAGTAGAGTCCCAATCTACCCAACCTCTCCTCATATGACCACCCCCTCATCCCCGGGATTAACCGAGTGAACCTTTTTTGCACTGCCTCGAGAGCAAGGATGTCTTTCCTTAAGTAAGGACACCAAAACTGTATGCAGTATTCCAGGTGCGGTCTCACCAATACCTTGTACAACTGAAGCAATACCTCCCTATTTTTATATTCTATCCCCCTAGCAATGAAAGCCAACATTCCATTTGCCTTCTTAATCACTTGCTGCACCTGCATACTAACCTTTTGAGTTTCGTGCACCAGGACCCCCAGATCCCTTTGCACTTCAGTACTCTCCAGTTTCTTGCCATTAAGATAATAAATTGCTCTAGGATTTTTCCTGCCAAAGTGCATCACCTCACACTTTCCAGTGTTGTATTCCATCTGCCAAATCTCTGCCCACTTACTTAGCCTGTCTATGTCCCCTTGCAGGTTTTTTATGTCCTCCTCACTCACTACTTTCCCTCCCATCTTTGTATCATCTGCAAATTTTGATATGTTACACTTGGTCCCTTCCTCCAAATCGTTAATATAGATTGTAAAGAGTTGGGGACCCAGCACTGACCCCTGCGGAACACCACTAGTTACTGATTGCCAGTCTGAGAATGAACCATTTATCCCAACTCTTTGCTTTCTGTTAGATAGCCAATCCTCTATCCATGCCAGAATATTACCCCCAATCCCGTGATTTTTTAGCTTAAGCAATAATCTTTTGTGTGGCACCTTGTCAAATGCCTTTTGGAAGTCTAAATACACTACGTCCACTGGTTCCCCTTTATCCACTCTATATGTTACTTCCTCAAAGAACTCCAGCAAATTTGTCAAACATGACTTCCCCTTCGTAAAACCATGCTGACTTTGTCCTATTAAATTATGATTATCCAAATGTCCTGTTACTGTTTCCTTAATAATGGACTCCAAAATTTTACCTACCACAGATGTTAGGCTAACCGGTCTATAGTTACCAGCCTTCTGTCTACTGCCCTTTTTAAATAAGGGTGTTACATTAGCAGTTTTCCAGTCTGCCGGGACCTTAGCGGAATCCAGGGAGTTTTGAAAAATTATTACCAATGCATCTACAATCCCTACCGCCACTTCCTTCAAGACTCTAGGATGTAAGCCATCAGGTCCAGGTGATTTATCCGCCTTGAGTCCCATTATTTTACCGAGTACCACTTCCTTAGTGATTTTGATCGTGTTTAGCTCCTCTCCCCCTATAGCCCCCTGTTTGTCCAGTGTTGGGATATTCTTAGTGTCCTCTACTGTAAAGACTGATACAAAATATTCATTCAGTGTTTTTGCCATCTCCATATTTCCCACCATTAATTTCCCGGTCTCATCCTCTAAGGGACCAACATTTACTTTAGCCACCCTTTTTCTTTTTATATAACTATAAAAACTCTTACTATCTGTTTTTATATTTTTTGCTAATTTACTTTCATAATCTATCTTCCCTTTCTTAATCAATCTTTTTGTTATTTTTTGCTGCCTTTTAAAGTTTTCCCAATCCTCTGTCCTCCCACTAGATTTCGCTACCTTATATGCCCTTGTTTTTAGTCGAATACTATCCTTAATTTCTTTACTTAGCCACGGATGACTGTCCTTTCTTTTACACCCTTTTCTTTTCAGTGGAATATATTTTTTTTGGAAGTTGTAAAATAACTCCTTGAATGTACACCACTGATCATGTGTCGTCTTACCCTTTAATCTATTTTCCCAATCCACTCTACTCAATTCCGCTCGCATACCTTCATAGTCTCCTTTATTCAAGCTTAGCACGCTTGTTTGAGATCCAACCTTCTCACCCTCTAATTGAATATGGAATTCAACCATGTTATGGTCACTCATTCCAAGGGGATCCTTTACTAGGACATTTTTAATTAATCCTGTCTCGTTACACAGGACCAGATCTAAGGTTGCTTGCCCCCTGGTCGGTTCAGTTACATACTGCTCAAGAAACCCATCCCTAATACACTCAATGAACTCATCCTCAAGGCAGCCCTGCCCCATTTGATTTGTCCAATTAATATGATAGTTAAAATCCCCCATAATTATAGATGTTCCCTTATTACATGCCTCAACTATTTCCTGATTGATACTCCGTCCAACAGAGTTGCAACTGTTCGGAGGCCTATAGACTACGCCCACTAGTGTTTTTTTCCCCTTATTATTCCTTATCTCCACCCAAACTGTTTCATTATCATGATTTTTTGACCCAATATCATTACTCTGTATTACAGTGATTCCTTCCTTTATTAACATAGCCACCCCACCTCCCCTTCCTTCCTGCCTGTCCTTCCTGATCGTTAAATAACCTGGTATGTTTAATTCCCAGGCATTGTCACCCTGCAGCCATGTTTCTGTAATGGCCACAATATCATAACCATATGTAGTTATTTGTGCCATTAACTCGTCTATTTTGTTACGAATGCTACGTGCATTCAGATAGAGAACTTTCAAATATGCTTTGTGGCACTTAGTTCCTGCTTTTTCACTTTTTACCACTTTACCTTTTACTCCACACACTCTGTCCCTTCCTGCCACGCTCTGATTTGTGATTCCCCTACTGCTACCTTTGTCTATGACCCTCTCTGTTGTCATTTTTATTTTTTGCTCTCTTGAAACCTCCCCCCCACTAATTAGTTTAAAGCCCTCTCCACAGCCCTAGTTATTCGATTCGCCAGGACACTAGTCCCAGCACTGGCCAAGTGAAGTCCGTCCCAACGGAACAGCTCTCTCCTGCCCCAGTACTGGTGCCAGTGTCCCAAGAAGCAAAACCCATTTTTCCCACACCAGTCTTTGAGCCACGCATTCAACTCCCTGATTTTATTTACCCTAGCCAAATTTGCTCGTGGCTCAGGTAGTAATCCAGAGATTATTACCCTCGAGGTTCTGCTTTTTAATTTGGCCCCTAGCTGCTCAAACTCCCTCAGCAGAACCTCTTTCCTTGTCCTATCTATGTCATTGGTACCAACATGGACCACGACAACTGGATCCTCCCCCTCCCACTCCAAGTTTCTCTCCAGCCCAGAGGAGATGTCCTTAACCCTGGCACCGGGCAGGCAACACAGCCTTCGGGACTCTCGCTCTTGGCTGCAAAGAACCCTATCTATCCCCCTAATGATACTATCCCCTACCACTACAACATTTCTTTTTACTCCCCCCACTTGAATGGCCCCCCTTACCACGGTGCTGTGGCCAGGTTGCTCATCCTCCCTGCAGTCCCCGCTCCTATCCACACAGGGAGTAAGAGCCTCGAACCTGTTGGACAAGAGCAAGGGCTGCGGCTCCTCCAACACTACCTCCTGGATCCCTGTACCTGCCTCACTCGTAGTCACACCTTCCTGTCCCTGACCACGGGCTACTTCTGAATTAGTTACTCTAATTGGTGTGACTACCTCCTGAAACACGGAGTCCAGGTAACTCTCCCCCTCCCTGATGTGTCGCAGTGTTTGAAGCTCGGACTCCAGCTCATCAACACGGAGCCGGAGTTCCTCGAGCAGCCAACACTTACTGCAAATGTGTTCACCGTGAACATCAATGGTGTCCACCAGCTCCCACATATTGCAGCAGTAACACATCACCTGCTCTCCCATTCTATGTAATTAATTAAAAATGTATTATTTACCCTTCAGTTAATTTATGCCAGCAGTCTCTGCTACACCACAGATACCCGAGAAACAATAAAATTGAAGTTTTGTATAAAAAAAAAGAGAAATACTCACCAACCAATCACTTACCTGCTTTCTGGTGACGTCACACTTCGATTATTTTTTACCTCTCTCCTGCTCTCGGCTTGGTGAAAGCCTACCTGGTCGCTGCCGCCTTTTACCGCCGCCGCCTCGCCGCTGTTGCTCCACCCAGGTCCGCCGCCTCTGTGGGCCTACCTGGTCGCTGCCGCCTTTTACCGCCGCCGCCTCGCCGCTGTTGCTCCACCCAGGTCCGCCGCCTCTGTGGGCCTACCTGGTCGCTGCCGCCTTTTACCGCCGCCGCCTCGCCGCTGTTGCTCCACCCAGGTCCGCCGCCTCTGTGGGCCTACCTGGTCGCTGCCGCCTTTTACCGCCGCCGCCTCGCCGCTGTTGCTCCACCCAGGTCCGCCGCCTCTGTGGGCCTACCTGGTCGCTGCCGCCTTTTACCGCCGCCGCCTCGCCGCTGTTGCTCCACCCAGGTCCGCCGCCTCTGTGGGCCTACCTGGTCGCTGCCGCCTTTTACCGCCGCCGCCTCGCCGCTGTTGCTCCACCCAGGTCCGCCGTAGATAAGTCGCTAGGAGTGGATGGGATGCATCCTAGGATGCTGAGGGAGGTTAAGGAGGATGGATACGAAATTGGCTAAGTGACAGGAAACAGAGAGTAGTGGTGAACGGTTGTTTTTCGGACTGGAGGAAGGTATACAGTGGTATTCCACAAGGGTCGGTTCTAGGACCACTGCTTTTCTTGATATATATTAATGACTTGGACATGAGTGCACAGGGCACAATTTCAAAATTTGCAGATGACTCAAAACTTGGAAGTATAGTGAACAGTGAGGAGGATAGTGATAGCCTTCAAGAGGACATAGACAGGCTGGTGGAATGAGCGGTCACATGGCAGATGAAATTTAACGCAGAAAAGTGCGAAGTGATACATTTTGGTAGGAAGAACGAGGAGAGGCAATATAAACTAAAGAGTACAATCCTAAAGGAGGGCATGAACAGAGAGACCTGGGGGTATATGTGCACAAATCGTTGAAGGTGGCAGGGCAGGTTGAGAAGGCAGTTATAAAAGCATACGGGATCCTGGGCTTCATAAATAGAGGTATAGAGTACAAAAGCAAGGAAGTTATGATGAACCTTTATAAAACACTGGTCCGACCTCAACTGGAATATTGTGTCCAATTCTGGGCACCGTACTTTAGGAAGGATGTGAAGGCCTTAGAGAGGGTGCAGAAAAGATTTACGAGAATGATTCCAGGGATGAGGGACTTCAGTTACGTGGATAGACTGGAGAAGCTGGGGTTGTTCTCCTTGGAGCAGAGAAGGTTGAGAGGAGATTTGATAGAGATGTTCAAAATCATGAGGGGTCTGGACAGAGTAGATAGAGAGAAACTGTTCCCATTGGCGGAAGGGTCGAGAACCAGAGGACACAGATTTAAGGTAATTGGCAAAAGAACCAAAGGCGACATGAGGAAAAACTTTTTTACTCAGTGAATGGTTATGATCTGGAATGCACTGCCTGAAAGGATGGTGGAGACAGATTTAATCGTGGCTTTCAAAAGGGAATTAGATAAGTACCTGAAGGAAAAAGATTTGCAGGGTTACGGAGAAAGGGTGGGGGAGTGGGATTAGTTGGAGTGCTCTTGCAGAGAGCCGGCACGGGCTCGACGGGCTGAATGGCCTCCTTCTGTGCTGTAACCATTCTAGGATTCTATAAGTTAAGGTTCATCCAAGACTGGAAACTCAACAAGCAGTCTTGACAACTTAGAGGTAGTGAAGGGGTGGAGAGAGGTGGTGGGTAGCTAGAGCTGGATGTCATCAACATACTGTGTCTGTGGATGATGTCACCAAGGGGCAGCATGCAGCCGAGGAAGTGGAGGGGGCCAAGGATGGATCCTTGGGGGACTCCAGAGGGAGGAGACGAAGCTCAGACTCTGATGGGGTAAGTAACAGTGGTACCAAGCAAAGGCAGTCCCACAGAGCTGGACAATGGAGGAGAAGCATTGAAGGAGGGCCCTGCCAAAGGCTGCAGCGATGTCAAGGAAGGTGAAACGAGAGTATGCACCACCGTCACAGAGATTGTCATTCGGGACTTTGGTTGGGGGCATTTCAATAGGAGGGATGGACAATGGACTGGCGGGATTAGATTGGAGGGATTCAAACTGAGGACTTGCGGTTGGGCAGCGCATGGATCTGGAAAATATTAATACAATAGAAAATATTTATTTGAATAGGAACTATTCAGTGAAATCTGAAGATTTACAACATGTTAACACGGGATGTGGAGGAAACTGCAAACAATTTATTACAATGTGTGGATGAGCAACCTCAAGACAATTGTAATCCATCACACCCTACATGAGAGGACCACATCACACTGAAAAGCAGAATAGTGCTGCTTGCAAACTGGCAGTCTTTATTATAATTGATGAATAGTCTCCAGCCTCAGCCATGCAAGATGATATAAACAGCAGGTGTTGCAAGGAGTTAGATGTATGGTTAAACCAACTGCCTCACTGAATTGAATCATGTGAGAATTAAAGGGGCAAAATTTCTGCTTCAGTGCTCCGCTCGCTCAGTGGGACAATGCGCACCTCCAGCCTGTGACTTTCTGGACGAGAAATTCATTATAGCCCAGGAGTGGGCGCTAACTTTGGAAAAGTTTGAGATTTAACGGCAGGCGCTAATGAATCTCGTTACACGCAAAATTCAGTGCCATCGCTCAAAGAAAGGATGGGAGCGCTAAATCAAATGCTAACGGCCTAGCTCAGTGGCGTTACACTCAAAGCGCTAAGCAATTTCAGGTGCAGTCGAATCGCAAGTCATCATTGTCACAGGCTCTTTCCAGGTCTTAAAGGGAGGTTTATTCATGCTGCAGGACCTCATTCTCAGCATTGCTGGCTATCTTCTTCTTAGGCAGTCCCTCGGAACCAAGGATGAATTGCTTCCACATTAAAAATGAATTCTCAGGTGACTGATGAGTCCAATGTGGGACCTACAGTCTCTGTCACAGGTGGGGCAGACAATGGTTGAAGGGGCGGGTGGGTGGGGTGCTTGGGTTGACGTGCGCTTCTTGCGCTGTTTGCGCTTGGCTTCCGCTTGCTCCCGGCGAAGAGACTCGAGGTGCTCGGCGCCTTCCCGGATGCTTCTCCTCCACTGGCTATGAACCTGTGTCAGCAAGCAGGAGTAGGCCAAGCCCAAGGAGTGGATGACTCAAGCAGGTTTCATGATGGCAGATCCACGCCCCAGGGAGAGAGCCCGCAGATTTTCAAACCATGCATTGGAGGAGTTGCTGTCCGCTGTGGAGAGACGGAGGGCGGTGCTCTACCCAGCAAGTGGCAGGAGGCCCTCGCTGCAAGCCTTCCATGCCATGTGGAGGGAGGTTGCCCATCAGGTCTCGGGTAGCACTGTGGTCCCCAGGACCCACACACAGAGCAGGAAGAAATTTAACGACCTCACTCAGGTGATCAAGGTGAGTCTATGCTTCAACAGATGCTACATACCACCGTCTGAACCACAGTCTGCACACACTGCCCAAAGCACCACACCCCCAGCACTCACCCACCAACAATCTCTACCTACCAACACTCACACCCACATCTCACACCTTGCACACAATGACAGCTATTCAACTATGGCAGGCACATCTCCCAAACACATTGCTCCACACTCACTCACACACTTTCCTTTCTCTTGCAGGCCAAGGTGGCTCACAACAGGAGGGAGCAGGGACGCACAGGCGTGGGACAAACCGACACCCAACCACTGTCTGAGCTGGAGTCTCGAGCGCTGTAAATTATTGGGTGCCAGGTGGTGGGCGCCGTGACCACCTGCGACATTGACCCCCTTGGGGCAACAACGGTATGTTCATCCCTACTCCTTCTCACATCCCACTTCCCCCTCACCCCACAAGCCTTTCCCACTTTCCAGCTAATCATGCTGTATGCATGCCTTTCTCCCTTCCTGCCCCCTCCCCTCACCTTAACCCGACTCTTGTGTTTTTATCCTTTCAGATAATCAGCAAGCAGCTGAGCAGCCTGTCCCTGAGGGCACCGTAGAGAGCGAGGCGGGAGAAGAGGAGGAGGAAGAACACACCGCGTCACTGCATGTCTCACCCACAGGCACCAGCTCAGATACTGGCACTACGCGTTCTTTAGAGGCTAGTATAGTAGCGGGATCTGCACAGGGTGATGCACCGGGGACGAGCGGGCTGCAGCAAGGCCAGGGAGAAAGGGTAGCTCGGGAGTCAGCTCCCCAGAGGGTGAGTTCGCACACGAGTTCTGATGCACAGGACTCAGATGAGGACCTCGATAGGGAGGCCTTTAGAAGAAGGGTGATGGGCATGGACACGGAGATGATAGGTGCAATGGCAAGGGTGCCTGAGAGCCTCTCGGCAATGGTAAGGAGCGTGGAGGAATCCGCCTCCAACATTGCACAAGGCTCTGCGCACACCATGGAGCTCATCATTTGCAGTCTGCAAAGCATGGCTGACTCCCAGAGAGACCGTGGCGACCCAGACCTGATGCCGTGTGTGATGGCATTGCAGCACAGGCGGAAGCGACACAACGTCTTAGTGCTGTAATGCAGTCTATGGTTGGTGCCATTCAATCTCAGACTGCTCTCATGCAGTCTCAGCTTGATGCCACACAAGCTCTGACTGATGCCATCGTGGCTGGGTCTACCACCGTCAACCGGGGCTTTCACGGTGTCGCAGCAGGCCAGCAATCTGTGCTCCTGGTAGGGATGCTGAGGTTCTGCCCTGGGAGAGTGGCAGTGAGTCAGTGGAGCAGGAAGCTGCTATCCTTTCTCAGGATGACAGCATTCCTGCTCCCACCACTGGCACTCTGCCATTGCCCGTGTCGCTGCCTGTCATCCAGCCAGCCCAGACTGCTGCTGCCCATGCTGAGGTGGTGCAGTCTACAGCCGGGCCTTCCAGGCCCAGAGCTGGTCGAGGACGTCCTGCAAGACCATCTGAAGTCTCCCGCACGGACACTCAGCAGCCTTCCACCAGCCCTGCTGCAGCCACTGGGCCAACACTGCGTAGGAGCACTAGAGTAGGCAAAGGCACAGTAACGAGGGGCACTAAGGAATTGCACAAGGGTGAATAGGTAATATTGTTGTTGTAAATATGTGTTCACTAATTATTGATAAATTTATTAATTCACCTCGGATAATTTTGTACTGTCTCTCATTTCAGCTTTGCTCTGTGATATGGCCTGCGACAGGGATGGAATGGTGGGGATGTGGTGAGCAACGGGGATCTGGGGTTGAATTTACTGGAAACGCAGTCTGAAGGCCGATTGAGTGGCTGCCTCCTCCCTCGCTCCTGTTCCTCCTCCTCCTTCACCTCCTTGTCTTCCTCTTCCTCCTCGTCCTCGTCCTCCTCCTCCTCTCCCTCTTCTTCCTCCTGAGGTGGTCCCGCAATCCCTGCTGGCGAGGGCTGGGCCCTCATGATGGCCAAGTTGTGGAGCATGCAGCACAACACGACGAAATGGGACACCCGCTCTGGCGAGTCCTGGAGGGCGTCTCCCGAGCGGCCAAGGCAGCGGAACTGTTGCTTGAGCACACCGATGGTCTGCTCGATGATGGTGGCAGCATGACTCTCATTATATGAGTGCTGCGCAGGAGTGTTGGGGTTGCGGAGGGGAGTCATGGGCCAGGTGGAGAGAGGATAGCCCATGTCTCCGACCAGCCAGCCGCCAGCTTGACGTGGTGGCTGGAAGAGTGCTGGCACACCGGTCTGGTGCAGGATGAAGGCATCGTAGCTGCTGCCAGGATAGTGGGCATTGACATTGAGGATTCACTGTCTGTGGTCGCACACCAACTGGACATTAAGTGAGTGGTAGACTTTGCGGTTACGGAAGATCTCAGGATTGTTATACGGTGCCCGCAAAGCCACGTGGGTGCAGTCAATGGCGCCCTGCACCATGGGGAATCCCGCTATCCTGGCAAAGCCACATGCACGCTCGTCCTGCTTCTCTCTGGTGATGAGGAAGGAAATGTAATCCCTTCTCCTACTGTAGAGAGCCTCTGTGACCTCCTGGATGCAGCAATGGACAGCGAACTGCGAGATGTTCGCTGTGTCTCCTGTTGCAGACTGGAAGGATCCGCTGGCGAAGAAATTGAGGGCGACGGTGACCTTGACTGCCACTGAGAGAGCCGTGGTGGTCCTGATCTCAGGCTCGAGGTCTCCTTGCTGAAGCGGAGGCTTCTAAGACACTTTTCATTGTGGTTGCAGTTTTTTTTTTTACTTTTTCTTTCTGTCTCTTTTTTTCTCTCTCTTAAACAGTGGCAAATGGAATTTAACCCTGAAAAGTGTGAGGTGATGCATTTTGGGAGGACTAACAAGGCAAGGGAATACACAATGAATGGTAGGACCCTAGGAAGGACAGAGGATCAGAGGGACCTTGGTGTGCATGTACATAGATCCCTGAAGGCAGCAGGACAGGTAGATAAGGTGGTTAAAAAGGCATATGGGATACTTGCCTTCATTAGCTGAGGCATAGAATGGAGCTGTACAAAATGCTAGTTAGGCCACAGCTGGAATACTGTGTGCAGTTCTGGTCGCCACACTATAGGAAGGATGTGATTGCATTGGAGAGGGTGCAGAGGAGATTCACCAGGATGTTACCTGGGCTGGAGCGCTTCAGCTATGAAGAGAGACTGGACAGGCTGGGGTTGTTTTCCTTAGAGCAGAGAAGGCTGAGGGGGGACCTGATTGAGGTGTACAAAATTATGAGGGGCATAGATAGGGTAGATAGAAAGGAACTTTTCCCCTTAGTAGAGGGGTCAATAACCAGGGGGCATAGTTTCAAGGTAAGGGGCAGGAGGTTTAGAGGGGATTTGAGGAAAAACCTTTCACCCAGAGGGTGGTTGGAATCTGGAACTCACTGCCTGAAAGGGTGGTAGAGGCAGGAACCCTCACAACATTCAAGAAGCATTTTGATGAGCACTTGAAACGCCATAGCATACAAGGCTACGGACCAAGTGCTGGAAAATGGGATTAGAATAGGTCGGGCTTGATGGCCGGCGCGGACACGATGGGCCGAATATGCTGTATAACTCTATGACTATGACTAGTCCAATCTTTCTTTCCCTCTCTTTATTTCATTTTCTGTACCTCATTTGGCAGAGAATTCATTATTCTAACTTACACTTCTTGGTTTAGACTCTGCGCTGTTCATTAATAATACTTCAATTTTTTTTATTCGTTTATGGGATGTGGGCATCGCTGGCAATGCCAGCATTTATTGCCCATCCCTAATTGCCCTTGAGAAGGTGGTGGTGAGCCACTTCTTGAACCGCTGTAGTCTGTGTGATGAGGGTACTCAAACAGTCCTGTTAGAGTTCCAGGATTTTGACCCAGCGACGATGAAGGATCGGCGATAAGTTTCCAAGTCACAATGGTGTGTGACTTGGAGGGGAACTTGGAAGTTGTGGTATTCCCATGCGCCTGCTGCCCTTGTCGTTCTAGGTGGAAGAGGTCACGGGATTGGGAGGTGCTGCCGAAGAAGCCTTGGTGAGTTGCTGCAGTGCATCTTGTAGATGGTACACACTGCAGCCACGGTACGCCAGTGATGGAGGGAGTGAATGTTTAAGGTGGTGGATGGGGTGCCAAGCAAGTGGGTTGCTTTGTCCTGGATGGTGTCGAGCTTCTTGAGTGTTGGTGGAGCTGCACTCATCCAGGCAAGTGGAGAGTATTCCATCACACTCCTGACTTGTGCCTTGTGGATGGTGGAAAGGCTTTGGTGAGTCAGGAGTGAGACAGTCGCCACAGAATACCGAGCCTCTGACCTGCTCTTGTTGCCACAGTATTTATGTGACTGGTCCAGTTAAGTTTCTGGTCAATGGTGACCCCCAGGATGTTGATGTTGGGGGATTTGGCGATGGTAATGCCGTTGAATGTCAAGGGGCAGTGGTTAGACTCTCCCTTGTTGGAGATAGTCATTGCCTGGCACTTGTGTGGCACGAATGTTACCTGCCACTTATCAGCCCAAGCCTGAATGTCATCCAAGTCTTGCTGCATGCGGGCATGGACTGCTTCATTATCTGAGGAGTTGCAAATGGAACTGAACACTGTGCAATCATCAGCGAACATCCTCACTTCTGACCTTATGTTGGAGGGAAGGTCATTGATGAAGCAGCTGAAGATGGTTGGGCCTAGGACACTGCCCTGAGGAACTCCTGCAGCGATGTCCTGGGGCTGAGATGATTGACCTCCAACAACCATAACCATCTTCCTTTGTGCTAGGTATGACTCCAGCCAGTGGAGAGTTTTCTCCCTGATTCCCATTGACTTCAATTTTACTAGGGCTCCTTGATGCCACACTCGGTCAAATGTTGCCTTGATGTCAAGGGCAGTCACTCTCACCTCACCTTTGAATTCAGCTCTTTTGTGCATGTTTGGACCAAGGCTGTAATAAGATATGGAGCCGAGTGGTCTTGGCGGAACCCAAACTGGGCATCAGTGAGCAGGTTATTAGTGAGTAAGTGTCACTTGATAGCACTGTCGACGAAACCTTCCATCACTTTGCTGATGATTGAGCTTAGACTGATGGGACAGTAATTGACTGGGTTGGATTTGTCCTGCTTTTTGTGGACACGACATACCTGGGCAGTTTTCCACATTGTCAGGTAGATGCCAGTGTTGTAGCTGTACTGGAACAGCTTGGCTAGAGGCACGGCTAGTTCTGGAGCACAAGTCTTCAGCACGACAGCCGGAATATTGTTGGGGCCCATAGCCTTTGCTGTATCCAGTGCGCTCAGCCGTTTCTTGATATCACGTGGAGTGAATTGAATTGGCTGAAGACTGGCTTCTGAGATGGTGGGGACCTCGAGAGTAGGCCGATATGGATCATCCACTCGGCACTTCTGGCTGAAGATGGTTGCAAACGCTTCAGCCTTGTCTTTTGCACTCACGTGCTGGGCTCCGCCATCATTGAGGATGGGGCTATTCATGGAGCCTCCTCCTCCCGTTAGTTGTTTAATTGTCCACCACCATTCACGACTGGATGTGGCAGGACTGCAGAGCTTTCATCTGATCCGTTGATTGTGGGATCACTTAGCCCTGTCTATAGCATGCTGCTTCCACTGTTTAGCATCCATGTAGTCCTGTGTTGCAGCTTCCCCAGGTTGGCACCTCATTTTTAGGTATGCCTGATGCTGCTCCTGGCATTGCTCTTCTACACACCTTATTGAACCAGGGTTGGTCCCTTGGCTTGATGGTAATGGTAGAGTGAGGGATATGCCGGGCCATGAGGTTGCAGATTGTGGTGGAATACAATTCTGCTGCTGCTGATGGCTCACTGCGCCTCATGGATGCCCAGTTTTGAGCTGCTAGATCTGTTCTGAATCCATCCCATTTAGCACGGTGGTAGTGCCACACAACACGAAGGAGGGTGTCCTCAGTGTGAAGACGGGACTTCGTCTCCACAAGGACTGTGCAGTGGTCACTGATACCAATACTGTCATGGACAGATGCATCTGCGACAGGTAGATCGGTGAGGACGAGGTCAAGTAGGTTTTTCCCCCGTGTTTGTTCTCTCACCACCTGCCACAGGCCCAGTCTGGCAGCTATGTCCTTCAGGACTCGGCTAGCTCGGTCAGTAGCGGTGCTACCGAGCCACTCTTGGTGATGGACATTGAAGTCCCGCACCCAGAGTACATTCTGTGCCCTTGCTACTCTCAGTGATCTTTCAAGTGGTGTTCAACAGGGAGGAGTGCTGATTCATCAGCTGAGGGAGGGCGGTAGTTGGTAATCAGCAGGAGGTTTCCTTGCCCATGCTTGACCTGAAGCCATGAGACTTCATGGGGTCTGGAGTCAATGTTGAGGACTCCCAGGGCCACTCATTCCCGACTGTATAGCACTGTGCCACCACCCCTGGTGGGTCTGTCCTGCCGGAGGACTTTGCAGGGTCGACTGGTTTGGGTGTGCCATTGTCGTTTTCAAAGCCAGTGCCTAGGCCATTTCAGAGGGCTGTTAACAGTCAACCAAATTGCTGTGGGTCTGGAGTCACATATAGGCCATACAGGGTAAGGGCGGCAGATTTCCTTCCCTAAAGGACATTAGTGAACCAGATGGGTTTTTAAATTCCCCAGCTGCCGTGGTGGGATTTGAGCTCATATCTCCTGGATCATTAGTCTAGACCTTGGATTACTAGCCCAGTGACATTACCACTATGCTACTGTACCCACAATCTGATTGCAGTGAAGTGGAATGCAGCCTAGGTTGCTGAAGGAAGTAAGGATGGAAATTTCGGAGGCTCTGGCCACGGTCTTCCAATCCTCCTTAGATATGGGGGTGGTGCCAGAGGACTGGAGGATTGTAAATGTTGCACCCCTGTTTAAAAATGGGGAGAGGGATAAACCTGGAAACTACAGGCCAGTCAGCCTAACATCAGTGGTGGGGAAACTTTTAGAGACAATAATCCGGGACTAAATTAATTGGCATTTGGAAAAGTGTGAGTTAATAAATGAAAGTCAGCACGGATTTGTTGAAGGTTAAATCGTGTTTGACTAATTAGATCGAGTTCTTTGATGAAGTAACGGAGAGGATTGATGAGGGTAGTGCGTTTGATGCGGTGTATATGGACTTTCAAAAGGCATTTAACAAAGTACCACATAATAGACTGGTTAGCAAAATTGAAGACGGAATTAAAGGGACAGTGACAGCTGGGCTATGGGAAAGGATGGGACTAATTGGATCGCTCTTTCAAAGAGCCAGCACAGGCACGATGGGCCGAATGGCCTCTTCTGCTGTATCATTTTATTATAAGAAAAGCACTGGGGTCTATTTCTAGAGGAATAGAATTGAAAAGCAGAGCGGTTATGTTCAACTTCTTTAGGACCTTGGTTAGACCACACTTGGAGTACCGGGAACAGTTCAATAGGACCTTGGTTAGACCACACTTGGAGTACCGGGAACAGTTCTGGTCTCCATATTATATAAAGGATATAGAGGCACTGGAGAAGGTGCAATAACATTTACCAGAATGATCCCAGAACTGAGAGGTATACCCATCAGGAAAGATTGAACAGGCTAGGGCTCTTTTCTCCAGAAACGGGAAGGCTGAGGGGAGACCGGATAGAGGTCTTTAAGATTATGAAAAGGTTTGTTAGGGTAGACGTAGATTTTTCCACTTGCGGGGCAGACCAGAACTAAGGGCCATAAATATAAGATAGTCACTAATAAATCCAATAGGGAATTCAGGAGAAACTTCTTTACCCAGAGAGTGGTGAGAATGTGGAACTTGCTACCACAGGGAGTAGTTGAGGCAACGAGCATAGATTCATTTAAGAGGAAGCTGGATAGACACGAGGGAGAAATGAATGGAAGGATATGTTATTGGGTTGAGATGAAGAAGAGTAGGAGGAGGCTTGTGTGGAGCATAAACACTGGCATGGACCTGTTGGGTCAAATGGCCTGTTTCTGTGCTGAAAATACTGTAATTCGATATAAGGAGACACACTTACTTAAAGCTAGCCTGCACCTCTTAAAGGCAGTCTGCACCTCTTAAAGGTGAGCTGCCTTCTGGTGATCAAAAATGTTAAAACTGCTTCAGCACAAACCAAAGTGGTTCAACAGGCCAGGGAAAGAGCACCCAGGATCTCAGATGCAGCGCTTGAGGCCTCTGTGCAGGGGGTGAACACTCGAAGAGAGGTCCTCTACACACAGAGGGGCCAGGAGGCCCGCCAGAAACACTGCAATAAGGTTGTGGGACAAGATCGCCATGGTGGTCACTGCCAGCATGTGTTGCCCACCCCCCAGGACATGGCTCCGGTGCCCAAAGAAGTTTAATGACCTCAGACAAGCGGTCAAGGTCAGTGAATGATTCTTCAAAAGCCGTCTCCTACCAACTGCTCCACTAGCCTCACACAATGCACCACACCCCCATCACTCACCTACCAACAATCTCCACCAAACACGACTCACATCTCACATTCCTAGCTTCAACTCACCCTCACACACTTACCACAGCTGCAAGACTCACACCCACATCTCACAGCTTGAACATACTGTCAGCTATTCAACCATGACAGTCACATCACCCAAACACATTGCACCACACTCACTGACACACACATCACCCAAACACATTGCACCACACTCACTGACACACATCACCCAAACACATTGCACCACACTCACTGACACACTTCACCCAAACACATTACACCACACTCACTGACACACACATCACCCAAACACATTGCACCACACTCACTGACACACTTCACCCAAACACATTACACCACACTCACTGACACACACAACCCCCAAACACATTACACCACACTCACTGACACACACATCACCCAAACACATTGCACCACACTCACTGACACACTTCACCCAAACACATTACACCACACTCACTGACACACTTCACCCAAACACATTGCACCACACTCACTGACACACACAACCCCCAAACACATTACACCACACTCACTGACACACACAACCCCCAAACACATTGCACCACACTCACTGACACACACAACCCCCAAACACATTACACCACACTCACTGACACACACATCACCCAAACACATTGCACCACACTCACTGACACACATCACCCAAACACATTGCCCCACACTCACTGACACACTTCACCCAAACACATTACACCACACTCACTGACACACATCACCCAAACACATTACACCACACTCACTGACACACACATCACCCAAACACATTGCACCACACTCACTGACACACATCACCCAAACACATTGCCCCACACTCACTGACACACTTCACTCAAACACATTGCACCACACTCACTGACACTCTTCCCTTTCTCTTGCAGGAAATGGTGTTGCATTACCGGCGCCAGAAGACCTTAACCACAGGGGACAGCCTCACCTGCATCACCTCACCCCCTTGGAGGAGACGGTGCTGGCCATCTTGGTAGGGGCATGGCTGAGCCCGTGGCCAGTGGTGGGGCTGAAAGAATACAAGATTCCGGTATCCTCAGACATTATCCTCCTTCTCACATCCCACTTCCCCCTCATTCCACAATCTCTTTGGATTTACAATCTGCACATGGTGTAAGCATGCACCTCTTGCTTTCCCCCCCCTCCCCTCACCACAAACCCACCCTTGTTCCTTTCTAATTTCAGACACCAAAACATCCAGCCTGCCCAGCCAATGGTTGAACAAGAAGAGGGAGAGGAGAGCGAAGAAGAAACACCATCACTCGATTTCACACTCCCAGCCACCAGTTCCTCGAGGTCGTCCTGCAAGGTCATCTGCAGTGTCCCCCACTGAAAGTCCGCAGCCTTCCACCAGCCATGCTGCAGCCACTGGGGTAGCACTGCGTAGGAGCACTAGGACAGGCAAAGGCAAACTGAAGATAGGCACTTAAGGGAATGCACAAGGATGATTAGTTGATTTTCTGATGTAATTTTGGATGCATTTATGAATAAAGTTGGATTGGAAAGTTTACTTTGTGGTGTGTTTTAGTTCAGCATTGTGGCCAGAGGATGCTGTGATGGTCAGTAACAGAGGGAAGGCAAAGTGTGGGACTAATGTTAAATGAGGAATTGGGGTTGTGTTCGCTGGGACCGCAGGCGGATGATTCCATCCCGGATATCCCAGCCACTAAGGGGCTGTCTGGGTTGCCCCTTTCCTTCCGCTTCTTCCTCCTCCTCTTCGCTTCCTCCTCTTCTGCTTCCTCCTCTTCCACTTCCTCCTCTTCCTCCTCCTCCTCCTCCCTCTGCGAACAGCTTAGCCCCTTTGCTGCCTCTGCTCCACCTCCATTTCATGCTTCAGCCCAAGGGGGACTGCGACTAGAGTCCCCAGGACTGAGAGCAAATGGTGTTCCCAGAGGCCTTCCTTTAAGAGCCATGCAAGCCTTGCAAACTTCCAGCAGCACTCCCTGCACACTTTAACAACTTTTTAAATGGCTTACTCCAAGTCACTACTCAAACAAACTGTACAGAAACCAGTACAAAAGCAAAAATAAAAACTTACCGCAGAGTTGCGTGTGTCCCTTTAAGTAGCGCTGGTGGGAGGTCCGCTGTGCAGCTGGATGCACATCCAGCTGTGCGTGCTTTGGAGAGGATGTAGGTTCAAGCAGCGATGTCCAATATAGCAGGTTATGCATCAAATCAGCGTTGCGGGATGCACCGAAAGTGGACGGAAGTGAGGCGGCTGCCATTTTTTTGCCAAAACCGGACACAGGTCACAGATACCCTGCGGAGGACACCACACCATTTTGATCTCCCACTAACAGCAATTTGCCATTCAAAAGCTCATGGAAATTAAACAGGCAAGGGCCAGTCTAACGAATAGCGGGCGCCGTTCATTTGCTGCCCGCAGTAAATTCTGCCTCATTCTTTCGGATGACCTGGAAACCGTGGAACTTTTAACCGGCTCTCAGGTTTCCCCTTCTGCTTGTCGTCTACAGGTGTTGAAATCCTCGTCTCTTCTCTTACTCTTTCAACCCGCATTGACGTTTTAATTAGCTCCCTCAATAAAATGAAATACACTCAGTTGAAGCCCAGTTACTGCATCTCGTGTCCAGATTTATTTTTGAAATAGGATAATTTCGCAATTGACTTCAGCTCAGTCTGTGATTTTTTAATTGGTTCAATATAAATTTGAAAAATAACTTGATTCTATGTGGAGGGATAATCTTTTGTTGGCCACCTAAGCAGTGACATTACATAATAACGAAGCTATTACTGTAAGGGATAAAAGCAGAAACGTTAGCCCACTCTCATCCTTTCGGCAGCAGTCATACATGGTGATAACTAGACCCATCTGTGTTCCGAGCCTTGCAGGAGCAAATACTATTGGAGCAGGAGAAATTCCACTTGAATAATAAAGCTGACAAATGTGCTGTCGAGTTTTTTTTCCTCCTTTTTTTTCCCTCCTTGAGTGATGAAATCTGTGACCATTTTCAAATTACTATTTTTGTTTTTACTTAAGCCAAGTGCTGGAGATCATTATTACCATCCGTCAGCCAGCAGCTGGCTGAAGCTAACTGGGACCTTTATTTTTGCCAAGGCAACACGGTGGCATAGTGGTTAGCACTGGTGCCTCACAGCGCCAGAGACCCGGGTTCGAATCTGACCTCGGGTGACTGTCTGTGTGGAGTTTGCACATTCTCCCAGTGTCTGCGTGGGTTTCCTCCGGGTGCTCCGGTTTCCTCCCACAGTCCAAAAATGTGTGGGTTAGGTTGATTTGGCTATGATAAATTGACCCTTAGTGTTAGGGGGGATTAAATATGTGGGGTTATGGGGATAGGATGGGATATGTTAGGGGGAATTAAATACGTGGGGTTACGGGGGTAGGGTGGGATATGTGTACTGTGGGGATTAAAGCAGGGACAGGGTACTGGATTTGGATGATCAGCCATGATCGTATTGAATGGCGGAGCAGGCTCGACGGGCCGAATGGCCTACTCCTGCTCCTGCTCCTAGATTCTATGTTTCTATGTTTCTATGTTACGCTATTTAAGACTCCGCGCGTTGTAAAAGATGCTCGGCGTGGCAACAACCTCTTCGGGTTTTACTGCTTCGGCGAGGCTGGGAGAATTAAAACAAAACAACACATTTAACAGGATACTGTTAAACATGCTCTCCTCTCATAAATACACTGCGTACTGCTGCAGTTCGGGGCCTATGAACTATCCGGGCCCAAAGAGCGAGGTTCAGACCCCGGCCTGTGCTAAATGAACCAATCTTGCTGGGTTGCAGTGGTGGGGCAGAAAGAAAGAAAGAAAGAAGAGACTTGCATTTCTATAGCGCCTTTCACGATCACCGGACCTCCCAAAGCGCTTATACACCCAATGAAGTACTTTTTGAAGTGTAGTCACTGTTCTACTGTAGGAAACGCGGCAGCCAATCTTACACACAGCAAGATTCCACAAACGGCAATGTGATAATGACCAGATCATCTGTTTTTGTTATGTTGGTTGAGGGAGAAGTATTGGCCCCAGGACACCGGAGAGAACTCCCCTGCTCGTCTTCGAAATATTGCCCGGGATCTTTTACGTCCACCTGAGAGAGCGAGACTAAACCAGGCAATTATAGCCTGGATTTTAACGCCTGGTAAGGATTGTGCGGGTGGGGGAGGTGGGGGGGGGAGGCTGGGGAGGGTGGGGGTGAGTAGGGGGGTGGTGGGGGTGAGTAGGGGGGGTGGTGGGGGGGGGCGGGGGGGGAGGGGGCTGACTCGGCTGGAAAAGCATTCAAGTCTTCCGCAGCCTAAGAGCCCGGGGGTGGGGGGGGATTTCAACTCCCGATCCTCCTCCGCTGTGGCCCACATCAGTCTCCTGCAACAGTTATACATTCCTTTCTGGCGCAAAAACACAAAAGGAACAACGGCCCAACCATGCCTGACAAAATAAATTAAGGATAGTATTAGATCCAAAGAGGAGTCATATAAAGTTGCCAGAAAAAGTAGCAAGCCTAAGGATTGGGATCAGTTTTGAGTTCAGCAAAAAAGGACCAAGAGATTGATTAAGAGGGGAAAAATAGAGTATGAGAGTAAACTTGCAAGGGATATAAAAGCTTCTACAAGTATGTAAAAAGAAAAAGATTAGTGAAGACAAATGTAGGTCCCTTACAGTCAGAAACGGGAGAATTTATAATGGGGAACAAGGAAATGGCAGAGCAATTAAACAAATACTTTGGTTCTGTCTTCAAGGAAGAGAACACAAATAACTTCCCAGAAATGCTAAGGAACCAAGGGGGAAAAATTCGGTTGATTAGTGCCTTCCGTTAGTGCCCTAAGAGGGTGCTAATGGGGCGCAAAGCAACAAGAGCCCGGGCACGGCGATGTTTTTGCCGCTCACGAAATTGACCAGACATTTTGCGGCGGCGCTAAACACTACCGCCACGATCTCCTGCGCCCTCAGATCGTGACGTCAGTCAAGCGTGCAACGCCCCAGTAGCGCCCCGGACCAAATATTGAGTGGCACCCCCTGCCTTTCCGCCTGCCTCTAGCAATGACAGGTTGAGGGGAACATTTTGCAGTCAGGAAGGGACGGCGACATTTTTGCACCACGCATTCTGAGAGAGAGAGAGAGAGACTGCTGGAGAGATTCAACGCTGTGCGAAGGAGTTTTGGGTACTGAGCAGCACTTTTCAGGTTCATTTTGATTTGACCTTCCTTGCATCGATTTAGAAGAGTCTATGGGGGCTGCACTCTGAGCTCCTTCCCTGGGACTCTCCATTGTTCTTTCCAGCAGATTTGATGTACAGGTCTCTCCAGGCCGAGATTCAAGGCTGCAATGAGCAGGGTGTGAATGGAGAGCAAGATCGACCCTCCCCTTTAAGAACTGGCTGGCGCCAGTGTGTCTGTGTTCCATTTCTGACTGACATCACATGAGCTTCACCAGCGCTCTGAGGTAGTGCCTCGCTCCTCGGCGTTAGCGCCTTAAGACAGATGTGTAGCACCTGATTTAGCGCTCCAATCACCTCCAGGGCCGATAGAGGCCAAGTTTGCAGTTGGAGGCGATAATTAGCGCCAGGCGCTAAACTTTGCGCCCGGCTGATAATTGCGCCCCAAACGGGGCGATACCGAATTTCTCCCCCCCAAGGGTCTTCTGAGAAGGAGGAATTAAAGGAAATTAGCATTAGTAAAAAAATAGTGCTGGAGAAATTAATGGGACTGAAAGCCGATAAATCCCTAGGGCCTGATAATCTGCATCCCAGAGTATTAAAAGAGGTAGCCATGGAAATAGTGGATGCATTGGTTGTCATCTTCCAAAATTCTATAGATTATGGAACAGTTCCTGCAGATTGGAGGGTGGCAAATGTAACCCCACTATTTAAAAAAGGAGGGAGAGAGAAAACAGGGAACTACAGGTTCTCTCTATGTTAGCCTAACATCAGTAGTAGGGAAAATGTTAGAGTCTATTATAAAGGATGTGATAACAGGACACTTAGAAAATATCAACAGGATTAGACAAAGTCAACATGGATTTATGAAAGGGAAATCGTGTTTGACAAACCTACTGGAGTTTTTTGAGGATGTAACTGGTAGAATAGATGAGGGAGAACCAGTGGATGTGGTGCATTTCGATTTTCAGAAGGCCTTTGATAAAGTCCCACACAAGAGGTTAGTGTGCAAAATTAAAGCACATGGGATTGGGGGTAATATACTGGCATGGATTGAAAATTGGTTAACAGAAAGGAAACAGAGAGTAGGAATAAATGGGTCTTTTTCGGGGTGGCAGGCGGTGACTAGTGGGGTACCGCAGGGATCGGTGCTTGGGCCCCAGCTATTCACAATGGGCCAAAACTTTGGCACTTGCCGGGTGAGTACGCGCTGTGTACTCACCCACAAGGCCTCCTGAAGTGCCGTTTCCTGCATGCACTGCGCATACGCGGGAAACCGGAACTTCCGGTCTGGTGAAGGGAGCGGTTCAGAGGTGAACCGCGTGCGCGGTAGAGGCTGCGCGCACACAGCAAACTTAGTTTTTTTTCAGGTTTCTCCGGGAGGGTAAGTAGTGAAGAACCTACGCTTTTAAAAAGGAGGCACAGGACCCGTTTTCAACAAGGTAAGTCGTTAATTAATTATAATTTAAAAAAAATTTCAACAGGTTTATCTTTTTGAGATACTTTAAAGAAAGGTAAGTTTAATTTTAGCACTTTTAAAAAGTATTTTAATTTTTTCAAAAATTTAAATTTTTGTTTAAAGTAGTTAATTTATTTAACTATAGTTATTTTACAAATGTGATGGTTTTTAAAAAAAATTATTTGAAGTTTAGCTGTCTTTTGGGGCCGATTTCAATTCATAGATTTGACAGGTCTTCCTGTCAAATCTATGAATGAAAGATGGTCTGCTGCCATTGGCTCTCCATGGCCCACGTGATCCCAGGGGATGCATCGCACTAACTACGCCCCTGGGACACGCAAGCACTGCGCGCCGGCTCTTGGAGCAGGACCAGGAGCTGAAGTTCCCGTGGGCCCAGAGGTCAACGGCAGGCGCGGTAGGTAGGTGCGCGCGCGATCCTTACCCCCGCGGCAAGCCGGAGAGGCGAATTTCAGGGCCAATATATATCAATGATTTGGATGAGGGAACCAAATGTAATATTTGCAAGTTTGCTGACGACACAAAACTAGGTGGGATTGTGAGTTGTGAGGAGGGTGCAAAGAGGCTTCAAGGCGATTTAGACAAGTTGAGTGAGTGGGCAAATACATGGCAGATGCAGTATAACGTGGATAAATGTGAAGTTATCCACTTCGGTAGGAAAAACACAAAGGCAGAGTATTATTTAAATGGTGATAGATTGGGAAATGTTGATGTACAAAGAGACTTGGGTGTCCTTGTACACCAGTCACTGAAAGCAAACATGCAGGTGCAGCAAGCAGTTAGGAAGGCAAATGGTATGTTGGCCTTCATTGCAAGAGGATTTGAGTACAGGAGCAAGGATGTCTTACTACAGTTATACAGGGCCTTGGTGAGACCACACCTGGAGTACTGTGTGCAGTTTTGGTCTCCTTAACTAAGGAAGGATATACTTGCCATAGAGGGAGTGCAGCGAAGGTTCACCAGACTGATTCCTGGGATGGCAGGACTGTCGTATGAGGAGAGATTGAGTCGACTAGGCCTGTATTCACTAGAGTTCAGAAGAATGAGAGGGGATCTCATTGAAATGTATAAAATTCTGACAGGGCTAGACAGACTGGATGCAGGGAGGATGTTTCCCCTGGCTGGGGGGTCTAGAACGAGGGGTCACAGTCTCAGGATACGGGGTAGGACATTTAGGACTGAGATGAGGAGAAATTTCTTCACTCAGAGGGTGGTGAACCTGTGGAATTCTCTACCACAGAAGGCTGTGGAGGCCAAGTCACTGAATATATTTAAGAAGGAGATGGATAGATTTCTAGACACAAAAGACATCAAGGGGTATGGGGAGAGAGCGGGAATATGGTATTGAGATAGAGGATCAGCCATGATCATATTGAGGCTCAAAGGGCCGAATGGCCTACTCCTGCTCCTATTTTTCTATGTTTCTAATTAGGGTTTCCATAACTTAACCCACTATGGATGCCCAACACATTGGTCTGTAGTTTCCTGGGTCACTTTTTGTTTCTTTTTAAAAACAATAGGAGTAACAGCTGCCTTTCTCCAGTCCCCAGGAACCTCTCCAGTGATTTCTGGAAGATGTGAGCCAAAGTTCCTGCAATTTTCTCCTTATTTCCTTACGGATCATCAGATGCATATTATCCGGCCCCTGAGATCTATTCACCTTAAGCTTTCGGCAACCATGCTGGTAGTAATGCGAATAGTTTCACAACTTACCTCTGCATCACCCTGTGCTTCCCTTTCCAGATCAGATAAGTTCCTCCTTGGTAAAATCTGAGGCAGCAAACTTATCTTCGCATTTTCCAGGCTGTGCAGCATCAGTTGTCATGCCCTCACTCAATCCCACTTTCAGTGGCCCCATTCCATCCCTTGCTCTTCTTTTTCTCTTAATATAACAAAAACATTTTTATTATTAGCATTCACTTCTCCAACATAAGGTCAGAAATGGGGATGTTCGCTGATGACTGCACAGTGTTCAGCGCCATTCACAACTCCTCAGATAACGAAGCAGTCCATGCCCGCATGCAACAAGACCTGGACGACATTCGGGCTTGGGCTGATAAGTGGCAGGTAACACTTGCGCCACACAAGTGCCAGGCAATGAATACCTCCAACAAGCGAGAGTCTAACCACCTCCCCTTGACATTCATCAGCATTACCATCGCCGAATCGCCCACCATCAACATCCTGGGGGTCACCATTGACCAGAAGCGGAAGAGGAGGAAACAGAAGAGGAGGAGGAAGAAGAGGAGGAGGAAGAAGCGGAAGGAAAGAGGCAACCCAGACAACCCCATTCTGGCCGGGATATCCGGGATCGAATCATCCGCCTGTGGTACCAGTGACCACAACCCCAATTCCTCATTCAACATTAAGCATAATATAGTCAAGCAGAGTCAGCATGGTTTTGTGAAAGGGAAATCATGGTTGACAAATTTGCTGGAGTTCTTTGAGGATGTAACGAACAGGGTGGATAAAGGGGAACCAGTAGATGTGTATTTGGATTTCCAGAAGACATTCGATAAGGTACCACATAAAAGGTTACTGCACAAGATAAGAGCTCACGGGGTTGGGGGTAATATATTAGCATGGATAGAGGATTGGCTAACTAACAGAAAGCAGAGAGTCTGGGATAAATGGGTCATTTTCAGGTTGGCAAACGGTAACTAGTGAGGTGACGCAGGGATCAGTGCTGGGGCCACAACTATTTGCAATCTATATTAATGACTTGGATGAAGGGACCGAGTGTAATGTAGTCAAATTTGCTGATGATACAAAGATAGGTGGGAAAGCAAATTGTGTGGAGGATGCAAAGAATCTCCAAAGGGATATAGATAGGCTAAGTGAGTGGGCAAAAATCTGGCAGATGGAGTATAATGTGGGAAAACGTGAGGCTATCCACTTTGGTAGGAAAAATTAAAAAGCAAATTATTATTTAAATGTGATGTGGAGATGCCGGTGTTGGACTGGGGTGGACAAATGTGAGAAGTCGCACAACACCAGGTTATAGTCCAACAGTTTTATTTGAAATCACAAGCTTTCGGAGCGCTGCTCCTTCATCAGGTGAAGACTTCACCTGACGAAGGAGCAACGCTCCGAAAGCTTGTGATTTCCAATAAAACTGTTGGACTATAACCTGGTGTTGTGCAACTTTCCACCATTATTTAAATGGGGAGAGATTACAAAATGCTGAGGTACAGAAGGATCTGGGGGTCCTTGTACATGAATCACAAAAAGTTAGCATGCAGGTACAGCAAGTAATTAGGAAGGCAACTGGAATGTTGGCCTTTATTGCAAAGGGAATGGAGTATAAAAGTAGGGAAGTCCTGTTACAACTGTGCAGGGCGTTGGTGAGGCCACACCTGGAGTACTGTGTACAGGTTTGGTCTCCTTATTTAAGGAAGGATATACTTGCATTGGAGGCAGTTCAGAGAAGGTTCACAAGGTTGATTCCGGAGATGAAGGGGTTGTCTTATGAAGAAAGGTTAAGCAGGTTGGGCCGAAATTCATTGGATTTTGGAAGAATGAGAGGGGATCTTATTGAAACATATAAGATTCTGAAGGGGCTTGACAGGGTAGATGCAGAGAGGATGTTTCCCATCGTGGGGGAATCTAGAACTAGGGGGCATAATTTCAGAATAAGGGGTCGCCCATTTCCAATGGAAATGAGGAGGAATTTCTTCTCTCAGAGGGTCGTGAATCTTTGGAATTCTGTTCCCCAGAGAGCTGTGGAGGCTGGGTCATTAAATATATTTAAGGTGGAGATTGACAGATTTTTGAATGATAAGGGAGTGAAGGGTTATGGGGAGCGGGCAGGGAAGTGGAGTTGAGGCCAAGATCAGATCAGCCATGATCTTATTGAATGGCGGAGCAGCCGCGAGAGGCCGAATGACCTACTCCTGCTCCTACGTCTTATTATGTTCTTATTAGTCCCACACCTTACCTTCCCTTTGTTACTGACCATCACAGCATCCTCTGGCCACAATGCTGAAATAAAAGCCACCACAAAGCAAACGTTCCAATCCAACTTTATTCATATATGCACCCAAAATTACATCAGAAAATCAACTAATTATCCTTGTGCATTCCCTTAGTGACTGTCGTGTGTGTGCCTTTGCCTGTCCTAGTGCTCCTACACAGTGCTACCCCAGTGGCTGCAGCATGGCTGGTGGAAGGCTGCGGACTTTCAGTGGGGGACACTGCAGATGGCCTTACAGGGCGACCTCGAGGAACTGGTGGCTGGGAGTGTGAAATCGAGTGATGGTGTTTCTTCTTCACTCTCCTCTCCCTCTTCTTGTTCAACCACTGGCTGGGCAGGCTGGATGTTTTGGTGTCTGAAATGAAAAAGGAACAAGGGAGGGCTTGTGGTGAGGGGAGGGGGGGGGGAAACAAGAGGTGCATGCTTACATCATGTGCAGATTGTAAATCCAAAGAGATTGTGGGATGAGGGGGAAGTGGGATGTGAGAAGGAGGATAAAGAATGAGGATACCGGAATCTTGTATTCTTTCAGCCCCACCACTGGCCACGGGCTCAGCCATGCCTCTGCCAAGAATGGCCAACACCATCTCCTCCAAGGGGGTGAGGCGATGCTGGTGAGCCTGTCCCCTGTGGTTAAGGTCTGCTGGCGCCGATAATACGCCACCATTTCCTGTAAGAGAAAGGGAAGAGTGTCAGTGAGTGTGGTGCAATGTGTTTGGGTGATGTGTGTCAGTGAGTGTGGTGCAATGTGTTTGGGTGATGTGTGTGTCAGTGAGTGTGGTGCAATGTGTTTGGGTGAAGTGTGTCAGTGAGTGTGGGGCAATGTGTTTGGGTGAAGTGTGTCAGTGAGTGTGGTGCAATGTGTTTGGGTGATGTGTGTGTCAGTGAGTGTGGTGTAATGTGTTTGGGTGAAGTGTGTCAGTGAGTGTGGTGCAATGTGTTGGGGTGAAGTGTGTGTCAGTGAGTGTGGTGTAATGTGTTTGGGTGATATGTGTGTCAGTGAGTGTGGTGTAATGTGTTTGGGTGATGTGTGTCAGTGAGTGTGGTGCAATGTGTTTGGGTGAAGTGTGTCAGTGAGTGTGGTGTAATGTGTTTGGGTGAAGTGTGTCAGTGATTGTGGTGTAATGTGTTTGGGTGAAGTGTGTCAGTGAGTGTGGTGCAATGTGTTTGGGTGAAGTGTGTCAGTGAGTGTGGTGTAATGTGTTTGGGTGATGTGGCTGTCATGGTTGAATAGCTGACAGTATGTTCAAGCTGTGAGATGTGGGTGTGAGTCTTGCAGCTGTGGTAAGTGTGTGAGGGTGAGTTGAAGCTAGGAATGTGAGATGTGAGTCGTGTTTGGTGGAGATTGTTGGTAGGTGAGTGATGGGGGTGTGGTGCATTGTGTGAGGCTAGTAGACCGAGTTGGTAGGAGCCGGCTTTTGAAGAATCAGTCACTGACCTTGACCACTTGTCTGAGGTCATTAAACTTCTTTGGGCACCGGAGCCACGTCCTGGGGGGGGGGGGGGGGGCGGGGGCGACACATGCTGGCAGTGACCACCTTGGCGATGTAGTCCCACCACCTTATTACAGTGTTTCTGGCGGGCCTCCTGGCCCCTTTGTGGGTAGAGGACCTCTCTTCGAGTGTTCACCCCCTGCACAGAGGCCTCAAGTGCTGCATCCGAGACCCTGGATGCTCTTTCCCTGGCCTGTTGAACCACTTTGGTTTGTGCTGAAGCAGTTGTAACATTTTGGATCACCAGAAGGCAGCTCACCTTTAAGAGGTGCAGACTGCATTTAAGAGGCGCAGGCTAGCTTTAAATAATGTGTCTCCTTATATCGAATTGCAGTATTTTCAGCACAGAAACAGGCCATTTGACCCAACAGGTCCGTGACAGTGTTTATGCTCCACACGAGCCTCCTCCCACTCTTCTTCATCTCACCCCAACAACATATCCTTCTATTCCTTTCTCCCTCGTGTTTATCGAGCTTCCTCTTAAATGAATCTATGCTTGTTGCCTCAACTACTCCCTGTGGTAGCAAGTTCCACATTCTCACCACTCTCTGGGTAAAGAAGTTTCTCCTGAATTCCCTATTGGATTTATTAGTGACTATCTTATATTTATGGCCCTTAGTTCTGGTCTCCCCCACAAGTGGAAACATCTACGTCTACCCGAACTAACCTTTTCATAATCTGAAAGACCTCTATCCGGTCTCCCCTCAGCCTTCCCATTTCTGGAGAAAAGAGCCCCAGCCTGTTCAATCTTTCCTGATGGGTAGAACCTCTCAGTACTGGGAGCATTCTGGTAAATTTTTTTGCAGCTTTTCCAGGGCATCTATATCCTTTATATAATATGGAGACCAGAACGGTTCCCGGTACTCCAAGTGTGGTCTAACCAAGGTCCTAAAGAACTGTTCCCGGTTCTCCAAGTGTGGTCTAACCAAGGTCCTATAGAAGTTGAACATAACTGCTCTGCTTTTCAATTCTATTCCTCTAGAAATAGACCCCAGAGCTTTTCCAATAATAAAATGACACAGCAGAAGAGGCTATTCGGCCCATCGCGCCTGTGCTGGCTCTTTGAAAGAGCGATCCAATTAGTCCCACTCCTTTCCCATAGCCCAGCAAATTATTCCTTTTCAAGTGTTTATCCAATTCCCTTTTTAAAGTTATTATTGAGTCTGCCTCTACCGCCCTTTCAGTCAGCGCATTCCAGATCATAACAACTCAGAGCATATTTATTTTCCTCATCTCCCCTCTGGTTCTTTTGCCAATGACCTTAAATCTGTGTCCACTGGTTACAGACCCTTCTGCCACTGGAAACAGTTTCTCCTTATTTACTCAAACCCTTCAATATTTTGAACACCTCTATCAAATCTCTACCCCAAGAAGAACAATCCCAGTTTCTCCCGTCTCTCCACATAACTGAAGTCTTTCATTCCTGGTACCATTCTAGTAAATCTCCTCTGCACCCTCTCTAATGCCTTTATATCCTTCCTAAAGTGTGGTGCCCAGAATTGGCCACAATACTCCAGCTGGGGCCTAATCAGTGATTTAAAAAGGTTTGTTTTTGTCCTCTCTGCCTCTATTTACAAACCCAAGGATCCCATATATCTTTTAAACAACCTTCTCAACTTGTCCGGCCTCCTCAAAGACTTTTTTATGTGAACCCCCAGGTCTCTCTGTTCTTGCGCCCTCTTTAAATTTGTACCATTTAGTTTATATTGCCTCTCATAAGTTTTCCTACCAAAATAAATCACTTCACACTTCTCTGTGTTAAATTTCATCTGCTATGTGTCTGCCCATTTCACCAGTCTGTCTGTGTCGTGCTGAAGTCTGTTACTATCCTCCTCATTGTTTATTGCGTTTCCGAGTTTCGTATCATCTGCAAACTTTGAAATTGTGCCCTGTATACCCATGTCCAGGTCATTAATAGAAATCAAAAGCAGCAGTGGTCCGAATACCGACCCCTGGGGAACATCACTGTACAACTCCCTCCAGTCTTAAAAACAACCGTTCACTACTACTCTCTGCTTTCTGTCCCTTAGACAATTTTGTATCCATGCTGCCACTGTCCCTTTAATTCCGTCTTCAATTTTGCTAACAAGTCTATTATGTGGTACTTTGTTAAATGCCTTTTGAAAGTCCATATACACCGCATCAAACGCACTACCCTCATCAATCCTCTCCGTTACTTCATCAAAGAACTCGATCTAATTAGTCAAACACGATTTAACCTTCAACAAATCCGTGCTGACTTTTATTTATTAACTCACACTTTTCCAAAGGCCAACTAATTTTGTCCAGGAGTATTGTATCTAAAAGTTTCCCCACCACTAACGTTAGGCTGACTGGCCTGTAGTTTCCAGGTTTATCCCTCTCCCCGTTTTTAAACAGAGGTGTAACATTTACAATCCTCCAGTCCTCTGGCACCACCCCCATATCCAAGGAGGATTGGAAGATTGTGGCCAGAGCCTCCGCAATTTCCACCCTTACTTCCTTCAGCAACCTAGGTTGCATTCCACTTCACTGCAATCAGATTGTGGGTACAGTTGCATAGTGGTAATGTCACTGGGCTAGTAATCCAAAGGTCTAGACTAATGATCCAGGAGACATGAGCTCAAATCCCACCACGGCAGCTGGGGAATTTAAATTCAGTTAATTAAATAAATAAAATCAGTAATGGTGACCATGAAACTATCGATTGTTGTAAAAACCCATCTGGTTCACTAATGTCCTATAGGGAAGGAAATCTGCCATCCTTACCTGGTCTGGCCTATATGTGACTCCAGACCCACAGCAATGTGGTTGGCTCTGAAATGGCCGAGGCACTGGCTTTGAACACCCAAGCCAGTCGACCCTGCAATGTCCTCCTCAATAACATTTGGGGACTTCTGCCAAAATTGGGAGAACTGTCCCACATACTAGTCAGGTAACAGCCTGACATCGTCACACTCACAGAATCATACCTTTCAGCCAATATCCCAAACTTCTCGATCACCAAACCTGGGTTGGTCCTGTCCCACCGGCAGGGTAGACAGTCGGGAAGGAGTGGCCCTGGGAGTCCTCAACATTGACTCCGGACCCTTGAAGTCTCATGGCTTCAGGTCAAGCATGGCCAAGGAAACCTCCTACTGATTACCACATACTGCCCTCCCTCAGCTGATGAATCAGTACTCCTCCATGTTGAACACCACTTGGAAGAAGCACTGAGAGTAGCAAGGGCACAGAATGTACTCTGGGTGGGGGACTTCAATGCCCATCACCAAGAGTGGCTCAATAGCACCACTACTGACCGAGCTGGCTGATTCCTGAAGGTCATAGCTGCCAGACTGGGCCTGTGGCAGGTGGTGAGAGAACCAACACAAGGGTAAAACCTACTTGGCTTCGTCCTCTCAGTCTAAGCTCAATCATCAGCAAAGTGATGGAAGGTGTCATCGACAGTGCTATCAAGCAGCACCTGCTCACTGATGCCCAGTTTGGGTTCTGCCAGGACCACTCGGCTCCAGACCTCATTGCAGCCTTGGTCCAAACATGGACAAAGGAGCTGAATTCCAGAGGTGAGGTGAGAGTGACTGCCCTTGACATCAAGGCAACATTTGACTGAGTGTGGCATCAAGGAGCCCTAGTAAAATTGAAGTCAGTGAGGATCAGGGGGAAAACTCTCCACTGGTTGGAGTCATACCTAGCACAAAGGAAGATAGTTGTTGGAGGTCAATCATCTCAGCCCAGAACATCGCTGCAGGAGTTCCTCAGGGCAGTGTCCTCAGCCCAACCATCTTCAGCTGCTTCATTAATGGCCTTCCCTCCATCATAAGGTCAGAAGTGGGGATGTTCGCTGCTGATTGCACAGTGTTCAGTTCCATTCGCAACTCCTCAGATAATGAAGCAGTCCATGCCCACATACAGCAAGACCTGGATGACATTCAGGCTTGGACTGATAAGTGGCAAGTAACATTTGTTCCAGGCAATGACTATCTCCAACAAGGGAGAGTCTAACCACCGCCCTTGACATTCAACAGCATTACCATCACCCAACATCAACATCCTGGGGATTAACTGGACCAACCACATAAATACTGTAGCAACAAGAGCAGGTCAGAGGCTCGGTATTCTGCGGTGACTGTCTCACCTCCTGACTCCCCAAAGCCTTTCCATCATCTCCAAGGCACAAGTCAGGAGTGTGATGGAATACTCTCTGACGTAAGAAAACTACTAGGCACTTGGTCTAAGTGTTAAACAAAGCTTTAATCAACTGTTTTACAACATGGAGATCTAGTTGTGTCCTTCACTAGTTCCTGTTGAGGAATGTCCTAAGCAAGCTGGGCCCATGCCCGAGTATTTATACTTTCCCTGGACAGCGCCACCAGCAGGCCGCCCAGTATTATTTCATAAGTCATTTCCCATGAATGACAAGATTCATGTCACTCTCCACTTGCCTGGGTGAGTGCTGCTCCAACAACACTCAAGAAGCTCAACACCATCCAGGACAAAGCAGCCCACTTGATTGGCACCCCATCCAACACCTTAAACATTCGCTCCCTCCACCGGCGTACCATGGCTGCAGTGTGTACCATCTACAAGAAGCACTGCAGCAACTTGCCAAGGCTTCTTCGGCAGCACCTCCCAAACCCGTGACCTCTTCCACCTAGAAGGACAAGGGCAGCAGGTGCATGGGAACACCACCACCTCCAAGTTCCCCTCCAAGTCACACACCATCCTGACTTAGAAATTTATCGCCATTCCTTCATCGTCGTTGGTTTAAAATCCTGGAACTCCCTCCCTAACAGCACTGCGCGAGTACCTACACGGCACGGATTGCAGCGGATCAAGAAGGCAGCTCACCAGAAAACAGAAAAACCTTCTCAAAACCCAATCTTTTTGATCCAAGCTTTCAGTCACCCTTCTTAAAGACTCCCTCTCTCCATTCCCGAGCTCATTGTAAAGTGCCTTGGGACAATTCCTATGCTAAAGGCACTATATAAAATGCAAGATTTTTTTTAACTCTTTATCAACACATAATGGCCCGTATATTTCAATGCCTACGGGTGTGTACGAGCTGTGTACACACCCGTAGGGATATCGGAAATGCCGGTTTCAGGCATGCGAAGCGCATGCGCTGAAAACCGGTATTTTTGATCTGTCAAGAATGCTCCTGACAGATCGGACGCCTGCCCTGGAGAAGGGCCTCTGTGGGGGGAGAGTTCCACTTTCTGCAGAATCTCCGCCCGCTGAAAACCCTTAGAAATCTTACGCCTGGTAAAAACAGGTGTAAGGCCTGCTCTTACCAGCATAAGAGTTGAAAAAAGTAAAACTAAATTTTTTTCCACTCATTTACCTTTTTAAAAGTATTTTAAAATGATAAGTTTATTTTTTGCCCTGTAAAAAACTTTAATTGTTTTTTTCAAAACATTAAATTTTTGTTTAAAATATTTAATTTATTGTAATTTTAACTCATTTTTAAAATGTGATGGTTTTTTAAAATTTATTTAATGTTTTAGTGACTTTTTGGGGTGATCCCCATTCATATATTTGACAGGTCTATCTGTCAAGTGTATGAAGGGAGATTCCCTTCTTTGATTGGCTCCCCATGGCCCACGTGATCCCAGGGACACTTGCGAACCACCTGCGCCCCTGGGATACCTGGGCCCTGCGCATTTCGACTGTGGAGAGGCCCAGGATCGGAAGTGTCCGGACCTCGGGAGGCCCTCAGGTAAAGGCGTAAACATCATTTTGGATGTTTTGAAGCTGAGATCCATCTCCAGTCTGACCTCCTGGGAAACCCCTCTCCCCACCTTGACTGAGCGCTTCCTCAACTGAGGTATATACCTGCAGCATGGGAACCATTTATTTCCTTTCCTCCTGGACCTCAGATTCTGACGAAGACCAGCCGCGGCAGCAGCAGAACCCTGAACAACAGAGCACCAACAGCAGGAGCAACAACAGGAGCGCCAACCTGCTGCTCACCCACCTGAAGCTGCACAGGCCAGAAGGCTCCAGAGCAGGGAAGGACATCGCCTCAGGAGATACCCCCGAAACAGGGTTTACAGACAGAGGATGAGCTACCTCAACATGACTGAGCAGCAGTGCCAAAGGAGGCTCAGACTTTCGCGAGAGGTAGTGGGTGACATCTGCGCAATGCTGCAGCAAGACCTGGAGCCCTTACCAGTGGCCGTCAAAGTCGCCACCGTACTCAACTTTTTTGCTTCAGGCTCATTCCAGGGATCAACAGCAGACATCAGCGGCATCTCCCAGGCGGCCGCACACACTTGCATCACGCAGGTAACCGATGCCCTTTTTGCCATCGCGCACAATTACATTAACTTCTCCAAGGACCAAGCAAGTGTCACGGCGCGTGTGGTTGGATTTGCTAATCTGGCAGGCTTTCCAAGGGTGCAGGGCGTCGTTGACTGCACACATGTGGCCCTTAAGGCACCGCATCACAATCCAGGTATTTTTGTCAACCGCAAGGGCTTCCACTCCCTCAACGTGCAGCTGGTGTGTAACCACAATAAGGAAATTTTGCATGTTTGCGCCAAGTACCCTGGCAGTTGCCATGACTCCTTCATCCTGTGACAGTCTAGTGTGCCTCCGCTCTTCAGTCCGCCAGACCAACTTTGCGGATAGCTACTTGGAGACGAGGGCTATCCCCTGAAGACGTGACTAATGACGCCGTTGAGGAGGCCATCCAACGAAGCTGAGGAGCGCTACAACTCCAGCCACATTTCCACCAGATCCACCATCGAGCAAACCATCGGCTTGCTGAAGATGCGATTCAGATGCTTTGATAGGTCAGGTGGAGCCCTGCAGTACTCAGTAGCCAGGGTCTCCAGAATCATGGTGGTCTGTTGTGCACTTCACAACATGGCACATCATCGTGGCTTGCAGCTGCCTGAGGTACAAATGGCTCATCGCATAGCTTCCTCAGATGAGGAGGAGGAGGAGAGCGACAATGATCAGCTTGTGGAGGTGGATCAACCAGCGGCAGCAGCTCGCGAGAACATTGCTGCCCGGGATGCAAGGGACGCACTGATCCTGGCCAGACTTGCTTAGGCTGCCCAATCAAACACATTTGCCTCGCACCTTCTTACCACACCATCGACAATGGACAAGAACCTGTGGCTTCCTATAACTCTGACCACCATACTGACAATTCCAAGTCGCCCAAGTCAAAGTGGAAGTCCCATTTGCGAAATGACACAGCCCACAACGTCAACAGTTTGCCATCAAGTCATTTTATAACATAAATTCACAGATGGCATTTCAGAATTAAACACAACAGAACACCCAAGTGACTACCCTTGTGACTACTTGTGCTCTTTCTTCCTCTTATGCGTGCTCCTGCGTGATGCTTCCCCTGTGGCTTCAGCAGATGTGGAGGCCTCTTGCTCACTCTCTTGCTGCTCCTGTCTCGACACCTTTGGCGGGCGTCCTCTGGGGTTGCGAGCCTGTGAGGGCTCGCCAACAGTCTGCTTCTGCTGCTCCTGCAGCTGTGCAAGGGCTGAAACGCCGATCTCAGTTGGGTGAGGACTCTGGTGGAGCTCCGACCAAGGGCTCTGCAGTGGCATGGTCGTGTGAGCGCTTGGAGAGGAGCCCCCACTTCCTTGTTGTCTGCCACCAACATCTCTCTCATGGGTCAGCCCCACTTCAGACCTAGCAAGTGGCTTGACAGCACTTGCTGCACTTCAGGGGGGCCATGAGGACCCGTTTCTGCACTAGAAGTCCTATTCCAGAGGACTTCCATGAAGGTCTGGTTTCTCTGCTCAATAGCTGACCATCACTCCTCAAGAGATGTCAGTCTATTCTGAACAATGACCATGTGTTCAACACCCTAGCGACTAAGCTCCTCCATGGCCGTAGCCATCCTCTCCTCTACGGTAGCCAGCCTTACCATGGAGGTAGCCATCCTTTCCACGGAGGTTGCCATCCTTTCCGTGGTGATGCGTTCATGCGCCAATGCCTCCACAAAGGCTCTGCTCATGTTAGCGATGGACTCCTCCATCCGCTCCACACTCGCAGCGACCCTGGAGACAAAACCTGCCAGAGACTCCTGCACCTGTTCCTGGAGTTCCAGCACCGCTCTCCTTCTGGATGGACCCGGAGGCACAGGGTCGACATGCAGCGGAGCCGAGCTGGCAGAGTCCTGCGCCCTCCGACGAGGACTCTCCACTGCTGTCCCTGTCTCCACCATCTGCTGATGCTCACTTGTGAGCTGTGATACACCAGGTGACAATGCTACTCTATCTTGCGAAGGTCCCACCGAGGTGTGAGTGTCTGCGCTGGTGCTGGGTGCGCTTAATTCTGCTGAGGCTGCACCCTCAGAGGTTGCAGCTTCCTCTGAGGAGTCTGGTGGCTCAGGCTATTCCTTCTGGACAGTGGGGAGGGGGGCTGTCGATGGTCCTGTGGGGGAGTAAAGGAAAGAGTTAGACATGTGAGATAAACATTGCATGCACATTGAATTGTGCACATGCTCCTAAGTCAATCTGTTAGAGCATTAGAATCAAGATCAGTCACTCATGCAATGTCAGAGAGGGAGATGAAAAACTATTCTGTCACCAGCTTGCTCTGATGCACCCGTCTGTCCGTCCCCCATTTGTGCATCCTCCTCGGCTCCCACGATCTCTAGGGCCGCCTCCTCAGCGCTGGTGAGATGGGCTATTGAGAGTGGCCCTCCTCCTGTCTTTGCCCTCTCCCTCTTATTGTGGGCTCTCTTTTCCTGCAATGAGGGACACAAGTGGAGTTTGAGTGAGAATGAAGGAGTGAGTGTAGAGATTCCATAGCATAGATGCTTAGAAGGACACAAAGATGGAGTGAGGTCCCAAGACCAAGGGCCCTCCCTGTGTGTTGTAAGTTGTTGTCATAGCATCACAGTGATAGGGAGTGTGAGGGCAGCATAGTCGAATAGTTAAGTGAATGTGAACATATAGAGAGAGGGAATGGGTAAGGGGGCAGGGATGTAAGGGTGACGTGGGATGTGGACGAGGAGGTTGACAAAGCAGAGTGCTGGTGATGGGGATCAGATTGAGGGTCATGGTGATGGAATACTCACTTTTCCTATGCGGAGAAGGTCATGAAACCTCTTCCTGCACTGCAGCCAGGTTCTGCTGCACATTGAGATGGCACTGACCTCCTGTGCCACTTGTAGCCACACAGCTTTGGTCTGTTGGGGAGGTTTCTTCTTCCCAGATGAAGGAAACAGCACTTCCTTATGCGCTCTTGCTCCCTCCACCAGAGCCTGGAGGGAGTCCTCATCAAAGTGGGGAGCACACTTGGGACTTGAGCTTGCCATGGTTCCACCAATTATCCTTCAGAAGTCTCAGCATCAAAGTAGTTAGGCAGAGAATGAACCAAGGCTGCTTGCAGGCCTTAAATGCAGCTGCATAGATGACGTCATCGGAGGTGAGTTTCAGCACCAAAAGACCCATTGGGCCAGGGGTTCCCACACGCTGGAAATCAAGTGCCCAATTAGGGCAAAATCGCTCAATTGTCCCGCCTCACATCGGAGGCCGGGGGCGGGACCCACCGACCACCTGACCCGACCCCGACCCGCCCCCAATGACAAAATCCAGCCCAGTGTGTTTCTCTGGCACCACTGCAATGATGGGGATGAAGAATGTGCCTAAATCTGCTCGTGGTTTTCAGTTAAGGCAAACTCAGGTGTTCCCAAATCAACCGGGAAATGGTTCTGCTCACATCATGTAAAGCTTTGAAGTCAGTTTGGCGCGCACTCCCGGCACAAAGCAAAACTCTTTGGGGGAAAGTGTCCTTCTCGCCCGGAGAGCAGTCGGTTCCCTCGCCAACTGCTGTTAAAGGCCGCCCGAAATGGCCACCGCGCTAAACGAGGTAAATGGTGTGGGGGTGGGGGGCGGTTTATGGAGGTAGGTGGCGCAGCGCTAACCTTAGGTGCAACGTCGTCTTGGTGGCGTTGCACGAGGGATCCAGGACCAGTTTGTTGTGCTGGTGCGACGTTGCTGCTTCCCCGAGCGTCCGTGCGCGAGGCTGTGACGCTCGCAATGCATTGTGGGCAATGAGGATCTCTGAAATTTAAAGGGGCCATGCACATTGAAGCAAGGGAAAATAAACTGCACTGATTCAATGCATTTTTGCAGCCCTTTCTGGCTTTTAACAAATAATCAATATTTAAAAGAAGTTCCAAATGTCAATATTCAACACTTAAAGCTGAATTACCTTCCTCAGTTCAACAAATGGGAAAACTGCCTCAGCACTACCACAAATGGCTCAGCAAGCCAGGGAAGGGGCACCCAGGGTCTCGCACGCAGCACTCCAGCTTTGGGTAGGGGGTCAACACTGCAAGAGCGGCCCTCTACCCACAGGGGTCAGGAGGCCCTCCGGAAAGAACAATGCGGGAGTACATTACCAAGTCCGTCACTGCCAGCAGTGTTGCCCCCACCACCTGGCTCCAGTGCCCAAAGAAGCTTCAACACTGCTCAAGGTCAGTGAATGCATCAAAAGATGTCAGCTACCAACTGAACCACTAGCCTCATGCACTGCTCAATGCAGGACCCCCAGTCACTCACCCACCAACAATCTGCACCAATGATGAGGTACATAAGAACATAAGAGTAGGAGCAGGAGTCGGCCATACGACCCCTCGGGCCTGCTCCGCCATTCAATAGGATCATGGCTGATCCGAACCTAGACTCACGTCCACTTCCCTGCCCGCTCCCCATAACCCTTCATTCCCTTATCAGCTAGGAAACTGTCTATCTCCGTTTTAAATTTATTTAATGTCGCAGCTTCCACAGCTCTCTGAGGTAGCAAATTCCATAGATTTACTACCCTCTGAGTGAAGAAGTTTCTCCTCATCTCAGTTTTGAAACGGCAGCCCCTTATTCTAAGATTATGCCCCCTAGTTCTAGTCTCACCCATCAGTGGAAACATCCTCCCAGCCGCCTCCCGATCAAGCCCTCTCACAATCTTATATGTTTCGATAAGATCGCCTCTCATTCTTCTGTATTCCAATGAGTAGAGGCCCAACCTACTCAACCTTTCCTCATAAGTCAACCCCCTCATCTCCGGAATCAACCGAGTGAACCTTCTCTGAACTACATCTCCCATACCTAGCATCACCTCACCCCCTTGGGGGAGACGGTGCAGGCCATTCTTGGCAGGGGTATGGCTGAGTCCTTGGCCAGCGGCGGGGCCGAAAGATGCGGGTACCCTCGTACGTTATCCTCCTTCTGGCCTGCACCTCCAGGCTTCCCGCCCTCCCATCAGCACAACTCCATGCTTGTGCCTTCCTCATTTCACACACCCAAGAAATGCAGCCTGCCCAGCCGGTGGGACCGCAGGTGGATCATTCCATCCCGGATGTCCCGGCCAGAAAGGGGATGTCGGGGATGCATCCTTCCGTCTGATTCCTCCTCTTCTGCGTCTTCCTCTTCCCTCTGCAAGCAGACGCTGTAAATGTGAAATGACAGCACAAAATGCTGGAAATACTCAGTTGGTCAGGCAGCAAGTCGACCTGAGACGTGAACTCCACAGATGTAGTGTGACCTGCTGAGTATTTGCAGCATGTTCTGTCTTCTCAAAGGCATTCATTTACCATCCGAGCCCTTGCAAGTATCCAGCAGCACTCCCAAAACATTAAAAAAAAACTTTTCACATCTATGGCAGCAAGCCACCACTTCAATAAAATTAAAAAATACCCCAGTCCAAACCCTTCCATTCAAACTTACCTGATTGACGTGTGTGTCCCTTTAACAGCTGCAGATATCGCCCCTGTCAGCCTGCGTGCACGGCGGGTTAAGCTGGCCTGCTTAGGACCCAGCGCTGGCTTGAGCGCTCGGGTCGAAGTTGGCGTAGGTGACGTTAAGTCGGCGTGCGTCACCACGCCGCCATTTTGTTTTCAGGGCGCTACCAGTCACCGGCAGCGCAAAAAGGGGGCGACCAATATGGCCGACCGCCGCCGCCGGGACCGCTTCCAGCTGGCGCAAGAGCGGCGGCGGCCGCCATTTTCTCGCGCATCGCTGGCGCTACCAGGTGGCGGTAAGGACGTCAAATTCTCGGCCTGAGTGTGGTGCGGTTCAGCAGTCACGTAGTAAGGAGACAATGGATCCGATCGCCACTTCATTTTAATCAGCTGAAGCCCCAGCAGGATCAGGATGTCAGCAACGAGGAGATCAAACCAGGCTCGCAGGCTGCTTCAGTCGAGCTGGAAAACTACCGATCACCTCATTTATTTCTTTCCTCTCTTTTTTTTCCTGTTATGCTTCATTGCTGTTCCAAATGTTTTTAATAAAAATACTGGTAAAGGAAAATTGCATGGCATACCAGTGAAAATGTGAAGGGAAGCCTGACTTGTAGTTTGATCCTGTCAAAGAAAGAGTATGATATTGTTGCTATCACAGAGACATGGTTGAGGGAGGGGCAGGACTGGCAGCTCAATATTCCGGGGTATAGCATCTTCAGGCGAGACAGAGGGGGGGTGTAAAAGAGGAGGGGGTGGCGCAATATTAATCAAGGAGTCAATTACTGCTGTAAGGAGGAATGATATCTTAGCAGGTTCATCTAATGAGGCCATATGGGTAGAACTTAAAAACAAAAAGGGGGGCAAGCACTTTGCTGGGCAGTGTACTATAGGCCCCCAAACAGTCAGGGGGAGATAGAGGAACAGATATGTAGGCAAATCTCAGAGAAGTGTAGAAATAATAGGGTAATAATAGTAGGGGATTTCAACTTCCCCAATATTAACTGGGATAGTCAGAGTGTGAAAGGCTTAGAGGGTGTGGAATTCTTAAAGTGCATCCAGGAGAGCTTTTTGAGCCAGCGTGTAGAAAGTCCTACAAGAGAGGGGGCGGTACTGGATCTAATTCTAGGGAATGTAGCCAGGCAAGTGGTAGAAGTGTCAGTAGGAGAGCATTTTGGTGACAGTGACCATAATTCGGTGAGATTTAAGGTAGTCATGGAAAAGGACAAACATGGATCGGATATAAAGGTTCTAAATTGGGGGAAGGCCGATTTTAATATTATAAGGCAGGATCTGGCCAAAGTGGACTGGGATCAGCTACTTGTAGGAAAATCCACATCAGAGCAATGGGAGTCTTTCAGAAAGGAAATAGAGAGTGTACAACGGCAACATGTTCCCGTAAAGGTCAAGGGTGGGACCAACAAGCCCAGGGAACCCTGGATGTCAAGGGATATACAAGAATGGATTCGGAAAAAAAGGGAGGCTTTTGGCAGATACAAAGGACTAAAACAGTGGAAGCCCTAGAGGAGTATAGAAAGTGCAGGGGGGTACTTAAAAAATAAATTAGGAGAGCGAAGAGGGGGCATGAAAAACACTGGCGGGCAAAATAAAGGAAAATCCCAAGGTGTTTTATAAGTATATTAAGGGCAAGAGGATAACCAGGGAAAGAGTAGGGCCCATTAGGGACCAAAGTGGCAATCTGTGTGTAGAGCCGGAAGATGTAGGTGAGGTTTTAAATGAATATTTTGCATCTGTGTTCACTATGGAGAAGGATGATGTAGGCATAGAAATCAGGCAGGGGGATTGTGATATACTTGAACAAATTAGCATTGAGAGGGAGGAGGTACTAGCGGTTTTAGCGGGCTTAAAAGTGGATAAATCCCCAGGCCCAGACGAGATGTATCCTGGGCTGCTGTGTGAGGCAAGGGAGGAGATTGCAGGGGCTCTGACACAAATTTTCAGAACCTCTTTGGCCACAGGGGAGGTTGCAGAGGACTGGAGGACAGCTAACGTAGTCCCATTATTCAAGAAGGGTAGTAGGGATAAACCAGGGAATTACAGGCCAGTGAGCCTAACATCAGTGGTAGGGAAATTATTGGAAAAAATTCTGAGGGACAGAATTAGTCTCCATTTGGAGAGGCAAGGATTAATCAAGGATAGTCAGCATGGCTTTGTCAGGGGGAGATCATGTCTAACCAATTTGATTGAATTTTTCGAGGGGGTGACTAGGTGTGTGGATGAGGGTAGTGCAGTTGATGTAGACTACATGGACTTCAGTAAGGCTTTTGGCAAGGTCCCACATGGGAGACTGATCAAGAAGGTAAGAGCCCATGGGATCCAGGGAAATTTGGCACATTGAATCCAAAATTGGCTTAGTGGCAGGAGGCAGAGGGTGATGGTCGAAGGTTGTTTTTGTGACTGGAAGCCTGTGTCCAGTGGTGTACCGCAGGGATCGGTGCTGGGTCCCTTGCTGTTTGTAGTGTACAGTAATGATTTAGATATGAATGTAGGAGGTATGATCAGTAAGTTCGCAGATGACACGAAAATTGGTGGAGTAGTAAATAGCGAGGAGGGAAGCCTTAGGCTACAGGACGATATAGACGGGATGGTTAGATGGGCAGACCAGTGGCAAATGGAATTTAACCCTGAAAAGTGTGAGGTGATGCATTTTGGGAGGACTAACAAGGCAAGGGAATACATAATGAATGGTAGGACCCTAGGAAGGACAGAGGATCAGAGGGACCTTGGTGTGCATGTACATAGATCCCTGAAGGCAGCAGGACAGGTAGATAAGGTGGTTAAAAAGGCATATGGGATACTTGCCTTCATTAGCCAAGGCATAGAATATAAGAGCAGGGAGGTTATGATGGAGCTGTACAAAACGCTAGTTAGGCCACAGGTGGAATACTGTGTGCAGTTCTGGTCGCCACACTATAGGAAGGATGTGATTGCATTGGAGAGGGTGCAGCGGAGATTCACCAGGATGTTACCTGGGCTGGGGCGTTTCAGCTATGAAGAGAGACTGGACAGGCTGGGGTTGTTTTCCTTACAGCAGAGAAGGCTGAGGGGGGGACCTGATTGAGGTGTACAAAATTATGAGGGGCATAGTTAGGGTCGATAGAAAGGAACTATTCCCCTTTGTAGAGGGGTCAATAACCAGGGGGCATAGTTTCAAGGTAAGGGGAAGGAGGTTTAGAGGGGATTTAAGGAAAAACTTTTTCACCCAGAGGGTGGTTGGAATCTGGAACTCACTGCCTGAAAGGGTGGTAGAGGCAGGAACCCTCACAACATTCAAGAAGCATTTAGATGAGCACTTGAAATGCCATAGCATACAAGGCTACGGACCAAGTGCTGGAAAATGGGATTAGAATAGACAGGGCTTGATGGCCGGCGCGGACACGATGGGCCGAAGGGCCTCTTTCTGTGCTGTATAACTCTATGAGGTAAAAATTCAGTTGGTTGCGCCTCCCGTTAGCGCCTTAAGAGGGCGCTAATGGGGCGCAAAGCCGCTAACGCCCGGGCGCAGCGATGTTTGCGCCGCTCGGGAACTTAACTAGAGATTGTGCGGCGGCGCTAAACTTTACCGCTGCGACCACCTGCGCGCGCAGATTGTGATGTCATTCCATGGTGCAACGCCCTTGTGGCGCCCCGGAGCAGAAATTGAGTGGCGCCCCCTGCCTTACCGCCTGGCGCATCCAACGACCAGAAGACTGGAACGCTATCAATCGCTGTGGGGCTGGGGGGGGCGCTATTTAAAGGGGGCCTCTTCCTGTCTTTTTCTGTGGTTGACATTTTTGCACCACTCGTTCTGAGAGAGAGAGAGAGATTCGGAGAGAGAGAAAGAGAGACTTCTGCATTGACTCAACGCTTTGTGAGGTAATTTTGCCTACTGATCCTAACTTCGCTAGTACTTTAGTTGCTGTCCTTCATTACTTTGCTTGCAAAGAGACTATGGGGGCTGCACTGATTGGGGGCGTCGTCCTGCTCCAGCTGAATCGGAGGACACAGAGACGCAGAGAGAGAGTGGCAATGATGGCCAGACGGAGGAGGGCCAACAGGCGTATGTACAGGAGAGCTTACCCTCCCAGGGTATATCGTGAACAGCTCTCCTACATTCATATGTCTGAGGAGCTGTGTTTGCGAAGGCTGCGATTCAGCAAGGAGGTGGTCACTGAGCTCTGCCACCTGCTGCAGCCAGATCTGCAGCCTCAACTGAGGTCCAGGACATCTCTGTCGGTGGCAGTGAAGGTCACAGTGGCTCTCAACTTCTACGCTACTGGCTCATTTCAAGCTGCTGCTGGGGACCTCGCCAGTATCTCCCAGTTCGCGGTGCATTGCTGCATCCGGCAGGTCACAAATGCCCTCTTTAAAAGGAGACGAGAGTTCATCTCTTTCCCCATGACCCCAGACAAGCAGCGTGACCGCGCTCTGGGCTTTGCGAGGATACCGGGCTTCCCCATGGTGCAGGGCGCCATTGACTGCACGCATGTGGCTTTGCGTGCTCCACATGAGAATGCCGAGGAATTCCGGAACAGAAAGGGGTTCCATTCCTTGAATGTTCAGTTGGTCTGTGACCACAGACAGCTGATACTCGCTGTCAATGCCCACTATCCTGGCAGCTGCCACGATGCTTTTATCCTGCGCCAGACTACTGTGGCAGAACTTTTCGAGGCACCGCATCAGCCAGTTGGTTGGCTTCTCGGGGACAAGGGGTATGCATTGAGCACCTGGCTGATGACACCGCTCCGTACGCCCAACACCCCTGCTGAGCTGCGGTACAATGAGAGCCATCAAGCTACCAGGAACATAATTGAGCGCACAATCGGCGTGCTGAAGCAATGGTTCCGCTGTCTCGACCATTCTGGAGGAGCCCTGCAGTACTCGCCTGAGCGAGTATCCAACTTTGTAGTTGTGTGCTGCATGTTGCATAACATGGCAATCGTCAGGACCCAGCCAATGCCACCAGGCCTTGGAGCACCACCAGAGGAGGAGGAGGAAGAGGAGGAAGAGGACGAGGAGGATGATCATCAGCAGCACCAAGGCGGGAGGGCGGCCCACAATGGTGAAACTGCAAGGGCCGTCCGTCAACGGCTAATAGCAAGCCGCTTCTAGGGCCCCTGCTGTGGAAATGGCTTCTGCCATTGCTAACAACATCAATGAACCCAGCACGCAACCCCTAAGCCGGCCAAGGCACGAATAATTCCAAACACCAACCATGTATATTTTGAATACAGAAACTTATTTATTTTACAAACTCTGTGTGTGTCAATTCCTCATGACAAACTCATAGAAATAAACACAAAAAAACAGTCAATAACATAACTGGTTCTCACAACCTGGAGATAATGTCCAAAACACTAAACAAAAGTTGGACCATGAACCTCGACCTTTAATAAAAAAATGACCAGCATTTTGTCACACCTCCTACTTTTTGCCCTTCGAGGGTGATCTCCTTCCCTTGCGCACTTCCCCCCTTCTAACCCGACTGCTCCTCCGTAATGGGACCTCAGTGGCTGCAGCAAGGCTGGTGGAAGGCTGCTGCTCGTCAGACCCTGACACTGCAGATGCCCCTGAAGGACGGCCTCGACCAGTTCTGGGCCTGGAGGGCCCGGCTGCAGACTGCACCAACTCTGCATGGGCGGCAGCAGTCTGTCCTACAGGCGGTGGCAAGTGCAGTGGAGAAGTGACAGTGTTGGCAGCAGGAATGCTGTCATCGTGAGAGAGGACAGCAACTCCCTGCTCGCCCGACACACTGGCAATCTGCTGGAGAACAGATTGCTGGCCTGCTGCGGTGCGGTGAGAGCCCCGGGGACATGTGAACGAACCATCGAGGTTGGCAGCAGTCTGTGCTCGCGTGGCCTCAATCTGAGTCTGCATGAGAGCAGTCAGAGATGGGATCACGGCAGCCAGTGACTGAATTGCAGCACTAAGCGTTAGTGTGGCATCCGCCTGTGCTACAGCGAAGTGCTCCACACTCCTTGCCAGTGACTCAATGCATTCGGGCACCCTTCCCACTGCACCCATGAGCTCAGTGTGCATGCCCACTGCCTGGGTATTCATTTCTGCGATCAGCCGCTCCTCCTCTGCGTCCATTGCAGTAGGAGTCTCTGGCCTACTCTCCCTCTGGGGAGAAGGCCCCCGTTCTTCCCTACCCCAATGGCGTTGCTGCAGCCCGCTGGGTCCTGGAGCTTCACCCACATCAGACCCTTCCCCCCTGCTCCCCTCCAGGGAAGGCGTGTTCCCAGTGTGGGCATGGGCTTCCTCGGGAGAGGGTGGCACTGATGCTCCGGCTTCCTCTTCCTCCTCGGCTGCAGCTTCACTCCCACTGGCAGCTTCAGGGCCCGTCTCCTCAGCTGGTGAATCACCATCTGAAAGCAGGGAGGTACAAGAGTGGCTTTAGCGTGAGGACAGGGTGGCAGTAAGGGAGGAATAAGTGCAGCGAGTTAGCAAGTTGGATTGAAAGTGTCAAAGGCTGGTGTTCCTCTTTTTGGTTGGACAGAACCCAAATTTACTGTAAATCAATTAAAACTTTAAATGAAACTTAATAAATCAAATTAAAATTTGGAAGTCCGGGGTGACGATGCACTCCAGTCCCCGCGGCGCCCACCGGTCGCGGAAAAACTCAAGCGTGCCGGCGGACACCGCGTGCTCCATCTCCAGGGCCACCCGGGCGCGAACATGGCCGCGGAAGAGAGGCAGGCAATCGGGCCGAACGACCCCCTCGACCGCCCGCTGCCTGGACCAATTAATGGCTTTCTTGGCCAGGCCCAGGAGCAGTCCTACGAGGAGGTCCTCCGACCTACCCGCTCCCCTCCGCACCGGGTGACCGTAGATCAGGAGCGTGGGGCTGAAGTGCAACCAAAGGCTGGTGTTGTGAGGGACAAGTGGAAGGACAGAGGACAAAAAGGTGATGACCTTACCATTGCTGTCCAGAACGGGGTGGCGACGGGACCGATCACCCGGCTTGCCACAATCCTGTGGACGCGCTCCTCAAGATCGCTGAGGGGTTGCAGCTGAGGCCGCCCTCCACCTGTCCGTTGCTGCTGTCTCCGATTATGCGCCAGCTTGGCCTGTAAGAAAAAGGACAGCATCTGAGTAAATATACAGCCATGGTCTTGCCTGATGTGCCTCCCATAGGTGAATAGCCCTTACTGTATGCAGCCATGGTCTTGCCTGATGTGCCTCCCATAGGTGAATAGCCCTTACTGTATGCAGCCATGGTCTTGCCTGATGTGCCTCCCATAGGTGAATAGCCCTTACTGTATGCAAAGTGTGGAATGTGTGTGTGTGTTTGATGAAAGGGCCATAGGTGTTGGATGAGTGTTGTGCATTGGGGTTTTAAGACCCTCTGGCCATAGAGTGAGGTTGAGATGGAGGGATGGAGAGGTATTGAGAAAAAGCCACTCACCCTGACGACCCGAGTGAGGTCGTTGAACTTTTTGCGGCATTGAGTATGGGTCCTGGGCACCATGCTCCTGGAGGAGACGCTCTGAGCCACCTCCCTCCACACTCTTCTGTACTCGCGTGGCAAAGGCCTCCTGCCACTCTCAGGGAAGAGTATACATCTTCTGCGCTCCACCGCGCCAACCAGAGCATCCAAGGCCCGCTCGGTGAAGCGCTGAGCTCGTTCTCTCACCCTCTCCATCCTTGGCAGCAAAATGGATTCACAGGTCTCTCCAGGCCGAGATTCAAGGCTGCAATGAGCAGGGTTTGGCTGGGGAGCAAGTTGTCCCCCCCCCCCTTTAAGAACTGGCCGGCGCCAGTGTGTCTGTGTTCCCTCGCTAACTGGCAGCAGCTGCGCTGCGCTCGCGCGCTGAGTTAGCGCCTCACTGCTCGGCCTTTGCGCCTTAAGACAGGTGTGCAGCGCCTGATTTAGCGCTCCACTCACCTCCCGGGGCGGTAAAAGTGAAGTTTCCAGTCAGTGGCGATAATTAGCGCCAGGCGCTAATATTTGCGTCCAGACGATATTTGCGCCCCAAATGGGGCGCGACCTAATTTTTCCCCCTGTGACTCTATGACTTAGAAAGACTTACATTCACACATCGCTCTCCGAAACGTCTTGCAGTGGCTCACGCAGAGTGACTGTTGTTTGGTAGGCAAATGCTACAATTCATTTCAGAGATGGGGTGTAAATTCATCCTGGGCGGTCGCACAAATGGTCGATAGCGAATCGGCAGCCCGTTTTACACTCCATTGACTTCAATGGAAAAGAATTAAGAAAATCGGGTGGAATGCAAGCAGGTAGTGGTGGCGGAGACAGCTCTGCTGAGGAGGACTTCAGGGGCCCAGCTAGGAAAAGACAACTGCTTGCCTCACAAGAGCAACAAGTTAGACAAGGTGTTGGAAGGCCTGCCAAGGAGTGTCAGCACCATGACTGAAAGTATGGAGGCGTCTGCTACCAGTTTGTGTGGTGTCATGGCTCATGGTTCTGCAGCTCCAAGCACCCTTCATCTGGGCCTTCAGAATAGGAGTCGATGTTTCCAGCCTTTACAGCTTTGGTGGAGGCTCAAACGACTGCCATCCAGACTCTGGGCTCCACCTTGGAGAGACTGCCAGGCTGAATAGATAGGGGCTTTCAAGGCCTCCCTGATCTCTGGGACTGATGAGGCTCAACTTTATGGGAGTGGAAGTGGAAGTGTCGCCACGTGTTGCCCTCTCTCAGGATATCAGAACGTCTCCCCCCCCACCCTCCCCAGCCTCGCAACCCCTCCCCACCCTCCACCAATACCCGCCATGGTGCTAGAAAGCCAGCTGAACCAGCCTGACCCAGCAGAGGTGAAGTGCAGTCTGTGGCCGAGCCCTCATAGATTCGAGGACTCGGGAGTCGCCAGCCACAGGCGTTCTCACAACATGAGCAAGAACAGCCTTCAGCCAGCTTTCCTGATACCACCCTGGGAGCAGCTCATAGGAGAAGTCGACATTCTTATAAGATAGGCACCATGGGTTGGCACTTGAATGAGGGATGAATTCAACATAATCATTGTGTCTCTGGCATTAAAATGAATCACCTTTATCACAATTGGCACTTTGGTCTGTAATATCTTTAGAGCAGCTTCTCAGTGCTTTGTCGGTACGCCATTGAGATAAAAGTTGGCTGAAGGGTTTGCACTGCTGGCTGGTCTTGTGATGCCTTGATGGCTACATGAGTGCAGTCTATAACCCCCTGGCCACGGGGCAAGCCAGCCACTGCTGCAAATACCCTCGCATTTTGAGTGTTGGCGTCCATGGGAAAGGTGATGTGTTGCTTGAAAACTGGCAGAAGAGGGCATTGGTGACCTGCTTGATGCAGCTGTGCACTGCAGACTGGGTGATGCAAATGATGTCCCCAGCAACAGCCTGGAAGGAGCCTGAAGCCAAAAAAAGGTTAAGGGCATTGATGACTTTGATGGCCACTGGCAAAGCACAGCCACTTGTCTCAGCGGGCAGCAGGTCCTGTTGCAGGAGGCTGCGTAGATCAGCGACAGCCCGCCTGGTGAAAGAAAGACTTGCATTTCTATAGCGCCTTCACAACCACAGGACGTCCCAAAGCACTTTACAGCCAATGAAGTATTTTTTTTGAAGTGTAGTCACTGTTGTAATGTGGGAAACATGGCAGCCAAATTGCGCACAGCAAGCTCCCACAAACAGTAATGTGAAATGACCGGATAATCTGTTTTTGTTATGTTGATTGAGGGATAAATATTGGCCTGAACACAGGGATAACTCTCCTGCTCTTCTTCGAAATAGTGCCATGAGATCTTTTACGTCCACGTGAGAGAGCAGACGGGACCTCGGTTTAACGTCTCATCTGAAAGAAGGCACCTCCGGCAGTGCAGCACTCCCTCAGTACTGCACTGGAGTGTCAGTCTAGATTTTTGTGCTCAAATCCCTGGAGTGGGACTTGAACCCACAACCTTCTGACTCAGAGGCGAGAGTGCTACCCACTTTATTTTTAATATATTATTTATTGAACATTAAAAACATTTACAACATCGTGATCATTCCATTGTATCATACAAATCCATTCCGCCGCTCTGCACAGCCATTCCTCCAACACATATTAACATCAAAACCTGAAGTTTAATTTGTCTCCTGTAACATATATTAATCTATTGCACTTTAAAAATTGATCATAAAATACTATCTTTAAATTCCTTTCTGAATAAAACATCCACAGAGCCTTATAATGATCTTTTAGCTTGTATTTAAAATATTCTTTTAGATTTACTCTCCTCCCCTTAAAAAACAGAGCATTCCTTCTTTGCACAATCACGAATCTAGCCAAACTGAACATTAAATTAATCGCCGCTCCGCTGGACTCAGACAGACTCTCCTTCAATCCCCATCTTAAAAGTGAGTCCCACGGGATTCCCATTCTCGCTCGTCGGTCCCCACCCAGCAAAAAACCTCACACAACTGTCGATCATAGTACTTAAAATCATTTAACTACGGACATAACACCAGGAAATGGGACAGAGTCTCATCCCGTGTCCCACACACTGGGCAAGTTGCCACCTCCACTCGCTCAATCTTACACAAGACCGTCACGGTAAAAAACCAGTTATGAACCAATATGAAATCCAGTTCAATCCACTCTGGACATTTAAAATTCGCCCACACTCCCTTTCAAATCCTGTTGAAGTTCAGCTGTGGGTCTATACTCTGCCCAAACTCCTGACCAGCAGGTGTCTTGATTCTCCATTCTCTAAATACCCCATAGAAATCTCGCGTATGACAGTTGTCAAATTGGATCAACTCTTCCCCCTTTCTCCAGCAGAAAGCTTGGAAAAGCGGGACGCACTTTACTTCCTTCGGAGATTTGCGCATTTATTTCTTCCATCCAATCCTGTGGCATTGCCCTCAGAATCTTCTCATACATGATCCCTGTTGCTTTTCCTCTACCTCCTGATCCTCCTCCCACACCATGTCCCTCACTACCGCTTCCAGCAACCAACCTGGAATTACCTCATATAATACATCTTTCACATATATAATACCAGCTTTTATAAAAGCTTGATTAAATAATACCTCTCGTTCAATGTTGACCCACCTGTTCAAAAATAAGGGCTTTTCTAAAAATTCCTGAACTGCACACTTTTGAAAAATTGGGCCCAAGTCTCTACAACCCCCTTATAAAACCTAGGGAGAAGTTTAATCGATTTCAAACACATGTTATTGTATTCCATATACAATATCCCCTGCCCTCCTATCCCACTTCATTTTTAAAAATGCTCAAAACAACTCTTCCAAAAACTTGTATTTGACTTCTGAAGAAATCTCTTCACCTATTTGATTCTAAAGAATTTTTTCGTCAAATCAATATCTGGGAAATTGAGTCCTCCCTGATTTCTCCGTCCAATGATGGTATTGTAAGCAACCAAGGATAAAATCCTCACACAAGCCTCTCGGATGGACTTTTCCGCCCACTCAGGAATATCCTCCATAAGTACCATAGCTTAGATAGCAGGAGAGCGGACACCACTGTCGCTCTTCCTTGCACTTTCAACCACCTTCTTTCCCATCTTCCCAAAATCTTTTTAATTTTCATAACCTTCGGTTCCCAATTTAATCGATTCACTTCATCCCTGTCCTTCTTGCACCTCATATGCACCCCCAGAACTTTCAAAACCTCCACCATCTTAAAGGGACTTTCCTCCAACCATTCCCCCTACCCCTTCCTGCAACCAGGCATTGGGACTTACTATAATTCACTCTGGCTCCTGAAGCTCTACAAAACTCCGACAGTACTCCCATAGCTTTCCTCACTGACTCCCCATTTCTCAATGTTAATGTGTGTCATCTGCATATTGGTGTATCACCGACACCAGCCCGGAACTGGGAACATGCAATCCCAACTACACCTTGTTTCTTTCGCATCATGTAACCTAATGGTTCTGCTACCAATGTGTACAACAATGGGGACAGGGGACAACCCTGTCTCACTGACCTCTGTATCGGAAAATACTTGAATAAAAAACCGTTACATTTAACACAGCTAAATATGTTTGAATAAAAAATCCTATCCACTCAATGAAATTTTTCCCGAAACCAAATGCTTCCAAAACCATCAATAAAAACTCATGAGACCCTATCAAAGGCTTTCTCTTGATCTATCTTTAACACATAAGCCTCCCTCCCACTCTCTTCCATGAGCTCTATCGCATCTCGGATTGAGACCACAGAGTCTGCGATGTCCCGGCCTATGACTCCATAGGACTGAGAGGGCAAAACTATCTGTGGCATCACCTCCTTCATACGATTTGCCATAACCCTCGGCAAGATCTTATAATCCACATTTAATAATGTGATGGGCCTCCAATTCTTTCGATCCCTTCTATCCCCTTTATTTTTATAAGCTAAGCTTATGACACCTCTCCTCATAGATGGGGCCAGGCTTCCCTCAATTTTAATCTCCTTAAAAGCCTCTAAGAGCAATGGACTTAAAGGGGGAGAAATTCGGTATCGCCCCGATTCGGGCGAAATTATCGGCCGGGCGCAAAGTTTAGCGCCTGGCGCTAATTATCGCCTCTGACTGCAAACTTGGCTTCTAGCGCCCCTGGAGGTGATTGGAGTGCTAAATCAGGTGCTACACACCTCTCTTAAGCTGCTAACACCGAGGAGCGAGGCGCTACCTCAGAGCGCTGAGAAGCTCATGTGATGTCAGTCAGCAATGGAACACAGACACACTGGCGCCAGCCAGTTCTTAAAGGGGAGGGTCGATCTTGCTCTCCACCCACACCCTGCTCATTGCAGCCTTGAATCTCGGCCTGGAGAGACCTGTACATCAAATCTGCTGGAAAGAATAATGGAGAGGCCCAGGGAAAGAGCTCAGAGTGCAGCTCCCAAAGTCTCTTCTAAATCAATGCAAGGAAGGTCAAATCAAAATGAACCTGCAAAGTGCTGCTCAGTACCCAAAACTCCTTCACACAGCATTAAATCTCTCCAGAAGTCTCTCTCTCTCTCTCTCTGAATGTGTGGTGCAAAAATGTCGCCGACAAAAAAAGGCAGGAAGCGGTCGCCTTTAAATAGCGTTCCCAAGTCCCTTCCCGACTGGAAAACGTTCCCCTCAACCTGTCGTTGCTAGCGGCAGGCGGTAAGGCAGGGGGCGCCACTCAATATCCAGTCCGGGATGCTACCGGGGCGTTGCACGCTCGACTGATGTCACAATCTGCGGGCGCAGGAGTTCGTGGCGGTAGTGTTTAGCGCCGCCGCAAAATGTCTGGTCAATTTCACGAGCGGCGCAAACATCACCGTGCCCAGGGCACTAGTTGCTTTGTGCCTCATTAGCGCCCTCTTAGGGCACTAACGGGAGGCGCAAAGCAACCGAATTTTTCCCCCAAAATCTCTAAAAATTCTTTATAAAAATCTGCACTTAGTCCATCGGACCCTGGGCTTTTCCCCCCTTCATTCCTCTTTTTGCTACTTTTATTTCCGCTAATCCTACTACTTTGTCACACATGCTTCTCTCATCCTCCTTTAAACCCTCTTCAATTAAAGCGCTAACCTCCTCCATCGCCAAATTGGAAATGTCTTCTTTTGTATATAACTCTTGATAAAGGTGACTAGCTGGCCTCCAAAATCTCCCTACATTCATTAAAGATCTTCTTCCCAACCTTCAACTCCAATTAATGATAATCTCTGTCGCAGCTTCTCTTGCTCTAGAAAATATCTAGTGCATCTTTTGCCCTCCAATGCATCTTTAGCCTTTGCCCGGAGAATGGCCCACTTGCATTTTTCAACTTGCAATGATTCCCACTCTTCCTTTAAAACCACCCACTTAATCTCTGCTCCCTTATCCCCTCCGTCAACTGCTTTACAGATATCCGTAAACATTCTATTTATATTCTCTTCTCGACCCGGTTAGCTGCTGCTCTCTCTTTCCCATAACGTACCGAAAAAACTTTTACCTCATATTTGAAATTGTCCCACCAAACTCTTCTTTCTTTCAAGAATAAAGGTTCCTTCCAAGCATTCTTTATTAAATTTAAAATCCCTTCTTTATAAGCAATTTCTTTCAGTTATTGATTGTTTAAAATCCACACCCCTGAACAAATCTTAACTCTGCTGTTCCCAATTCTAAGAACCAAAGCCGAGTGGTCGCCAAAAAATACTTTTTTACAATAAATCTTCATCACCTCAGAACTTAACCCCTCCCGCATTAACACAAAATCTATCGGCTCTGTTTTAAAACATCACCCACCCAACCTCGTCTGGAGAACTCCCTTTTTATGGAGTTCTGATCCCTCTATAAGTCTCTCAAATTTAAATTTGCCATCATTTTTACAATCATCCCTCTGGAGTTATCATCCTTAAAGGTCATCTGGGCTGAAATTTCCATCTGAGATAAAAATACATTAAAATCCCCCACTATACAAGGGTTTTCCGCCTCTTCCACTTCAGTGAATAACCCCCGAAAAAACTCGCAACGCTTGTAATGGTCGTTCGGTGCATAGATATTAAAGAGATCGCAATTAAATTCCTCCATTTTTATCTTTAGCTGTAAAAATCTCCCCTCAGTGTCCTTGTCCACCATAATGAGAAGTCGCACAACACCAGGTTATAGTCCAACAGTTTTATTTGAAATTACGAGCTTTCGGAGCGCTGCTCCTTCGTCAGGTACAGTGAGGGAATACAAATCGGTTACACAGTATATATAGACAGAGAACAATGTGTCTGCAGAGATACAATCTGTCAGGGAGGCATTACATCAAAGACACATCAGAGTACAGCTAAGACAATGAGGTGGGGTCACAGGGGGTCCAACGTGTCAAATGCTGCAGTCTGCAGTTAAGCTTTTTACTTTTTTTCAAAATTGGAAATCACATCTGTGAACCAGACAACGACGACTCTAGTCTGGACTCTAGTCACGTCCTGTAGCGTGACATGAAACCGAGATCCCGGTTGAAGCCGTCCTCATGGATGCGGCACTTGGCTATCAGTTTCTGCTCGATGATTTTGCGTTGTCGTGTGTCTCGAAGGTCGCCTTGGACCTTTACACCCTAACCACGTTAAAGAAGCCATCCCCTATGGACAAGCCCTGCGAATACACAGGATCTGCTCAGATGAGGAGGAACGCGATGGACACCTACGGACGCTGAAAGACGCCCTCGTAAGAACGGGATATGACGCTTGACTCGTCGATCGACAGTTCCGACGGGCCACAGTGAAAAATCGCATAGACCTCCTCAGAAGGCGAACACGGGACACAACCAACAGAGTACCCTACGTTGTCCAGTACTTCCCCGGAGCGGAGAAACTACGCCATGTTCTTCGCAGCCTTCAACATGTCATCGATGACGCCGAACACCTTGCTAAGGCCATCCCCACGCCTCCACTACTCACCTTCAAGCAGCCACCTAACCTCAAAAGTACCATCGTTCGCAGCAAATTACCCAGCTGTCAGGAGAACAGCGACCACGACACCACACAACCCTGCCACGGCAACCTCTGCAAGACATGCCAGATCATCAACACAGATACCATCATCACACGTGAGGACACTACCCACCAGGTACATGGTACATACTCATGTGACTCGGCCAACGTTGTCTACCTCATACGTTGCAGGAATGAATGCACTGCAGCATGGTACATCGGCGAGACCATGCAGACACTGAGACAACGTATGAACGGATACCGCACAACAATCGCCAGGCAGGATTGTTACCTCCCAGTCGGGGAACACTTCAGCAGTCAAGGACATTCAGCCTCGGATCTGCGGGTTAGCGTTCTCCAAGGCGGCCTTCGAGACACACGACAACGCAAAATCATCGAGCAGAAACTGATAGCCAAGTTCCGCAGCCAAGTTCCGCACCCATGAGGACGGCCTCAACCGGGATCTCGGTTTCATGTCACGCTACAGGACGTGACTCGATGTCGTTGTCTTGTTCACAGATGTGATTTCCAGTTTTAAAAAAAAGTAAAAAGCTTAACTGCAGACTGCAGCATTTGACACGTTGGACCCCCTGTGACCCCACCTCATTGTCTTAGCTGTACTCTGCTGTGTCTTTGATGTAATGCCTTCCTGACGGATTGTATCTCTGCAGACACATTGTTCTCTGTCTATATATACTTTGTAACCGATTTGTATTCCCTCACTGTACTTGACGAAGGAGCAGCGCTCCGAAAGCTCGTAATTTCAAATAAAACTGTTGGACTATAACCTGGTGTTGTGCGACTTCTCATTTTTGTCCACCCCAGTCCAACACCGGCATCTCCGCATCTTGTCCACCAAGGCAACGTTCTCTTTTATGGACAGACTCAGCAAAACAGCCACCCCTCCACGGTTATTGTTTGCACAACTTGCAAACACCTCTCCTTTCCAAACCTTCCGAACTCTTTCTAGGATATCCTCATCCCAAAAGGTTTCTTGCAGACACAACAAGTCCGTGCCTTTAAAACACTGCAACATCTGTTGCAATTTCTTCTCACCCCTCAGTCCGTTCACATTAATCGAGACCAATGTAATCATGGCTCCGAATAAGGGAAGTGTACCTGATAATCACCCCATCATTTAATCTCCGGCCCTTCCCTCCTCTCATGCTCCTTCCCAACTTTTCGGGCAGCTGTTGCTTTCTCCTGCAGCCTCCGGCTCTTTTTCACCTCCTGTTTGAACCTTCCCTGCAGTTTCAGCCTCTTCCTTACAGTAGGTTTGGGCCGAGGAGCTGCCCCTTCTCCCTCCTTCTGCCCCTCACTAACCTTTCCCTTTCCACATGATGCCACCCCACCCCCCCACTTCCATGTCTCTGTCCCCCTCTGACTCCTCACTCGCGAGCTCTTCTGTAACATCCTGTCCCTGCTCCCCGTCAGATACATAATCTCCCTTAGAGAGTCTTCCTGCTATCGCGGTTTTCTCCAACAGTGCCACTCGCTTCAGCCTCATCTCCACCGCTGACCCTTGCTCCCCGTTTCTTCTCTCTCTGGGACAATGGCACATCTGCACCTATCTTGCTCCCTTCTGTCATCTTTGTCTCCCTGCTCCCATCCTGCTGCCCCTTTAAGGCTCCTGCCTCTTGCACCCTCTCCTTGTCTTGCCCCCTCCTGCTCCCCGAGTTGTCCGACTCCCCGTCTTTCTTTAGAGTACTTACACTAACCCCGCACCCCACTCCCGCCTCCTCTCCCCCCACGGACACCAGATTCTTTAGGGAGAGCCGAACCATATTATGGCTCGACTCTGCCCTCGACCTGTGCTGCCCTCTGCTGTCTTTGTCCTTTTCTACTGTACTTGGTGTGTTTTCCACCATCTCCATCCTGTTCTCTGCTCTGCAATTTTCTGCCTCTTCCTGCACTCTTTTCTCCTTCCATTCACCAGCTGTGTCCTCCGCCTGCTCCGCTCCTCCAGCCGCTCCACTCACACCTCCTGCTCCTTCTCCCATCTCCTCGTCACTCAAGGGGCTTCCTTCTGCCTCACACTCACAGCGGGCGGGGCCTTTGTGACACACTCCACAGCTCTCCACCTTGCAGCTCCGAGCGATGTGTCCAGACTCGCCGCAGTTATAACAGTACAGGTCTGGACAGCTTCTTACAAGATGGTCGTGTCCAAGACAATAATAACAAATCTTCACCTGGTTATCATGCAGTACCCGGAAGTACTGCACTCCTTCCATTGTCTCGAATTTCATGCTATACGGTAATGACTTTACCCCCTCTGGGAACCGTACCTTTACATAGCGGGTTCCATCTGCTACCCGCGTTCCTGGATAGTATCTCCTCTTTATTGCTGAGCAAATTTTAATGTCCCACGACTCCAACTTTTTGATTAGCACATCGTCCTCAATATAAACCAGCAGGTTTAAGAATGAGACCGCCACCTCTTCAGAATATAGCAGAGATACCTTCAAGAACTTACCTCTAACTTTCAAACTTGAGTAAAAGTCTTTCCACCTCCTCTCGACCACTGACCGTCACCTCGAATCCAACATTCGGCTTTGGATGGCAGGCAAAGCAGCTTCCCTCACCGCAGTCCTCATGTCCCGCCTGGATAATATTCCAAGCTCGTACCTCCTTATCCTCGCACTGAACCACCACCGTGTTTATTTTTCCAAACCTCCTGGGGTCCCGGCCCAAATCTTTGGGCCTTTTTTTCTCCCTTCCCCCAACATTTTCTCCTCTGATTAAATTCATCCTGGGGACATTGTCCTCTGAGGGGCCCGGCACTCTGGCTGCTGTTTAAGGGCTAAAAAGGCCCTAAAACCTGAAAAAAAAACACCACCAACTTTTTACAAACTCACTCCAACTCCCTGCAGTAATCAAGCATCCAGCAGCACCTGCTCACTCCTAGCCCCTCCCACTGAGAGAGTGTGACCCACTGAGCCACAGCTGATGCAGTGCTCCTGTCTCATATACAGGAAAGTGAATCTTGGCCTATAGACCCTGTGGGCTGGGTAAAACCTTCTACGAGCAACCCGCTCACCTGCCATCTTCCTGCAGCCCCACCTGCTGCCCATCCTGTGGTTTTTTTTGTAATAAAGAAATGTTTTTCCATATTTCTGAAATTTGTATTAATATTTATCTTTCTAAAAGCATTTTGGAGACCATTATTGTTTTACCTCTGACAGTAAGTCTGTTTATAAAGTGGCTGAAATATAATATGGAGGTGGTAACAAGATGAAAGAAGGCATGTCAGGGAGATCAGCAGGCCCCAGACCTTGGTTAGACCCACTTGTCAAAGATCCAGGACATGTGTCTCAGCTAACTCCAGGTTAGCAGGGCAGAGCTTTGCCATTTTCAGCAAGGAAACAATGGTTGGCAAAGTCGCCCATACCCTCAACTCTTGAGCTTTGTCGATGGTTGATCCCAGGTTAGCGCTGCAACATAAGGTGATGTGCAGCCCACACTCACAAACATGGATCAAACAGGTGCCTGTCAGCTTTGGCCAGAACCCCACTAACCCTTTCCCATTAAGTAACATGACACAGTTGTCCAATGTCATTGCACTGCTCCATTTGGCAATGTACAGAGGGCCATTAATGATTGCCATGAGCCCAAACTGAAACCAGTCCTGGGTGCCAGTAAGTGACCAGATTTGTGCTTCAGTGCTTTGACATGTGAAGCTCATGGAAGATGTGAGTTTCAAAGACTTTTAGCTGTATGTTGTATCTCGGCCCTGTGCCTTGATCCGGGCGTGAATGAGAGAGAATGACAGAGTTGTAAGGCTTGACAAGGGTGAGCAATAAATGAAACTGTTTTGTAGCATTTAATCTATTTGGTAATCTAAGGAGTGTGATGCAAGACTCTCCACTTGCCTGGATGAGTGCAGCTCCAACAACACTCAAGAAGCTCGACACCATCCAGGACAAAGCAGCCCGTTTGATTGGCACCCCATCCACCACCTTAAACATTCACTCCCTCCACCACCGGCGCACCGTGGCTGCAGTGTATACCATCTACAAGATGCACTGCAGCAACTCGCCAAGGCTTCTTCGACAGCACCTCCCAAACCCGTGACCTCTTCCACCTAGAAGGACAAGGGCAGCAGGCGCATGGGAACAGCACCACCTCCAAGTTCCCCTCCAAGTCACACACCATCCTGGCTTGGAAATATATCGCTGTTCCTTCACTGTCGCTGGGTCAAAATTCTGGAACTCCCTCCATAACAGCACTGTGGGAGTACCTTCACCATACGGACTGCAGCGGTTCAAGAAGGTGGCTCACCACCAACTTCTCAAGGGCAACTAGGGATGGGCAATAAATGCTGGCCTTGCCAGCGATGCCCACATCCCATAAAACGAATTTTTTTAAAAAATAGTACTGTTGGGCCGTTTTACCGTCCCAGATTCCTTAAAGTGCGCTGTCTTTCCCTGCATCTATATCTACGTCCTACAGCTATAGTAAACCTGGCTACAACCCCATGCCAGGGATCCTCTGGGTACACTGCCCTGGAATCCAAACAGGGCAACCCTCTTCACACCTACTTCTTGCAGCAACACATCCCCTTTGCGAGACATCAAACAGGGAGTCATGGAGCAGTGGTTGTGTACAGTTTTGGTCTCCTTACCTAAGGAAGGATATACTTGCCATAGAGGGAGTGCAACCAAGGTTCACCAGACTGGTTCCTGGGATGGGGGAATTGTCCAATGAGGAGAGATTGAGTAGACTAGGCATCTAGAGTTCTATATTCTCTGGAGTTTAGAAGAATGAGAGGTGATTTCATTGAAACAAGAAAATTCTTACAGGGTTTGACAGGGTAGATGCAGGGAGGATGTTTCCCCTGGCTGGGGAGTCTAGAACGAGGGGTCACAGTCTCAGAATAAGGGGTTGGCCATTTAGGACTGAGATGAGGAGAAATGTCTTCACTCAGACGGTGGTGAATTTTTGGAATTCTCTACCCCAGAGGGCTGTGGAGGCTCAGTCGTTGAGTATATTCAAGATAGAGATCGATAGATTTTGAATATTAAGGGAATCAAGGGATATGGGGATAGTGCAGGAAAGTAGAGATGAGGTAGAAGATCAGCCATGGTCTATTGAGTGGCGGAGCAGGCTCGAGGGGCCGAATGGCCGACTCCTGCTCCTATTTCTTATGTTCTTATGTTACATAGATACATAGATACATAGATGATAGGAGCAGGAGTAGGCCATCCGGCCCTTCGAGCCTGCTCCGCCATTTAATGAGATCATGGCTGATCCTCCAATTCAGTATCCCGTCCCCGCCTTCTCTCCGTAACCCTTAACCCCTTTTGCCTGTAGAAATATATCTAATTCCCTCTTAAATATATTTAATGAGCTGGCGTACACTGCCCTCTGTGGCAATGAGTTCCACAGGTTCACCACCCTCTGAGTGAAGAAATTCCCCCTCATTTCTGTCCTAAATGGTTTAGCCCTTATCCTTAAATTATGTCCTCTAGTTCTGTTCTCACCCGCCAAGGGAAACATTCCTTCTGCATCTAGCCTGTCTAGACCTGTCAGAATTTTATACACTTCTATGAGGTCCCCTCTCAATCTTCTAAACTCCAGTGTGTACATCCCTAAACTACATAGTCTCTCCTCATAGGTCAATCCCGCCATTCCTGGTATCAGCCTGGTGAATCGCCGCTGCACCCCCTCCATGGCAAGAACATCTTTCCTCAGATGAGGCGACCAAAACTGTACACAGTACTCGAGGTGTGGTCTCACCAGTGCCCTGTACAGCTGCAGCAAGGTATCCCTGTTCCTGTATTCCAACCCTTTTGCTATGAAGGCCAGCATACCGTTTGCCTTCTTGACCGCCTGTTGCACCTGCATGCTCGCCTTCAGTGACTGGTGTACAAGAACACCCAGGTCTCTCTGTACTTCCCCCTCTCCCAATTTATTGCCATTTAAATAATAATTTGCCCTCCCGTTCCTGCACCCAAGGTGGATAACTTCGCACTTGTCCACATTATAGTGCATCTGCCATTTATCCGCCCAATCACCCAGTCTGTCCAAATCGCTCTGGAGCTTCCTGGTCTCCTCCTCTGAGCCCACCCCCCCTCCTAGTTTAGTGTCGTCTGCAAATTTGGAAATGCTGCATCCGACTCCCTGATCCAGGTCATTAATGTAAATTGTGAACAGCTGGGGACCCAGGACAGATCCCTGTGGTACCCCACTTGTTACTGCCTGCCATTCAGAAAATGAGCCGTTTATTCCAACTCTCTGTTTTCTATCTGACAGCCAGTTCTCTATCCACGTCAATACTTTCCCCTTTATCCCATGAGCTTCAATTTTCTCTGCTAATCTTTTATGTGGGACCTTATCGAAGGCCTTTTGGAAGTCCAGGTACACCACATCTACTGGCTCTCCCCCATCTATTTTACCAGTTACTCCCTCAAAAAATTCCAATAGATTAGTCAAGCACGATTTACCCTTTGTAAATCCATGTTGACTCTGTCCTATCCTGTCCCCATTTGCTAAGTGCTCCGCTATTTCATCCTTAATGATGGACTCCAGCATTTTGCCCACAACTGATGTAAGGCTTACAGGTCTGTAATTACCTGCTTTTTCCCTACCCCCCTTTTTGAATAGTGGGGTAACGTTAGCTACCCTCCAATCCATGGGCACTGTTCCCGAGTCTAATGAATTCTGAAAAATCATACTTAGTGCATCCGCTATCTCTAGGGCCACCTCCTTCAGCACCCTAGGATGCATGTTATCAGGCCCTGGGGATTTGTCCGCCTTCAATCCCTTTAGCTTCCTTAACACCATATCCTTAGAGATACTGGCCCAGAAATTGATCTCGCTCTGTTCCCGCGGGGGTAAGCCTTTCCCGCGATGTCTCACCTCGCTTATGCTTTTTCTGATCCAGCTCGCACGAAATTGATGTTCCAGACATCAGCTGTGCTGGGCTTGCGTATCCCAGCGGCGTAGTTAATTCGTGCGAGCTGTGGGATCACGTGACTCAGTTAGAGCCAATGGCAGCACACCATCTTCCATTCATAAGTCTCACAGCATGGCTGAGAGACTTATGAATCTTACACCCCCCCAAAATAACAGCTAAACCTCAATTAAATTTAAAAAAAAACCCATCACATTAATAAAATAAGTATAGTTAATTAAATTAACCATTTTAAATAAAAAATTAAATTTTTGAAAAAATTTAAAATCTTTTAAAAAGTTATAAAAATAAACTTACCTGTCTTTAAAGTCTATAAAAAAGATATACCTGTAAAAAAAAATTCAAAAAAATACTTAATTCACTACTTACCTTCTTAAAAGCGGGTCTTACTCCTCCTTTTTACATTTCCAAAATCTTCCCTACTTACCTGCGCGTCCAAAGCATGAAGTGCACAGCGTGCGCGCAGCCTGTAGCGCGCACGCGATGCACTCCGGCCCCGCCCCCTTTTCGGAAGAGCAATTGCCGGTTTTCAGCGCATGCGCAGGGCATGCAGAAAACCGGCAATTGGAGTGGGAATACGCGAGAGTATGCAGTGCGTACTCTCGCGTCCCGGGATCAATTTTCGGCCCATTGATTTGCGTCAGTTCCTCCTTTGCAAATGTCCCTATTTTTCCCGATATCCCAGGTTCTCTGACACCTGCCCACAGAACCTGTTTTGTGCCTCCCCATTGTCCTTAATTTTTGGATGTTACTTCTTTTCCCAGGGATCAGCCTTGGCTCAGGGATAGCACACTCACCTCTAAGTCAGAAGGTTGTTGGTTCAAGCCCACTCCAGAGACCTGAGCACATAATTCAGGCTGACACTTCATTGCCAGTACTGAGGGCGCGCGCCGCTGCACTGTTGGGGACGCCGTCCTTCAATGAGATATTAAACTGAAGCCCGGTCTGCATTCTCAGGTGGATGTAAAAGATCCCATGCCACTATTTGAAGAAGAGCAGGGGAGTTCTCCCTGGTGGTGGCCTGGCCAATATTTATTCCTCAACCAACATCAGTAAAAATGGATGATCTGCTCATTTATCACATTGCTGTAGGCAGAGTAAAAGAGCAGAAACTGGAGCAGTTTCAAAGGAGCCCCGAGACAGGTCAGCAGGGAAACAAACCCAGAAACAAATCCTCTTAACAGACAGGAAACAGAGAGCAGGAATAAATGGGTCTTTTTCGGGGTGGTAGGCGGTGACTAGTGGGGTACCGCATGGATGAGTGCTTGGGCCCCAGCTATTCACAATATATATCAATGATTTGGATGAGGGAACCAAATGTAACATTTCCAAGTTTGCTGATGACACAAAACTAGGAGGGATTGTGAGTTGTGAGGAGGATGCAAAGAGGCTTCAAGGCGATTTAGACAAGTTGAGTGAGTGGGCAAATACATGGCAGATGCAGTATAACGTGGATAAATGTGAAGTTATCCACTTCGGTAGGAAAAACAGAAAGGCAGAGTATTATTTAAATGGTGATAGATTGGGAAATGTTGATGTTCAAAGGGACTTGGGTGTCCTTGTACACCAGTCACTGAAAGCAAACATGCAGGTGCAGCAAGCAGTTAGGAAGGCAAATAGTATGTTGGCCTTCATTGCAAGGGGATTTGACTACAGGAGCAAGGATGTCTTACTACAGTTATACAGGGCCTTGGTGAGACCACACCTGGAGTACTGTGTGCAGTTTTGGTCTCCTTACCTAAGAAAGGATATACTTGCCATAGAGGGAGCGCAGCGAAGGTTCACCAGACTGATCCCCGGGTTGGCAGGACTGTCGTATGAGGAGAGATTGGGTCGACTAGGCCTGTATTCACTAGAGTTTAGAAAAATGAGAGAGGATCTCATTGAAACATATAAAATTCTGACAGGGCTAGACAGACTGGATGCAGGGAGGATGTTTTCCCTGGCTGGGGGGTCTAGAATGACGGGTCACAGTCTCAGGATACGGGATAGGACATTTAGGACTGAGATGAGGAGAAATTTCTCCACTCAGAAGGTGGTGAACCTGTGGAATTCTCTACCACAGAAGGCTGTGGAGGCCAAGTCACTGAATATATTTAAGAAGGAGATAGATAGATTTCTAGACACAAAAGGCATCAAAGGGCATGGGGAGAGAGTGGGAATATGGTATTGAGATAGAGGATCAGCCATGATCATATTGACTGGCGGAGCAGGCTCAAAGGGCCGAATGGCCGACTCCTGCTCCTATTGTTCTATGTTTCTATGTTTCTAAAAAAAAATCACAAAATGACGTCATAATCAGCACAAGCGAGGAGCGGTGGATCCAGAGGAAACTGAGCTGAGCATTTCATTTACTATACACTTTCTTTTTTTAACTTAACTATAAATAATTAGTGAAATAAATATTCAGAATAATTAATAACTAATATAAAACTTAGTTTCACTGTCGACTATTTTTTTAAACTAACGCAAGAGAGAATCTGAAGAAGTGACGTCACGGCGAGCACGGAGGAGGAGCTCTGAGGGTGACTTAATCGAGTGAGTAACCAGGAAGTAATTTGTTTTTTGTAACAAAAGCTGTCCACCAAATTATAATTCAGGCTATCAATAAGCAAGTAAATAAAAAAGACTAGAGATGGCAGCACAGGCTATGTGTCGGGACTGTAGCATGTGGGAGTTTGTGGACAGCGAGACTGTCCCGGATTCCCACATCTGCAGGAACTGTCTCTGCCTTTGAGTCATTGAGCTGGAGTGCGAGTTAGAGACACTCCGAAACGTAAGGGAGGGGGAGGCATTTCTGGATAGTTTTATCCAGAACACAGTCACACCCCAGTAGAAAGCACAGGTTCAGGAAGGGGAGGATTTGACTGTTAGGGAGCCGGGTAGAGGGGACTTAGGAAAGGTTGAGAAGGAGGTCCCGCCGACACTGGTCCTGTCCAACAGGTACGATGTACATGCTGCCTATGAGGACAAGGATAAAGACTGCAGGGGAGGACAGCCTTCAATAAACTTGCAGAATGGGCATATAATTGGCAAATGAATTTCAACACAGATAAATGTGAGGTATTACATTTTGGTAAGAAAAATAGGGAGGTCACTTATCACTTGGGAAATAAGAATCTAAATGGGGTAGAGGAACAAAGGGATCTTGGAGTACAAATACACAAATCACTAAAAGTAGCCACATAGGTTAACAAGGCCATAAAAAGGCAAATCAAGCACTAGGGTTTATTTCTAGAGGGATAGAATTGAAAAGTACTGAAGCTATGCTAAACTTGTATCCAACCCAGGTTAGACCACACTTGGAGTAGTGTGTGCAATTCTGGTCGCCATATTATGAAAAGGATGTGGAGGCACTGGAGAGGATGCAGAGAAGATTTACAAGGATGATACCAGAAATACGAGGGTCTACCTGTCAGGAAAGGATGAACAGGCTGGGTCTCTTTTCTCTTGAAAAGAGAAGGCTGAGGGGTGACCTAATACAGGTCTTTAAAATTCTGAAAGGGTTTGATGGAGTGGATACAGAGAGAGAATGTTTCCCCTTGTGGGGAAGAGCAAAACTAAAGGCCATCAATATAAGATAGTCACCAAGAAATCCAATAGGGAATTCTGAAGAAACTTCTTTACCCAGAGAATGGTGAGAATGTGGAACTCGCTACCACAGGGAGTGGTTGAAGCGAATAGTATAGATGCATTTAAGGGGAGGCTAGACAAGCATATGAGGGAGAAGGGAATAGAGGGTTACGCTGATAGATTTAGATGAGGAAAGACGGGAGGAGGCTCGAGTGGAGCATAAACACCGGCATGGACTGGTTGGGCTGAATGGCCTGTTTCTCTGCCGTATATCCGATGTAATCCACAATGCAGACCAAGGCATCGTGGCTCAGAAGGTTGTCCAAGGGGATGGCGGTGGCAGTGGTGGGTGGGGGGGCGAAGAGCAGAGTAGAAATGTGGTAGTGATAGGGGATTCTATAATTAGGGGCATAAATAGCGTCCTCTGCATCCAAGAACGAGAGTCCCGAAGGGTGTGATGTCTACCCGGATCCAGGGTAAGGGATACCGCTAGGCAGCTGGAGAGGAATTTGGAAAGGCAGGGGTTTACTCCAGTTGTCATGATCCATGTTGGACAAACGACAGGAAGGAACAAGGAAGAGGTCCTGCTGAGGCAGTACCAGGAGTTAGGAACTAAATTAAAAAGCAGGACCTCGAGGGGAATAATCTCTGGATTATTGCCCGAGCCATGTGTAAATTGACATAGAGACAGACAGATCAGGTGAGTTAACACGTGGCTAAAGGGCTGGCGTGGGAAAGAGGGGTTCCCTTTCATGGGACACTGGCACCAGTACTGGGACAGGAAGGAGCTGTATCGATGGGACAGGCTCCACCTGAACCGGAGTGGAACCAGCAGCGAAAAGGGTAAATAGGGAGGTGACAAAGGCAGGAATTTTACCCAGCTGGGCGACCCCACTGCTGGCTCCATCCCGCTGCTGAAAATGACTTTCCCTTAATAGGGCCTATTAGACCCGCCCTGCACATTACCCGGCCCAATTAAATGGTGCAGGTCTGGTGACATCATCGATGATGTGTTTTCAGCCGGGATCTTTAAAGGGGCCAAGGCCACATTACATTTGAATGTCCATCTAACATAGTGCAGTCAGTGCACTACAGCTTTGGAGTGCTGCAAACACTGACAATGACTGCACAGAGGCAGAGGGCTACACCCAGGTTCTGCGATGAGCATGCAGGGAGGTCCTCCTCCCTTCCAATGGGTGGAAGAGACCTCCCCAGGAGACCAAAACAACCTGGTTGGAGATTGCAGAGGTGGGCACCAGCAGTGATGTGGTCAGGAGGACCTGGGTGCAGTGCCGCAAACGTTTCCATGATCTCATTAGATCAGGAAATGTGAGTACAAAGCCACACTCACCTTCACCCTGCTGCGCCTCTCATCAAATCCCCATCACACTGCCTTCCCAACCCTACCCCTGCACATCCTTACTCACATCAACATACCTTGCACCTCCACCCATCCCTCTCTATCTATATTATCACATCCCCATCTCACTAGCCACACCTCACACTCACCCTCATCCTAATGCAATCATACCAACTAACAACACACAAGGAGACCACTTGGCTTTGGCACCCCACTCTATCATAGTTAACCTCGAAAGATCTAACCCATCCATTCCTTACACTTGCGGATGACTCCAAATTGGGGGGCTAGTAAATACTGAGGAGGACTGCAACAAATTACAGGAGGACATTAATAAACTTGCAGAATGGGCATATAATTGGCAAATGAAGATCAACACAGATAAATGTGAGGTATTACATTTTGGTAGGAAGAATAGGGAGGTCACTTATTACTTGGGGAGTGCGAGTCTGGGTGGGATAGAGGAACAAAGGGATCTCGGAGTACAAATACACAAATCACTAAAAGTTGCGCCACAGGTTAGCAAGGCCATAAAAAAAGCAAACCAAACACTAGGGTTTATTTCTAGGAGGGATAGAATTGAAAAGTAGGGAAGTTATGCTAAACCTGTATCGAACCTTGGTTAGACCACACTTATACTGCGTACAGTTCTGGTCGCCATATTATAAAAAGGATATAGAGGCACTGGAGAGGGTGCAGAGAAGATTTACAAGGATGATACCAGAAATGTGAAGGTATACATATCAGGAAAGGATGAACAGGCTGGGTCTCTTTTCTCTTGAAAACAGAAGACTGAGGGGTGACCTAATAGAGGTCTTTAAAATTATGAAAGATTTTGATAGAGTAGATACAGAGAGAATGTTTCCACTTGTGGGGAAGAGCATAACTAGAGGCCATCAATATAAGATAGTCACCAAAAAATCCAAAAGGGAATTCAGAAGAAACTTCTTTACCCAAATGGTGGTGAGAATGTGGAACTCGCTACCACAGGGAGTGGTTGAAGCGAATAGTATAGATGCATTTAAGGGGAGGCTGGACAAGCACATGAGGGAGAAGGGAATAGAGGGTTATGCTGATCGATTTAGATGAGGAAAGACGGGAGGAGGCTCGAGTTTGGCATGGACTGGTTGGGCCGAATAGCCTGTTTCTGTGCTGTATATCCTATGTAATCCTATGTAATCAGGATCACATCTCATACAGCCACATGGCATACATCAGTCACTCATATGGGGACAGATGTCAGCAGCCACTGAATGGTCATCATGTGCATAATGGTATCTGTACCCATTCTTCATATGACATATCTAACTCATCTCTTTACTCTCCCATAGGTCCATCAAGAGGCCCCCCTCCCCCACTGTCCAGGAGGAAGAGGAAGACGACTCCTCAGAGGAGCCTCCAGTCTCTGAGGGCGCACCGTCACCAGACAGAAGAGCTCCCCGCACCAGCGCAGATACGCACGCCAGGGTGCGTCCCACGTGAGATAGAGTAGTGTTGTCACCTGGTGCCTCACAACTCTCAAGTGAGAAAGTGCAGATGGTGGAGCCAGGGACAGCAGTGGAGAATCCTCGCTGGAGGGCACAGGACGCTTCTAGCTCTGCTCAGCTGCATGCAGACGCTGAGCCTCGGGGGCCATCCAGAAAGAGGGCGATCCTGGGGGTGCAGCAAGAAGTGCAGGAGGCTGTGACAGGTGTCGCGAGCACGATGACTTCCAGTGTTCAGAGAATGGAGGAGTCCATCTCCAACATGAGCACCACCGTGTCGCAGGCGATGGCGAATGTAGGCTCCTCCATGGATAGGATGGCCACCTGCATGGAGCAGCTAATGCGCCACTCACAGGAGCACATTGTCTCTATGGAGAATAGATGGCTATCTATAGAGGATAGATGGGTATCTATGGAGAATAGATGGGTATCTATGGAGAATAGATGGGTATCTATGGAGAATAGATGGGTATCTATGGAGAATAGATGGGTATCTATGGAGAATAGATGGCAGAGGCTCATACACCTCCTCTCTAGGAGTGATGTCAGTGTAGACGTGGGTCCTCATGGCCCCACTGATGTGCAGCAAGGTGCTCTCCAGCTCCTTGGCAGCAGGGAAGTGAGCAGGCTGCCTCTACCTCTGCTGAAGCCACAGGTCTAGCACCTCGAAGAAGAAGAGAAAGATGACACACAGGTAGATTCACAAGGGTAGCCACTTGGGTGTTTTATCCAATATTTATGTAAAGTTTCGTTATGTGCTGTCAAACATAAAAATCTTTATTTTCAGCACTTTCCTGTCTTGGACAGATTTGTGTGCACCTTTGGAAGTGGCTTAGTGAGTTGCAGTGAATGGTGAGAAATAACGGTATCCCCCCGCCGCCCCCCCCCCCCCCCCAACAATGGTAGTGAGTGTGAAAGGAATGGTTTGGGCATTGTAGGGATACTTTATGGTGTTGGTGTGGGGTGGTGCCAACCTGGCGCATCATGTGGCAGCCAGGGTGTACAGCGTCAAGTGAAGTAAATCTGGCCATGGTGAGGCCATCCCTGGCATCCCAGGCAGCAATGTGGTCGGGTGCTGATGACCTGTGTCCTGTGCAGCATCCGGTGATTGTGGAGAAGGTTGGTGTTGTTGTTGGTGCTGCTGGTGTGCCTGGTGATGCTGTTGTTGGGGCTGATCGTGGTCAGATTCTGAGGGCCAAGGTGAGAGAGTATAAACGGCACCCATGCTGATGGAATAGATGGCAGGTGAAGTAGAGATGACAGAAGCGATCTGTCAATGGTGAGAGAGTTCTTCCAATGAGGTGACACTGGATGGAGACTTTGCTGGAAAGACTGCAGCTTGTCGAACCTGTGCTGGGAATGCAGTGAGAAACAGCTTCTGCCTGAGGAAAGTGATCAGCTGTCAGGTGGGAGCTTTTATAGTACACTTGATGCTGTCAAGTATTCAGCTGGAGCAATGGCCGTTCAACTCCCGCCTCAGGTTGACAGACGTGGTTCCCGAGCAGCGTGTTTCCCGTGGCCATCCAGTTAAATTTATACGGTAAGGTTAAAACCACTCTTAAGGGTCTGACAGCTAGTTACTCATAATTTAAATTGGGTTGCCCGCCTCTGCCGGTTGGGTCGGGTCCGCGCTGACAGACATGCCTGGGGGAAAGGCACGTGGGAGTAGGATGACAGCGGGTTTCCAACCCGCTCCCAAAAATAACAACTTTCCCATCCGACCTGCTTCTGATCGCGCCCGCTACCACCCCGGAAAATTTCGGCCAAAGGCTTTAAACTAGTATGACGAGGGGAGGGAGCTACAAGAAATGAAACAAGCTTAAATATAAACAAAATAGGAAAGTAGAGCATGGGACAGACTAAACAAAGGGAGGAAATAAAAAGAGAAATAGAACAGGAGTGTAAAAAGATTGTTAAAAATAAAGTGAGAGGAATTGCTATTAAAAGAATGTTAAACTGTCTGTACAGCATTGCACACAGTGCCCGTAATAAAACAGGGGAACTGAAGGCAATAATACGTTGCGAGGAACCAATAGTTGAGATTACTGAGACATGGCTGCAGAAAAATTAGGACTGGGAACTAAACATTGCAGGGTATAACATATTTAGAAAAGGTAGAGTGGGAAAAGGGGGAGGTGGAGTAGCTGTACTTATTCGAGATAACATAATGGCAGTAGAAAAAAATAACGCAGCCAACAATAATACAGAAATAGAATCCATGCGGATGGAGATAAGAGATTAAAAAGAATCAATCACACTAATAGGGGTAGTCTGCAGACCACCTAATAGTGGAAGGGAGGTGGAGGAAGAAATATGCAGACAAATTAGGGAAATGAGTAACAAACATAGAATAATAATCACGGGGGATTTTTAACTAAAAAGAAAAAGAAAGACTTGCATTTCTATAGCGCCTTTCACGTCCACCGGATGTCTCAAAGCGCTTTACAGCCAATGAAGTACTTTTGGAATGTAGTCACTGTTGTAATGTAGGAAACGCGGCAGCCAATTTGTGCACAGCAAGCTCCCACAAACAGAAATGTGATAATGACCAGATAATCTGTTCTTGTCATGTTGATTGAGGGATAAATATTGGCCAGGACACCGGGGAGAACTCCCCTGCTCTTCTTCAAAATAGTGCCATTTCGAACTACCTGAAAATAGATTGGCCAGACAAGGTAGGCAAAGGGAATAAAGGAATGCAGTTCCTACAATGTGTACAGGACTCCTTTCTAACCCAGTATGTAAGAAGCCCAACAAGGGAGGATTCGTTACTAGATCTCGCAATGGGGAATGAACCAGAACAGATAAGAGAAGTAAAGTAGGGGAACATCTCAGCAATAGTGACCATAATATAACACGGTTTAGGATAATAGATTGGAGGAAAGCTGATTTTGAGGGGCTGAGAATAGAACTTGGGGGAAAAAAAGGACAACAATATTGGCAAACAATGATGAAGAACAGCAATGGGAAACATTTAAAACGGTGTTCAACAGAGCCCAGGAAAAATATGTTCCGCTAAAAAACAATGACAAACTAAACACTAATGTGACACCATGGATGAATAAAGACATAAGGGAAAAATTGAGGGTAATGAAAGAGACATACATTAAGTAAATGGACAGCAGAGGAGAGCAGGACAAGGGAGAATACGAAGAGACGAGGAGAGAAGTCAAAAAAATAATTAGGAAGGCAAAGAGGAACTATGAAATTAAATTATCAAGGAACATAAAATAAAATAGTAAAATATTCTACAGGCACATAAACAAAAAAAGGAAGGTCAGGATGGGAATAGGGCCACTAAAGGACGGTCAGGATAAAATCATAGGCAGCGATAGCGAAAGGGCGGAAATATTAAATAATTACTTTACTTCATTAGTTACCAAGGAGACAGATCAGGTGGACATGACATTGGAAGATGAGATTAGAAATGATATAACCGCATTTAAAATAGAAAGAGGAGAAATATTAAATAAACTAATCAAATTCAAAGAGGATAAAACCCCTGGTCCGGACGGATTGCATTTGTGTATTTTAAAAGAACCTAGAGAAGAGATAACAGAAGCACTATTAAACATATTTAATAATTAATTCAAAAAAGGTGTAGTGCCAGAGGACTGGCAGACAGCTAACGTTATACCCATATTTAATAATGGAGCTAGAACATATCCAGGGAACAATAGACCAGCCAGCTTAACATCACTAGTAGGAAAAATAATGGAATCCCTACTGGAGGAGAAAATGGAAAAACATCTAGAAACCAAAAATATAATAATGCATAGTCAACATGGATTTCAAAAGGGAAAGTCTTGCTTGACCAACCTCATTGAATTTGTTGAACAGGTAACAGAGAGTATAGACAAGGGCAATGCTGTAGATGTAATGGGCTAGATTTTCCCGGGTCCCACCCACACGGTGCAGGGGGACCTGGGAGACAGCAGGAAACCTAGAAGGTCGGGTTTCTCGGCACGCTGGGGAGTTTTACCTCCACAGCGTGCGTGCGACGTCAGGGGTAGATTCCCCACCCAGAAGTCAGCCTGATTGACAGGCTGGCTTCCAGTCGTGCGGGGACCTCAGGCAAGGAGACCGCAGCAACAGATAAGTCCTTGGCCCAGGATGGTGGGGGGGGGGGCGGGTGTCCAAGGCTGGAGGGGGGTCCAATCCCCTGGGGTGGTCCGATCCTTGACCCCGGGGCTCAGTCGCAATCCCTCGGTAGTGTTCCAGGCCTGCGGAGGGGGGGGTCCGATCCCTGGGGGGGTCCGATCTCCGACCCCGGAGGGGTGCAGGCTGCTGGTGGGGGAGCTTGGAGGGCTGGGAGGAAGCACTCCTGCTCCTCCCGGCCCACAAGCATTGCTCCCCGAGGCTGAGGCCACCTCGTTGCAGCCACCGGGAATCCCGAGCCCCAGGATCCCCGGTCGCCTGCAATAAATCAGGTTAAAGTAGAGGCTTCAGGCCTCATTATAATATTTAAATTGCCAACCCGCCTCCTGGCAGCGGGTTGGCAGCCCGCCACCCCCCCGGTCCCGCCTGAGTGAAAGGTGAAAGTGGGCAGGTTGGAGGCAGGTAGGGGTTCACATTTTTTCAACTTGTGCCCAGGTCATGGATACAGTGTAGAAAGCGGTTTAATGACCTTACCAGGGCAGGAAAAGTGAGCACATTTGCTGATTCCACTACATCCTGTGCTTTAAGCCCAAAATCCTGGAACTCCCTCCCTAACAGCACTGTGGGAGCACCTTCACCACATGGACTGCAGCGGTTCAAGGCGGCGGCTCACCACCACCTTCTCAAGGGCAATTAGGAATGGGATGTGAGGAGGATGTGAAGAGGCTTCAGGCAGATCTCGACAGGCTCAGTGAGTGGGCGAGAACATGGCAGATAAAATATAATGTGGATAAATGTGAAGTTATCCACTTTGGTAGAAAAAACAGAAAGGCAGAGTATTTCCTAAACATGAAAGATTGGGGAATGCAGATGCTCAAAGGGTCCTGGGTGTCCTTGTACATGAGTCACTGAAAGTGAATGTGCAGGTGCAGCAAGCCATTAGGAAGGCAAATGGTATACTGGCCTTCATTCAGGACTGAGATGAACAGAAATTTCTAAACACAGTGAGTGGTGAATCTTTGGAATTCTCTACCCCAGAGGGCTGTGGAGGCTCAGTCATTGGGTATATTCAAAACAGAAGTCAATAGATTTCTGACTAGTAAGGGCATCAAGGGATATGGTGATAAGGCCGGTGAATGGAGTTGAGGCAGAAGATCAGCCATGATCTCATTGAATGACGGAGCAGGCTCGAAGGGCCGAATGGCCTACTCCTGCTCCTATTTCTTATGTTCTTATGGGCAATAAATGCTGCCTTTGTCAGCGACGCCCACATCCCGGAAATGAATAAATATTTTTTTTTTTAAAAACTCTTTCACTCTGTCTTGCTAAGTGTTCTCCATCACATCACTCCTCATACCCACTCAACTTTCACCACCACCCAGCCTTCACTTTCTATGCACTTCATCACCTCCCCATTTATCCATCCATCGTTGACACTCACCCCAATCCTTATGCAATGTGATGCATGGATCTCATAGTCACACTCACCGAATGCACTGCATCCATCGGGTGAAGATCTCACCTTCACTCACTCATCGGTCTGTTTTTTCGCTCCTTGTAGGAGAAGAGACCGCAAAGCACAAGGGAGAAGGACAGGACTGGAGGTGGGCTGCCACAAGTAATCCACCAACAGAGGAGGACGTCCCAGAGACAAGTGGCATATCTGCATTCCTCTAAGTCAAAGATGGAGAGACATGGAGCTTGCAGATAGCCAGCAATAGAATTACAGATATCTCTGACACACATATGTTGACTTCATTTCATCAATGACTGAACAATGAGGACTTTGGTGATTGTCAAGATTGTGACTTTGCCACGACTAAATCATATCCCTTTCTTTTGTCTTCCAGGGCCTTCACACGTACAGCAAGTGTCGCAGGACACCCATGAGGATGATGCCTCAGAGGACCTCATTCCTTCTAAGGGTGCACTGTCACAGGATCTACAGACATGCACCAGACCAGATACTTGCACTTCTGTGGGTCCACTTATTGAGAGTTAGTTGAGTTTGCAACTGGTGATTCACACCTCACAAATGAGCAGATACTGGCGGCAGGGACAGCTGTGGAGGGTCCGCGTTGGGGGCGCAATCTTTTCTAAGCTCTGCTCAGCTGGACACAGATGCTGAACCCCGGGGGCTATCGTTGAGAAGGAGAATGCTAGAGGTGCATCAGCAACTTTTCCAGGTACTGACAGACGTGTCACGATAGCGGAGAGGATGGAGGAGTCCAACACGATCGCTAGTGGATCAATGGCGCAGGGAATTTTGAGAATGTTTGCCATGGAGAGAGAGCCTGCCTCTGTGGAGCTTCAAGGAAAGCTCTCAAATGAGTGCATGCAGGCCATGACCACGGGTGTGCAGACTTTGGATGCCAACTTGCCAACTTGTCTTCTGCATTAAACAGGATGACAATGTGTCACTGATCGTCACCAATCTGGCCTGCAGCAGAGTGGTAGGAGTGATGTGGCGCTGGCCCACGAGAGGGATAATGGCAAAAGGGAACATGGAAGTGAGAACTCCACTCAAAACACTCCCTCTTCTCACCCGTTGCCCCTCCACTCGGTCAGTACCCGACATGCTCCCAATGGCCGAGTCTGTCCCTGCACAGGTGCAGGTGGAACAGTCTTTGGCGGGGCCCTCAGGCGCTCCATAACCCAGAGGTCGTAGGCCAAAAGCATCTCAGCAGTCAGGGCAGCGATCTGAGCAGCCTGCCTCTACCTCTGGTGAAGCCACAGGGGGTGCACCACGTAGAAGCGGTAGGAAGAGTAAGGAAGGGTAAGTCACCAAGGGTATGCACGTGAGTGTTTGACAAAATGTTATGTTGTTCAATTCCCTTTTTTTTATGCCACATAAAATATAATTGTAATATATGTGGGTGGAAGGACAGAGACAGGATGAGTTGCTGGTCCATGTCTTGCTTTACTAGGCCAGAGCATACTGAGCATAAGAACATAAGAAATAGGAGCAGGAGTAGGCCATTCGGCCCCTCGAGCCTGCTCCACCATTCAATGAGATCATGGCTGATCTTCTGCCTCAACTCCATTCACCGGCCCTATCGCCATATCCCTTGATGCCCTTACTAGTCAGAAATCTATTGACTTCTGTTTTGAATATACCCAATGACTGAGCCTCCACAGCCTTCTGGGGTAGAGAATTCCAAAGATTCACCACCCTCTGTGTGAAGAAATTTCTTCTCATCTCAGTCCTGAATGGCCTACCCTTTATCCTGAGGCTGTGGCCCCTGGTTCTACACTCCCCAGCCAAGGGAAACATTCTCCCAGCATCCACCCTATCAAGCCCTGTAATAATTTTGTATGCTTCAATGAGATCCCCTCTCATTCTTCTGAATTCAAGAGAATACAAGCCTAGTTTACTCAATCTCTTCTCATAAGACAGTCCCGCCATCCCAGGAATCAATCTCGTGAACCTTTGTTGCACTCCCTCTATGGCAAGTATATCCTTCCTTAGGTAAGGAGACCAACATTTTACACAGTACTCCAGGTGTGGTCTCACCAAGGCCCTATATAATTGGAGTAAGACTTCTTTACTCCTGTACTCAAATCCTCTTGTAATGAAGGCCAGCATACCATTTGCCTTCCTAATGGCTTGCTGCACCTGCACATTCACTTTCAGTGACTCATGTACAAGGACATCCAGGTCCCTTTGAGCATCTGCATTCCCCAATCTTTCACCATTTAGGAAATACTCTGCCTTTCTGTTTTTTCTACCAAAGTGCATAACTTCACATTTATCCACATTATAATCCATCTGCCATGTTCTCGCCCACTCACTGAGCCTGTCGAGATCCCCTTGAAGCCTCTTCACATCCTCTTCACAACTGACACTGCCACCTAGCTTTGTATCATCAGCAAATTTGGAAATGTTACATTTAGTCCCCTCATCCAAATCATTGATATAGATTGTGAATAGCTGGGGCCCAAGCACCGATCCTTGCGGTACCCCACTAGCCACAGCCTGCCATCCTGAAACCCATTTATCCCTACTCTTTGTTTTCTGTCTGTTAACCAATTCTCAATCCATGCCAGTATATTTCCCCCAATTCCAAGTGCCCTAATTTTGTTCACCAACCTCTTGTGTGGGACCTTATCGAAGGCCTTCTGAAAATCTAAATACACCACATCTACCGGTTCCCCTTTGTCTGCTCCACTAGTTACATCCTCAAAGAACTCCAATAGGTTTGTCAAACAGGACTTCCCTTTCATAAATCCATGTTGACTCTGCCCAATCTTACTGTTAGTTTCTAAGTGCCAGTTATTGCATCCTTTATAATAGATTCCAGCATTTTCCCAACTACTGATGTGAGGCTAACAGGTCTGTAGTTCCCCGTTTTCTCTCTCCCTCCTTTCTTAAATAGCGGGGTTACATTTGCTATCCTCCAATCTGCAGGAACCGTTCCAGAATCTATAGAATTTTGGGAGATGACAACCAATGCGTCCACTATCCCAATGGCCACCTCTTTCAAAACCCTAGGATGTAGGTCATCTGGTCCTTGAGATTTATCGACTTTTAGTCCCATTAATTTTGCTAGTACTGTTTTTTTACTAATAATAATTTCTTTAAGTTCCTCATTCTCGCAACACCCTTGGTTTTCTCGTATTTCTGGGAGGTTTTTTATGTCTTCCTCCGTGAAGACAGAAACAAAGTATTTATTTAATTTTTCTGTCATTTCCTCATTCCCCATTATAAATTCTCCCGTCTCTGACTGTAAAGGACCTACATTTACCTTCGCCAGTCTTTTCCTTTTCACATACCTATAGGAGCTTTTACAATCCGTTTTTATATTTTTCGCTAGTTTGTGCTCATATTCCATTTTCCCTTTCTTTAGCAATTTCTTGGTCCCCCTTTGCTGAGTTCTAAAAAGATCCCAATCCTCAGGCTGACCGCTTTTTCTGGCAACTTTATAAGCTTCCTCCTTTGACTTAATACTAGCTTTAATTTATTTTGTTAGCCACGGTTGGATCACTTTTCCTTTTGGGTTTTTATGCCCTAGAGGAATATATGTTTGTTGCAAATTATACATTATTTCCTTGAAATAATGTATAATTTGTACAACATGGGCATTTCAGGATTTTCCAGCTGGAATGCTCATACTAAACCATGTGATAAACCATGTGATAATACATTACAATAATGATTTGCACCATGTTCACATCTTGCTCGTTATTGCATCCCGAGGGCCAAATCGCCCGTTCACTTGTTTCCTGATGAATGTCAATACATGCCGGAACCCATTGGGCAGATGTGCAATGGCTGAAGGACTGTTTACTGCAAAGAGGTGGGGCTGGGGCAGTGGTGCTGGTGGTGGGAGCAGACCGCGGGATTTCATTTGTTATGTTTCACATTAAGTGAACAGTTGCGATATTAGGGCATCCCTGGCAGCAATGTATGTATGGTATGGCTGGTCCGGCGATCCCCATCTTCATTCCTCCTGCTTCTCCTCCTCTTCTATTTTCGCCTCACCCAAAGATGAGTGATAAACCATTTGTCCTTTTCCACCTGCAGCCCTCCCTCCTGCAATCCTCGCTCCTGTGAAACTCTCTCCTGTGGACCTCTCTCCTGTGGACCTCTCTCCTGTGGACCTCTTGCCTGTGGACCTCTCTCCTGTGGACCTCTCTCCTGTGGACCTCTCTCCTGTGGACCTCCCTCCTGTAGACCTCTCTCCTGTGGACCTCTCTCCTGTGGACCTCTTGCCTGTGGACCTCCCTCCTGTGGACCTCTCTCCTGTGGACCTCTCTCCTGTGGACCTCCCTCCTGTAGACCTCTCTCCTGTGGACCTCTCTCCTGTGGACCTCTCTCCTGTGGACCTCTTGCCTGTGGACCTCTCTCCTGTGGACCTCTCTCCTGTGGACCTCTCTCCTGTGGACCTCTCTCCTGTGGACCTCTCTCCTGTGGACCTATCTCCTGTGGACCTCCCTCCTGTGGACCTCCCTCCTGTGGACCTCTCTCCTGTGGACCTATCTCCTGTGGACCTCCCTCCTGTGGACCTCCCTCCTGTGGGCCTCTCTCCTGTGGACCTCTCTCCTGTGGACCTCTCTCCTGTGGGCCTCTCTCCTGTGGGCCTCTCTCCTGTGGACCTCTTGCCTGTGGGCCTCTCTCCTGTGGGCCTCTCTCCTGTGGGCCTCTCTCCTGTGGACCTCTCTCCTAAACATAGAAACATAGAACAATACAGCACAGTACAGGCCCTTCGGCCCTCGATGTTGTGCCGAGCATTGTCCGAGACCAAGATCAAGCTATCACACTCCCTATCACTCTGGTGTGCTCCATGTGCTTATCCAATAACCGCTTGAAAATTCCTAAAGTGTCCGACTCCACTATCACAGCAGGCAGTCCATTCCACACCCCAACCACTCTCTGAGTAAAGAATCTACCTCGGGCATCCCTTCTATATCTCCCCCCATGCACCTTATAGTTATGCCCCCTTGTAACAGCTGCCTCTACCCGAGGAAATAGTCTCTGAACATCCACTCTATCTATCCCCCTCATCATCTTATAAACCTCTATTAAGTCGCCTCTCATCCTCCTCCGCTCTAAAGAGAAAAGCCCCAACTCCCTCAATCTTTCCTCATAAGACCTCCCCCCCAAACCAGGCAGCATCCTGGTAAATCTCCTTTGCACTCTTTCCAATGCTTCCACGTCCTTCCTATAGTGAGGTGACCAGAACTGCACACAATATTCCAAATGTGGTCTCACCAAGGTCCTGTACAGTTGCAGCATAACCTCACGGTTCTTAAACTCAAACCCTCTGTTAATAAACGCCAACACACCATAGGCCTTCTTTACTGCTCTATCCACTTGAGTGGCAACCTTCAGAGATCTGTGGATATGAACCCCCAGATCCCTCTGCTCCTCCACGTTCCTCAGAACCCTGCCGTTGACCCTGTAATCCTTATTCAAATTTGCCCTACCAAAATGAATCACCTCGCACTTATCAGGGTTAAATTCCATCTGCCATTTTTCGGCCCAGCTCTGCATCCTATCAATGTCTCTTTGCAGCCTACAACAGCCCTCCACCTCATCCACTGCTCCACCAATCTTGGTGTCATCAGCAAATTTACTGATCCACCCTTCAGTCCCCTCCTCCAAGTCATTGATAAAAATCACAAACAGCAGAGGACCCAGCACCGACCCCTGTGGCACACCGCTGGTAACTGGTCTCCAGTCCGAAAATGTTCCATCCACCACCACCCTCTGCCTTCTATGAGATAGCCAGTTACTTATCCAATCGGCCAAATTTCCCTCTATCCCACAACTCCTTACTTTCTTCATGAGCCGACCATGGGGAACCTTATCAAACGCCTTGCTAAAATCCATGTATACGACATCAACTGCTCTACCTTCATCTACACACTTAGTTACCTCCTCAAAGAATTCAATCAAATTTGTTAGGCAAGACTTACCCTTCACGAATCCGTGTTGACTATCCCTGTGGGCCTCTCTCCTGTGGACCTCTCTCCTGTGGGCCTCTCTCCTGTGGACCTCTCTCCTGTGGGCCTCTCTCCTGTGGGCCTCTCTCCTGTGGACCTCTCTCCTGTGGACCTCTCTCCTGTGGACCTCTCGCCTGTGGGCCTCTCTCCTGTGGGCCTCTCTCCTGTGCACGGGCTGATCCCACCTCAGCACGTCGTCAGTGCCGTGGATGGTGATGGTCTTCCTCTTCTGATATGCTGTCAAACACATCCAAGGCCCCTCCCGTTCTGATCTTGTCACTTTGAAATCCTCCAAGGTTGAAAAATTGCTGTTATCCACACAGGCACTCTCTCTGCCAGACATTTGCCAGAGGGAACGAAGACAGCAGCTGCAATAAGTGAGCTTTTATTCCGATGGGACAACGACAAGTTTAAACACCCTCCTGAACTGCGGCTCAAACTCGCCTCCGTTTCCCTGGTCAGTTTCCCGAGCCCCGGGAAACCCGTCGAGCTCAAGTAAAATTCAGAGCCAAGTTAAAAACAATTTAAAAATACCTTGTTAAGGTCTCCTAAGGAGGTTAATTGCGGCGATGAGTACCCGCCTGCATTCAATTAGGAAACCCCTGACTTCTGCGAGTAGGTTTCTCGCTGGGATCCAAACGTTCCTCCATTAAACGTGGAAGTGGGCGCGTTGGAGCCGGGCTGCGTTCCTGCTCTGAAAATCAATCATTTTCATCCCCCACCTGGTCCCAAACCCACCCGTTCTTGGGGGTAAAAATTCCCCCCTAGAATCTTACAGCACTGAAGGAGGCCATTCGGCCCATCACGCCTGTGCCGGCTCTCTGAAGGGGCTCTCCGATGAATCCCACTCCTCCCCTGCTTCTTCCCCACAGCCCGGCAAAGATTTCCTTTCCAAGTATTTCTCCAATTCCCTTTTGAAAGTTACTATTGAATCTGCTTCCACCGCCCTTTCAGGCAGCGCGTTCCAGATCACAATAACTCGCTGCGGAAAAGAAATTCTCCTCATCTCCCCTTTGATTTCTCTGCCAATTATCTTAAATCTGTGTCCTCTGGTTACCGACCCATCCACCAGTGGAAACAGTTTCTCCCTGTCTACTCTATCAAAACCCCTCATAATTTTGAGTGACTACACTTCAAAAGTACTTCATTGGCTAATAAAGCACTTTGAGATTGTGAAAGGCGCTGAATAAATGTAAGTTATTTATATCTTATGAAGCCTTTGAAAATTTTTGAGCCTTTTAATGTTTAGCTCCCATATGTGGCCACTCACTTTAAAGTGACTGCATCCCTTTAATGTTGAGCATCATCGGGTGAGGCAGCCCATCACTCTGTCAGTGCAGAATTTGGGCCTCATTCACTGGGCGCAGCAGCTTCTGAGCCAGGGTCACTTAGGCCGCGATTTTACCTACCTCGGCGGGTCCGTGGCGGGCGGTGTCGGTGTCGGTGGTCCCGACCCCACTGCTGGCTCCATCCCGCTCTGTGAAAAGAATTTTACGCTGATTGGGCTTGTTAAGCCCCGCCCAGCGCGTTTCCCGGCCAATTGGAGGAAGCGGGTCTGATGACGTCATTTGATGACACATCATCAGCCGGTTTCCTTAAAGGGACCGTGCGCAAATTGATTTTGACATTTGTGCTGTCAGTGTTCTACAGCACTGAGGTGCTGCAAACACTGACAAGCACTGCACAGAGGTGCACGGCTGCACCCAGGCTCTCCCCTGACTCCCTCCATATGCATATGGAGGGAGTCACAACATGCAGGGAGGTCCTCTTCCCTTCCAATCGGCGAAAGAGGCCTCCCCAGGAGATCAACGCAGCCTGGTTGCACATTGCACAGGAGGACACAAGCAGGGATGTCGTCAGGAGGACCAGGTTGCAGTGGCGCAAACTTTTCAATGATCTCAGTAGATCACAAAACGTTAGTACAAAGCCACACTCAACCTCATCCTGCTGTGCCACTCATCACATCCCCATCACTCTGCCTTCCCTACCCGACTCCTGCACATCCTTACTCACACCAAATTACCTTGCACCTCCACCCATCCATCGCTCTCTATCTACATTATCACTTTCCCATCTCACTAGCCACCCCTCACACTCACACTCATCCTAGTCCTATCATACCAAATAACAACACACAAAGGTAGGCACTTGGGTGTTTTATGCAATGTTCATGTAAAGTTTCTGTTAATGTGGTGTCAAACATTGAAACCTTTACTTTCAACACTTTGCGTTCTTGGACAGATTTGTGTGCACCTTTGGAAGTGGCTTAGTGAGTTGCAGTGAATGGTGAGACATAACGGTACCACGCGCAATGGCGATGAGTGTGAAAGGAATGGTTTGGGCATTGTAGGGATGCTTTATGGTGTTGGTGTGGGGTGGTGCCAACCTGGTGCATCATGTGGCAGCCAGGGTGTGCAGTGTCAAGTGAAGTAAATGTGGCCATAGTGAGGCCATCCCTGGCTACCCGGGCAGCAATGTGGTCGGGTGCTGATGCCCTGTGTCCTGTGCAGCATCAGGTGATTGCAGAGAAGGTTGGTGTTGTTGTTGGTGCTGTTGGTGTGCCTGGTGCTGCTGGTATTGGGGCTGATTGTGGTGGGATTCTGAGGACCAAGGTGAGAGAGTTTCAAGGGAGGTGAGTCGAGTTTCAGGTGAGTGCCTTTACAGCACTGCTTGTGGGCCAGGAGGAGCAGGAGTGTTTCCTCCAGTCCCAACAAGCAAACCTGTAAACCACTCTCCCCAACTCCACGATATCCCCCCCCGACACTGCCCTGCGATCATCGACCCCTCCACGAGCATCGACCCCCCATCACCAATCCCCCCATCTCCGACGTCCCTCCGATCTCTCCCCAACCACCCCAATCTCCGACACTCCTCCTGACCCCACATCTCTGTCCTCAAATTCCGATTCCCCCCCCGATCTCTCTCCGACCCCTCTCCGATCTCCGACCCCTCTCCGATCTCTCCCTAACCCCTCGACCCTGCCACCGACACCCCCATCTCTGTCTCCGATCTCTGATCTACCGCCGATCTCTCCCCGACCTCCCAATCTTCCACCCGCTCCCCCCACCCCCGCCATGATCAACCCGACCCAACCAACCACATTCTACTCCGACCCTCCCAACCACGTTCTACCCCGACCCAACCAACCACGTTCTACCCCGACCCAACCAACCACGTTCTACCCCGACCCTCCCAACCACCTTCTACTCCGACCCTCCCAACCACGTTCTACCCCGACCCAACCAACCACGTTCTACCCCGACCCAACCAACCACGTTCTACCCCGACCCAACCAACCACCTTCTACCCCGACCCTCCCAACCACCTTCTACCCCGACCCTCCCAACCACCTTCTACTCCGACCCAACCAACCACCTTCTACCCCGACCCTCCCAACCACGTTCTACCCCGACCCAACCAACCACGTTCTACCCCGACCCGACCAACCACCTTCTACTCCGACCCAACCAACCACCTTCTACCCCGACCCTCCCAACCACGTTCTACCCCGACCCAACCAACCACGTTCTACCCCGACCCAACCAACCACCTTCTACCCCGACCCAACCAACCACCTTCTACCCCGACCCTCCCAACCACCTTCTACTCCGACCCTCCCAACCACGTTCTACCCTGACCCAACCAACCACGTTCTACCCCGACCCTCCCAACCACCTTCTACTCCGACCCTCCCAACCACGTTCTACCCTGACCCAACCAACCACGTTCTACCCCGACCCTCCCAACCACCTTCTACTCCGACCCTCCCAACCACGTTCTACCCCGACCCTCCCAACCACCTTCTACCCCGACCCAACCAACCACGTTCTACCCCGACCCAACCAACCACCTTCTACCCCGACCCTCCCAACCACGTTCTACCCTGACCCAACCAACCACGTTCTACCCCGACCCAACCAACCACGTTCTACTCCGACCCTCCCAACCACGTTCTACTCCGACCCTCCCAACCACGTTCTACTCCGACCCTCCCAACCACGTTCTACTCCGACCTGACCAACCACCTTCTACCCCGACCCGACCAACCACCTTCTACCCCGACCCAACCAACCACGTTCTACCCCGACCCGACCAACCACGTTCTACTCCGACCCAACCAACCACGTTCTACCCCGACCCAACCAACCACGTTCTACCCCGACCCTCCCAACCACCTTCTACTCCAACCCTCCCAACCACCTTCTACTCCGACCCCACCAACCACCTTCTACCCCGACCCCACCAACCACCTTCTACCCCTACCCCACCAACCACGTTCTACCCCGACCCGACCAACCACTTTCTACTCCGACCCCACCAACCACCTTCTACCCCGACCCCACCAACCACTTTCTACTCCGACCCCACCAACCACCTTCTACCCTGACCCCACCAACCACTTTCTACTCCGACCCCACCAACCACCTTCTACCCTGACCCCACCAACCACCTTCTACCCCGACCCTCCCAACGTCCTTCTACCCCGACCCTCCCAACCTCCTTCTACCTACCCGTAACCTGCACTAAGCATACCTGCTCCTGAGCTGTGGCCTTCTCTGGAGCTGTCCCCACCCGATAGGCAGCCAGACCTATCACTGAGGCTGGCTTCCAGGCGGGGAATCTGTTTAAAAAACCATGCATGCCCTGGAGTTAAAACTCCATTACTCCTCCCACCACCTGCTCCGAAACCCGGACCCAGTAAATATTGGAGCCAAGGTGTTTGGCATCATTTTGCTTCAGTTTCTATATTTATTTATGGCATCTTTCACAACCTCCGGTCATATCAAAGTGGTTTGCAGCCAATTAAATAGTTTTGAAGTGTTGTTACTGTTGTAATGTAGGAAACACGGCAGTGAAATTTGTACACAGCAAGCTCCCACAAACAGCGATGTGATAAATGACCAGATAATCTGTTTCTAGTGATGTTGGTTGAGGGATAAATATTGGCCCAGGACACCGGGGAGAACTCCCCTGCTCTTCTTAGAATAGTGCCATGGGATCTTTTATGTCCGTCTGCAAGTGCAGACTGGGCTTCAGTTTAACATCTCACTGAAAGACGGCACCTCCGACACTGCAGTGCTGCACTGATTTGTCAGCCTAGATTACTGGGAAAAAATTCAGCTAGTTATGAAACATCAAACATCTCAGTTCCAATTGTTAAACCACATTTTTTCCCGATTTTCTCAGGGTTAGATTTTCATTATATTAAACATCATGGGGGAAAAATTGAGTCGCGCTCCCTTTGGGGCGCTAACTTCGCCAGGGCGCTACTTTTAGCGCCCCGAAAAAATTAGCATCCCCGCAGCCAAAATTGAGTGGTAGCGCCCCAAGAGGGAAGTGGGGGGTTACTGGAAGTGCCCCGCCTCCCTCTTGGGGCGCTGCGAGGGAATATCGCGGCATGTCGCATCACGGTATTGCAGACCTTCCTCCCCTTCGTAAAGGGGAGGGACCTTGCACAGTGCAACCCGGGACACAGCTGGGCCACCGGGATTGGAGTGCCGGCAAAAGAGCCCAGCACTCAAGAGAAGTGTCGGGCTCAGGGAGCGCAGCCGGCAATCTGGGGGTGGGGGGGGGGGGGGGTGCGGGGGATGCTCAGGAGGCCGGGGACGGCAGTGGAGGCAGGTGCTGGCAAGCGGCCAGCAACAAAAATGGCTGCCCGGCACCTCGCCTTTAAATAGCCCCGCCCCGGCTGCAGGTCGGCCGCCCTGACCCCGTCGGACATAGCGTCCGGCGGTAAGTCAGGGGGCGCTACCGAAGATCGCGGCCGGGGCGTGAGCGGGGTGCTGCGGACGGTGATGACGTCATCGCTGGCAGCACAGCGCCGCGGGGCATTAACGGTTACCATCGCCGCTAACCTCCCGCTGAATTTCACGGGAGGCGTTGGCAGCGCCGTGCCCGGGCACTAGTTGCTTTGCGCCCCGTTAGCGCCCTCTTAGGGCGCTAATGGGAGGCGCAAAGCAACCGAATTTTTCCCCCCATAACTTAATGTTTCAGCTGTGGCCCAGTTAGTAGCTCACTTACCTCTGAGTCAGAAGGTTGTGGGTTCAAGTCCCACTCCAGGGACTTGAGCACATCAAAGCTAGGCTGACACTCCAGTGCAGTACTGAGGGATTGCTGCGCTGTCGGAGGTGCCGTCTTTCAGATGAGATGTTAAACTGAGGCCCCGTCTGCTCTCTCAGGTGGACACAAAAGATCCCAAGGCACTATTTCAAAGAAGAGCAGGGGGAGTTATCCCTGGTGTCTTGGCCAATATTTATACCTCAACCAACATAACAAAAACAGATTATCTGGTCATTATCACATTGCTGTTTGTGGGAGCTTGCTGTGCGCAATTGGCTGCTGCGTTTCCCACATTAAACAGTAACCACACTTCAAAAAGTACTTCATTGGCTGTAAAGCGCTTTGAGACGTCCGGTGGTCGTGAAAGGGGCTGGAGAAATGCAAGTCTTTCTTTCTTTCTTAATGCGAACAGAACATGAATGGGTGTAAATATTGTTGGAAATCTGCTCTTCATTTGTATGATATGCATTTCTGGGCCGTGTTCTGAGCAGTGGAGGAAGCTCCCACCAGAGCTCGTATTTCTATAGCCCCCTTCACCTGCTCAGGTCAGCCCAGTGCACTTTACAGTCAATGAAGTCATTTTAAAATGCAGTCACTGCTCTTTCAGAGGCAAACTTTGTAGACAGCAAGGTCCCATAAACGGCAATGAGATAAAATAGTTAGTTCATCTGTTTTGGTGATGTTGGTTGAGGGATAAATATCTTCCAGGACACCGGGGAGAACTGCCCCCTGCTCTTCTTCAAATAGTCCCACGGGATCTTTGACGTCCACTTGGGCAGACGAGGCCTCGGTTTAACTTCTCATCCGAAAGACGGCACCTCCGACAATGCAGCACTCCCTCAGCACGGCACTGAGGCAGGAGCTTTAATATTATAATGATGTGGGCATGATGTCACCTAGACATCCCTCTCGTTTTCTGGCACTCACGGCTGATTTGCATTCAGGTTCGATGGACATCCAGCACTGGTAGTTGATGGTTTTGTGTGGATTTTAAAGGGCAGAACACAACAAGCTGCTGGTTTAATGAATAGTTTGTTAGTGCTTGTGTGCATTCCCCCCCCCCACCATTTAAGTACCACAGCACTGGCCTAATATGTTTTAGTTCTAGAAATTTGGACAACGGGTTTCTCTTTGGGATCCCCATTCTATTAATGTTCTCTTAAAGAAAATTTTTTAAAGTTCATTTCTTTGGATATGGGCATCTCTGGCAATTTAAAAACATAAGAAATAAGAGCAGGAGAAGGACATGAAGCCCCTCGAGCCTGCTCCACCATTCAATAAGATCATGGATGATCTTCTACATCAACTCTACTTTCCCGCCCGATCCCCATATCCCTTGATTCCCTTAGTGCCCAAAAATCTATCGATCTCATCCTTGAATATACTCAATGATTCAGCATCCACAGCCCTCTGGGGTAGAGAATTCCAAAGATTCACAACCCTCTGAGTGAAGAAGTTTCTCCTCATCTCAGTCCTAAATGGCCGACCCCTTATCCTGAGACTGTGACCCCTGGTTCTAGACTTCCCCAGCCAGGGGGGAAACAGACTCTCAGCATCTACCCTGTCAAGCCCTGTAAGAATTTTTTACGTTTCAATGAGATCATCTCTCATTCTTCTAAACTCCAGAGAATAATCAATCTCTCCTCATAGGACAGCCCTCTCATCCCAGGAATTAATCTCGTGAACCTTCGTTGCACCGCCTCCAAGGCAAGTATATCCTTCCTTCGGTAAGGAACCAAAACTGTGCACAGCACTCCAGGTGTGGTCTCACCAAAGCCCTATATAATTGCAGCAAGACTTCGGGTTGGATTTTCAATGACCCGTGGAGTCGGGTTTGGAGGCGTGCGGGGTGTTAAATTTGCGGGGTCGGGGGTCCCGAACCCATCCCGACTCCATCCCGCCTTCACGCAATTTTGACAAAATCGGTCACGGGGTTCCCGACTCTGTCCCGCCTCCAAGAGGCGGGAGAGGCCATTAAAGCCCTTAACAAGGCCTAAATTGGCTCTGTAATGCCATTTTGAAACGTTTTAGCTAGTTTAACCCTTTTCCGACGTGAAGTACGCCTAATGTGAAACACTCCAGTGAAACCTGGCGGGAGCACAAGTGGATAGCTGACTATCGGCTGCAGGTCCACTATTACAACAGAGATGTGATGAAGGTAGTAGTAGTATTGTGATAAAGGTAGTAGTATTAGATCTGAAAGTCGCCTCTGATGCTGCTGCATTGTCTTCAGAGACTGCCTGGCCTTGCTGTAAGAGGCCCTGGATGGAAAAAATTCTCATTCTCTCTCTCTCTCTCTCTCTCTCTCTCATATCCAGGTCCACGCACAGCACAGACAGGTCCACTCACAGCAAAGGCCAGGCAGCCTGCAATAATGACATCATCAGAGGCGACTTTCCCACTGAAACCAATAATTGCTTCATGGGTTCCCACATGCTGGAACTCAATTGCCCAATTAAGTGAAAATTGCATAATTCATCCACATTAATCTGGAGTCGGGGGGGCAACACGAAATGCGGGTAACACGACCCCAAGACAAAATCCAGCCCGAAACTCTTATACTCCCACCCCCTTGCAATAAAGGCTAACATGCCATTTGCCTTCCTAATTGCTTGCTGCACCTGCATGTTAACTTTCTGTGATTTGTGTACAAGGACACCCAGGTCCCTCTGAACACCAACATTTACTAGTCTCTCACCTTCTAAACAATACGCTGCTTTTCCATTCTTCCTACCAAAGGGGATCATTTCACACTTCCCCACATTATACTCCATCAGCCACCTTATTGCCACTCACTTAGCCTGTCTAAAACCCTTTGCAGCCTCTTTGCATCCTCCTCACAGCTTACTTTCCCCCCTCGCTTTATATCATCAGCAAACTTGGATACATTGCACTCGGTCCCCTCCTCTAAGTCATTGATGTAGATTGTAAATAGCTGAGGGCCAAGCACTGATCCTTGCGGCACCCCACTAGTTACACTCTGCCATCCTGATAATGACCCGTTTATTCCTACTCACTGTTTTCTGTCCATTAACCAATCCTCAATCTATTCTAATATATTACCTCCAATCCCATGAACCCAAATCTTGTGTAACAACTTCCTCTGTGGTTCCTTATCGAATGCCTTCTGAAAATTCAAATATACTACATCCACTGGTTCCCCCTTATCTACCCTGCTAATTACACCCTCATAAACCTCTGATAGATTTGTCAAACATGATTTCCCTTTCATAAAACCGTGTTGACTCTGCCTAATCATATTATGATTTCCCAAATGCCCTGTTGCCACGTCCTTAATAATAGATTCTAGCATTTTTCCTACTGCTGATGTCAAGTTAACTGACCTATAGTTCCCTGTTTTCTCTCTCCCTCGTTTCTTGAACAGCGAGGTTACATTTGCTGCCTTCTAATCCACGGGGACCATTCTAGAATCTAGGGAATTTTGGAAGATCAAAACCAATGCACCCACTATCTCTGCAGCCACCTCATTTAAAACCCTAGGATGAAGGCCATCAGGTCCAGAGGATTTGTCAGCTTTTAGTCTCATTAATTTTTCCAGTACTTTTTCTTCACTAATATTAATTATTGCCCGTCCCTAATTGCCCTTGAGAAGGTGGTGGTGGGCCTTCTTCTTGAACGGCTGCAGTCCGTGTGGTGAAGGTGCTCCCACGATGCTGTTAAGAAGGGAGTTCCAGGATTTTGACCCAGCGACGACGAGGAAGAACAGTGAATCGATCACAGACGGTGAGGCCGTGCAGGAGGAGGACTGTACCCATCTGACCTGCGAGCACAGGTAGAGCCACCTCTACCTGGATTTGATCGACTAGCTGTGTGTGCGTGCATTGGCTTTAATTTGCATGGGACTCAGCAGCAGAGCAATCTGACATGCAACCAAACGCCACCAGAGACATGACACTGCCGGTGACTGCAAGAGGCACTTCAGCCCTTGAATGCCTCACTATTATTCCGGGCATACTGCATTGCTGTCCTATAGAGTAACAAACGGGGCAACCCCCTTCACGCCCACTTCATGCATCATAACACCCACTTTGCCAGCACTGCAACAGGGTTTGATCGCTGGATCACACCATCACTTGCTGGGCTGCTCCACGATTACCACCCCTCCCTCGCCTTCACATGGCTCATTCCTTCCCTTCCTCGACTGCTCCATTTCTGGGGATAGGGTGTCAACCAATATCTACTATAAGCTCACTGACTCCCACAGCTAGCTTGATTACACTTCCTCCCAGCCCGCTTCCCGTAAAGACTCTATTCCATTCTCCCAGTTTCTCCGTCTCCGTCGCATCTGTTCTGACGATGCCACCTTCCACAACATTGCTTCCGACATGTCTTCCTTTTTCCTCAAGGATTCCCCTCCACCGTGGTTGACAGGGTCCTCGACCGTGTCCGTTCTATCTCCCGCACTTCTGCCCTCACCCCTTCCCCTCCCTCCCAGAACCACGATAGGGTTCCCCTTGTCCTCACCTTCCACCCCACCAGCCTTCACATTCAACAGATCATTTCCGCCACCTCCAGCGTGATGCTTCCACCAAACACATCTCCCTCTCCCTTCCCCTTTCAGCATTCCGAAGGGACCGTTCCCTCCACAACACCCTGGTCCACTCTTCAAACATCCCTAACACCCACTCCCCCGGCACCTTCTTGTGCAAGCACAGGAGATGCAACACCTGCCCTTTCACTTCCTCCCTTCCCACTGTCCAGGGCCCCAAACACCCCTTCCAGGTGAAACAGCGATTTACTTGTACTTCTTTCGCTGTATTCGCTGCTCACGATGGGATCTCCTCTACACTGGGGAGACCAAACGCAGATTGGGTGATCAATTTGATGAACACCTCCGTTCAGTCCGTAAGCATGGCCCCGAGCTTCCTGTCGCTTGCCATTTTAATTCACCGTCCCACTCCCACTCTGACCTCTCTGTCCTCGGCCTCCTGCACTGTTCTACTGAAGCTCAATGGAAGCTCGAGGAACAGCACCTCATCTTTCTATTAGACACTTTACAACCTTCCAGCCTCAACATCGAGTTCAACAATTTCAGATCATAACCACGGCTCCCATTTTTTCGGACAGCGGGTGCTGGTAATGGTTCACGGTGGCATAGTGGTTAGCACTGGTGCCTCACAGCGCCAGAGACCCGGGTTCGAATCTGACCTCGGGTGACTGTCTGTGTGGAGTTTGCACATTCTCCCCGTGTCTGCGTGGGTTTCCTCCGGGTCCTCCGGTTTCCTCCCACAGTCCAAAAATGTGTGGGTTAGGTTGATTTGGCTATGATAAATTGACCCTTAGTGTTAGGGGGGATTAAATATGTGGGGTTATGGGGATAGGATGGGATATGTTAGGGGGAATTAAATACGTGGGGTTACGGGGGTAGGGTGGGATATGTGTACTGTGGGGATTAAAGCAGGGACAGGGTACTGGATTTGGATGATCAGCCATGATCGTATTGAATGGCGGAGCAGGCTCGACGGGCTGAATGGCCTACTCCTGCTCCTAGATTCTATGTTTCTATGTTTCTATGTTCTGCTGTTGCCATTTACTCCTCCTCTCGACCCATCTTTTTTTCTTTACTGGTCCCGTTACCACCCCTTTTGGCCTTGCACCATCATCCACTTTTGTCATTAAATCCCTCCTGCCTTGACATCCCCAATTACTGTAGTAACCAGTCTGGATTCATCTCTGCTGACATAAACGTTCAGTCAAAATACTGCATTTAACATGACAGAAACATGATAAATTAACAGGCAATAGAGGTGAAGACCAAATTGTTACACGCCCATAAGGCTGGCTCTCGATATAAGGTCAAAACTGGACAGTAATTAATCATTGAGAAAATGAGATGACCATTGTGTGCAATGAGCTCACCGTACCCCTGGTTAGGTTTACAGCACGTAGACATGCTGGATTCAACTTCTCCGAGATCTGAAAATCTACCCTATTCACCCTTGCTGGCTTCCAGGCCCGTAGGCTGTAGCTCAGGAAAATGACTAAAACTTGAAGCTTATGGTTCCAATTTGTTACTGAAATCCGTGGATTATACAACAGAATTGGGGAGATATAATCAGTTCACAAACAGGACGGTGAATGGTTGAGCCGAGACGCTGCAGACTAGCAGGATTTTTAAGTTCTCTGTGGCAGAGAAGGACAAAGCTTCCTTTTTTCCTTTATCTTCAATTTCAATGGAAAAGTAGCTATTTTTGAAAATCTGCAAATAAACTTTTGACTAATCCAATAAACCAATTAAAGAATGAGCCCTACAGTTCTGTTCTTTCATCTCCCATTCCAGAGAATTTTAAAGAACAATATTATCACTTGAAACCTTATTTCGAGGACTATGATTGTAATTCCCTGATGTTGTTGTATGATTCAGGGGTGAGGGTAACAATTTTGGAACCACAAGCATAAGTCTCAATAAAGAATTAGTCTATCAATTGATTATTAATTGACTACACATGCGAACTTGCCAATGAACAGCACACGGCAGGTCAGGTCCACCTACCCCCAGTGTGCTGTTTTAAAGAATATTCCTAGGGTACTTTACCAATTCTGTGTAGGGGGTGGTGTGTGGGGTCAGCCTTCACCTCTGACTCAGTGAGCGGTTCGAATCGCTCCCACGCCCCTGGTTCTAGACTTTGGACTTATTTAGGGGTTGTGAACAAAGATGCAGTAGACAACAGGCTCTGATGAAAGAATTTTGACTTTATTAAAAGAAAAAGGTAACAAACTTAAAACACACTTAACACTTAAACACAGGTTGGGGAACACACGGTACAGGCGAGGGAGAATGACAATATACAAAAAAAACTTATCCCGCCCAAAAATCCCACTATCTAGCTAGGTTTTGGTTTCAGGAGATCAGGGATAATGCTCACCAATCGAATCCTTGACAGTTGAGAGTTAGGGTTTAGAGTCTTTTGAGTAAAAGGTTTCGTAAGGCCCTTGTTGCCGCGAGGTGTCCGATGGTCACTGAGGCAGTCGCTCTGGTTTCTTCTTGCATGTTGGTCTGCTTGTGAAGTTGTTGGCCTTCTTTCCTCCTCCTGCTCGTGGCTTGTGGTGTCTTGCTGGAGCAGAGCTGAGAGAGAGCTGTGCGAGCGTTGAGAGCGTTGTCAGAGAGTCCAGAGAGAGAGAGAGACTGTCTTGGGGGATTAGGCCCCCAATTATACTGTTCAGGCCCTTTGTCCTTTTCGCGCCCAAAACCCCTTACTAAATTGGTTTCCTTTCGATTTCAATTGAGCCCTGTTTATTCCATTGTCTTAGTTTTGGCGGGCTTGTTAGTTTCGATGGCTTTAACTTGGTGTTAAACATGTCCTGATGGCTTCCGATGTTTCCCATTTAGGCAGGGCCTTTATCTGCGTGCCAAATCTTGTCCCTATTGTCCTAGGTTTTTTGCGGGCTTATAAATCTGTCCCTGTGGATACCTGGTTGATTGGTTTTTGATGAAGTAATCGGGGTACTAAATGTTTTATTGATTTCAGGCTTCTGGTATCCTGTTTGGGCCTGGGAATTTCAAAAGGGGTCTTGGATTATTCATATTTCGATGTGTGTGTGAGGTTTTGGGTTTGTCTCTTCCTCCTTGGTAGGATTGCAGTGTAAACAATTCCCAGACAGCTTGACTGGGCCCCAATACCCAAGCTGTCCACTGCCTGGCCACGCCCCTCCGCAGCCTGTCTTATGTCCGTGAAAGGTGTCTTTCCCAACAGTAAGATTCAAAAGTCATTTTCCTCAGGGTTTTTCTTCCCTGATCTCTAAAATGTCCAAAACTGAGGTTTTTACCTCAAATCACTTCACTTATGTCCCATCATCCCAAGTTTGTATGAAAGGTCCAAAAATCACTCCCTTTAGGGCTCTGTTCGAGTTTCTGGGGGATTTTGCGAAGCCTACATCTGATACATGAGATGCTCAGTACATACCTGAATGCCTCTGTCTGACATGATCAGCAGTCTATGGGCCAGAAATTGTAACCGAGAAACGACAGTTTGTGATTTGAGTGCAGACACACTGAATGCCTTTCTCTGACATTCGGGCTGACTGTCTGTCCCCTCTGCCCAGGGCAGCAAGTAGAGAGAGCTCACCCGAAGTGCACTCGGCTGCATTGACATGAACCCACCTCCAACCTGCTCCCTGGTGCAGGCCCGTACCTTGGCTATGTGCAAATTGGCTGCTACGCTTCCTACATTACAACAGTGACTACACTTAAAAAAAAAGTACTTCATTGGCTGTAAAGGTTCACCAGACTGGTTCCTGGGATGGGGGGGATTGTCCTATGAGGAGAGATTGAGTAGACTAGGCCTATATTCTCTAGAGTTTAGAAGAATGAGAGGTGATCTCATTGAAACATGCAAAATTCTTACAAGGATTGACAGGGTGGATGCAGGGAGGATGTTTCCCCTGGCTGGGGAGTCTAGAACCAGGGGTCACAGTCTCAGAATAAGAGGTCGGCCATTTAGGACTGAGATGAGGAGAAATATCTTCACTCAGAGGGTGGTGAATCTTTGGAATTCTCTACCCCAGAGGGCTGTGGAGGCTCAGTCGTTGAGTATATTCTAGACAGAGATCGATACATTTTTGAATATTAAGGAGATCAAGGGATATGGGGGTAGTGCAGGAAAGTGGAGATGAGGTAGAAGATCAGCCATGATCTTATTGAATGGCGGAGCAGGCTCGAAGGGCCAAATGACCTACTCCTGCTCTTATTTCTTATGTTCTTATGTAAAGCTCATTGGGACGTCCTAAGGTTGTGAAAGGCGCTATATAAATGCAAGTCTTTCTTTCTTAGTGTTGGGGGATTGTTTGATTGGGTCCCCAGTGGTGGCCTCCTACCACATCAGATCCCGCTCCCACCCTCCGGCACCCCAGCTCTTCCCATTGGGGTCAGTGAGAGACCGACAGCAATTGTGCTGATGAGGTTCAGGAGTTAAGAACTCGTGGGCAGAGCACCGGACGGCTTCTCACCAGCCTCGGCCCACGCCTGCACCAATCCTGTTCACCCTTTAAATTGCCCTCGGAGAGAGAGAGAGAGAGAGAGAGAGAGACCCTCTCTGTGAACCGCCCCCGTTAACTCTCTCTGTGCATACGAACAATGACGGACAGGAAAAGACCCTTTGGTCCATCCGGTCTGTCCCACACAACTGCCATGGCTGTGTTGTCCCGAGGTCGTGAAAGGCGCTAGATAAATGCAAGTCTTCTTTCTTGTTATGCAGATACTTTCTATTGGCCCTCAGTAACTGGAAGTAGGTACCGGACTCAGATCGGTCCCCGTCATATCACAGTCCCACTTCGAGTTTTATCAAATAAACTGTGTACTGTTCAATATGGCATTGAATGGTACACAGTTTCTTATATAAAACTCGGGTAATGTGTGACGGTCTGACACAAGTCATAGGTAACAGGAAGCCTTTAACTGGGGTATATCATAAACCATACAGGGCAATCTCCATTCATTATCCAATCGACTGAGAGCAGTGGTTAATTGCCTAAGATCCAGGTAAAGGGCTCAGTTATCATTTCTAATGAAGGCCAGATGGGGAGTTTTTCCATTTGAAAATTAATTATTTCTTATTAGCGTTGCAGATTGTTTCTTTGATGTGGTGAATTCCTTAAATCCATTTGAAGATGAAAGTGGTGTGTGAGCTAAGCTTAGTGCTGACTCTATGATCTGGGACTTGTACTATACCTGGGATTGTGTGAGACAGCCTGCAATCGGGGAATGAAGTCATGATCTGGTACGTATTATAGAGACAATTGCAAGATATATAAAAACTCAGCCAGTACAGGTTCCATTTTATTCCAGGGCCACTACATTAAAAAAAAATACAGTTATAGCTGTTTGTGCTGAGCCAGGAGACAATTCATCGAATTACACACAATGTACAGCACAGAAACAGGCCATTCGGCCCAACTGGTCCCGTGCCGGTGTTTATGCTCCACACGAGCCTCCTCCCGCCCCTCTTCATCTCACTCTATCAGCATAATCTTCTATTCCTTTCTCCCTCCTGTACTCATCCAGCTTCCCCTTAAGGGCATCTACGCTATTCGCCTCAACCTCTCCCTGTGGTAGCGAGTTCCACATTCTCTCCACTCTCTGGGTAAAGAAGTTTCTCCTGAATTTGATTTATTAGCGACTATCTTTGATTCGTGGCCTCTAGATTTGGACTCCACCACAAGTGGAAACATCTTCTCTACCTCAACACTGTAAAATCCCTTCATAATGTTAAAGACTCCTCTATCAGGTCACCTCTCGGTCTTCTATTTTCTTTCCTGAATACCCAACAGATAAAGGAAAACACGAGGGAATGCAAACTGGCACAGAGCCTCGTGTTGCGAGGAACGAAGGATTGATTTGTTGGGTTCTGCACTCCATTCCAAACACTGATGCACAGATATCTCCGGTCCGGGTTTTGTGTCCTCTTGGTAAAATAAAGGGTGAAATCCGTGTTCGGGCATTGCGACAGCGAGATTCATTTTAAAACCCAAATACTGTACACAAACCACAAAACAGCAAATTACTTCAGCCCCCCGCCCAACTAGATACATTTTACATCTTCTATAGACATGCTCCATTCTACTCAGAAAGCAGCGGAGACTGGATAGCGATCAGGAGCAGGGGACCACGGCTGATTTTCCCGCTCCCCAGCCAAGGGGCTCTGAAGCAAGTTGTGGAGCCTCTATGGAAGTCCCCCCCCCCCCCCTCTCCCTCCCTCAGATCAGCTATCCTGGCACAGACTGGAGCTAGAACCTGAACCATTGTTTTCTGTAATTGTACTGAGAGATCTACAAGAGGAGGGACTGGGAGGTACAATGGGTTGGCAGACTGACCTTTCACCTCTGTAGATCAAGGTTCAAATCCAACTCCGACAGGTCGCAGGCCAGGATCTGGAGACGTGCCATTGGACTCTTTCTGCTCTGTTTATGGTCTGATCTCAGGCTGTTTGTTTTTAACCAGTCGCCCGGTTAGTAAAACTCTATCGGGACTGAGGCAAACTAACTAGACAGGTTGAGACCTGCAACAATTTGCATTTATATAGCACCTTTAACGTAGTAAAACATCCCAATTCTTTTGGTTTGACATGTGGGGAACCCTATCATCATGTTTAAGAGTCTCCAACCCAAAACTGAGAAATCTGCAGGCACCAGTCAGTTTCTGCTTACCCAATACCGAGTCCACACTCTCTCCCTGTAGGAACGCACCTCACTTATTTAATCCAAAGGGGGGAGAAGTTCAGTTGGTTACCGCCTCCAGTTAGCGTCTGGCGGGGGCGCTAATGGGCCGCTGATGCAGTAGCGCCGGGGCGAGGCGAATCCAGCAACGCAGGCCAAATCCACACCCCTCCCCGTAGCGCCGCTGCTACGAGTTACCGCCGGGGACCTCAGCGCCAGGTAGATCATGACGTCAGTGAGTGTTCAATGCTCACTGGGCGCCTGATCTGCAAAAACTCATTGTCGTCCCCTGCCTTAGCGCCTCGCCCCAACAGCAAAAGGGAGAGGAGGCGTGAAGCAGTCAGTAGCCAGCTCCAGGGGCGCTACTTAAAGGGATCATGAGTAATGAGTCGCAGCTGTCAGGTTAGTGCTGTTTCACTGCTTCCTTGTCAGTTTGACATTGTGCAACAGTTTAATTCAGTCATTTAAAGGTTGTTTAGTATCAGGAGTGTTGTGGCTACTAAAAATTAGTTACATTTATTCTCACAACATATCAAAGTGCTACACTTGGTTACATTAATGGGGGCTGTACTGGCAGTCGACCTCGCCCTCCAGGATCTACGGCAGAGGGGAGCGGAGGCAGCGAGAAAGATTGGAACATGTGGCCAGAGGGAGGAGGAGGGCCATCAGGGCTCTTAACAGGAGGCCTTACCCTCCGAGGGTCTTCCGACAGCAATTCTCCTACCTTCAATTAAGCGAGGAGCAGTGTAATAGAAGGCTCCGCTTCAGCAAGGATGTGGTCACTGAACTCTGCCACCTCCTGCAACCAGACCTCCAGCCTCAGATCAGGCCAACCACGGCTCTCTCAGTGGCAGTCAAGGTCACCGTCACCCTCAATTTCTTTGCCAGTGGATCCTTCCAGTCTGCAACAGGAGATATAGCGAACATCTCGCAGTTCGCCGTCCATCGCTGCATCCGGGAGGTCACAGAGGCTCTCTACAGTAGGAGAAGGGACTACATTTTCTTCCTCATCACCAGAGAGAAGCAGGACGAGCATGCATGTGGCTTTGCCAGGATAGCGGGCTTCCCCATGGTGCAGGGTGCCATTGACTGCACCCACGTGGCTTTGCGGGCACCGCATAACAATCCTGAGATCTTCCGTAACGGCAAAGGCTACCACTCACTTAATGTGCAGTTGGTGTACGACCACAGACAGTGAATCCTCAGTGTAAATGCCCGCTATCCCTGATTGGGCATTCCTTCTGAGGAGCAGAACTCTCGAGGAGTGCTAGTCATGGAATTGCAGGACTGCAGACCCAATCGTCCATAAATTAATTTAAATGGACGGAAAATCTGGGTCTTTGGGCCCATGATTTCCTCATTAGCGGCCCTTGTGAAGACCATAAGAACATAAGAAATAGGAGCAGGAGTCGGCCATTCGGCCCCTCGAGCCTGCTCCGCCATTCAATAAGATCATGGCTGATCTTCTACCTCAACTCCACTTTCCTGCACTATCCCCATATCCCCATAGGGCAACACGGTGGCATAGTGGTTAGCACTGGTGCCTCACAGCGCCAGAGACCTGGGTTCGAATCTGACCTCGGGTGACTGTCTGTGTGGAGTTTGCACATTCTCCCCGTGTCTGCGTGGGTTTCCTCCGGGTGCTCCGGTTTCCTCCCACAGTCCAAAAATGTGTGGGTTAGGTTGATTTGGCTATGATAAATTGACCCTTAGTGTTAGGGGGGATTAAATATGTGGGGTTATGGGGATAGGATGGGATATGTTAGGGGGAATTAAATACGTGGGGTTACGGGGGTAGGGTGGGATATGTGCACTGTGGGGATTAAAGCAGGGACAGGGTACTGGATTTGGATGATCAGCCATGATCGTATTGAATGGCGGAGCAGGCTCGACGGGCCGAATGGCCTACTCCTGCTCCTAGATTCTATGTTTCTATGTTTCTATGTTTCTATGTTATCCCTTGATTCCCTTAATAATCAAAAATTTATCGATCTCTGTCTTGAATATACTCAATGACTGAGCCTCCACAGCCCTCTGGGGCAGAGAATCCCAAAAATTCACCACCCTCATAGGACAATCACCCCATCCCAGGAATCAGTCTGGTGAACCTTCGCTGCACTCCCTCTATGGCAAGTATATTATTCCTTAGGTAAGGAGACCAAAGCTGTACACAATATCCAGTTGTGATCTCACCAGGGCCCTATATAATTGCAGTAAGACATCTTGGGGGAGAAATTCAGTATCGCCCCATTTGGGGCGCAATTATCGGCCGGGCGCAAAGATTAGCGCCTGCCGCTAATTATCGCCACCGACTGCAAACTTGACTTTTATCGCCCCTGGAGGTGATTGGAGCGCTAAATCAGGCGCTTCACACCTGTCTTAAGGTGCAAAGGCCGAGGAGCGAGGCGCTACCTCAGAGCGCTGGCGAAGCTCATGTAATGTCAGTCAACAATGGAACACACACACAATGACACGGGCCAGTTCTTAAAGGGGATGGTTAATCTTGCTTTCCATCCACATCCTGCTCATTGCAGCCTTGAATCTCGGCCTGGAGAGACCTGCACATCAAATGTGCTGGAAAGATCAATGGCGAGTACCAGGCAAAGAGCTCAGAGTGCAGCCCCCACAGTCTCTTCTAAATCGATACAAGGAATGGCAAATCAAAATGAACCTGCAAAGTGCTGCTCAGTACCCAAAACTCCTTCACACAACGTTGAATCTCTCCAGAAGTCTCTCTCTCTCTCGCTCAGAATGCGTAGTTCAAAAATGGCACCAACAATAAAAGGCAGGAAGCGGTCACCTTTAAATAGCGCTCCCCCTTTCCCTTCATGACTGCAGAACGCTCCCCTCAACCTGTCGTTGCTAGCGTCAGGCGGTAAGGCAGGGGGCGCCACTCAATATCCGTTCCGGGGCGATACCGGGGCGTTGCGCACTCGATTGACATCACGATCTGCCGGCGCAGGAGATCGTGGCGGTAGTGTTTAGCGCCGCCGCAAAATGTCTAGTTAATTTCGCGAGCGGCGCAAACTTCGCCGCGCCTGGGCGCTAGATGCTTTGCGCCCCATTAGCGCCCTCTTAAGGCGCTAACGGGAGGCGCAACCAACTGAATTTTTCCCCCCTTTACTCTTATACTCAAATCCTCTTGTAATAAAGGCCAACATACCATTTGCTTTCCTAATTGCTTGCTGTACCTGCATGTTACCTTTCAGTGATTCGTGTACAAGGACACCCAGGTCCCTCTGAACACCAAAATTTCCCAATCTCTCACCATTTAAAAAATACTCTGCTTTTCTATTTTTCCTACCAAAGTGGATAACTTCACATTTCTCCACATTACATTGGATTTTGCCATGTTCTTGCCCATTCACTTAGCCTGTCTATATCCCCTTGAACCACTCCTCACCAGGAACTCTCGATACAGCCAGTCCAATGAGGGACAAGATATAAACAGTTCATTCATATACAAGATCAACAGTCCAATCAGGGACAAGATATAACCAGTCCAATGAGTGACAAGATATAACCAGTCCAATGAGAGACACGATATCACCAGTCCAATCAGAGACACGATATCACCAGTCCAATGAGTGACAAGCTATCACCAGTCCAATCAGAGACACGATATCAGCAGTCCAATCAGAGACACGATATAACCAGTCCAATCAGAGACACGATATCAGCAGTCCAATCAGAGACAAGGTATAATGGAGGCGGTTTTCAACTGTTAAACGCCTAAATAACGGACAACCAGCAATTGAAAATTGGGGGATGGCACCTCGGCCTCCCATTGAGGCCCAAGACCCACCTGATGCGAGTTTCAGACAGCCTGTATATGGGTGAGCCTGAAACAGTTGGGAAGCTGCTTATATGAAAATAAAAAGTAAATATGAAAATCGGGGTCCTTCGTGACTTGCGCTTGGGAGCAGGATTCTGGAAGACTGAGGAGGCCACCCATCCAAGCGTGCAGCTGGTGGAGCTGAGCTACTGCACTGAGGCTATGTAATTCCCAATCTGTGGAAAGAGATAGCCTCAGCAGATACTCAACCTGGCAAACTTCCTAAAAGCCGAGGTATCGATTTGCTATTTTTCCTCCAGACCAGTTGAGGTGAGTTACCAACCACATCCATCCAATCTGAGCATGCACAGGTTGCAAAGTTCCCTGGCATGTACCGGTAGTTTTCTCTGAGTTGAAGTAGAAGAGCGTCTACTTCAACCCGCAAGGATTTAAGACTTGGTTTCTTTTCCAAATGATTCCTCAAAAGCATTACTTAAGGCAATTTTCACATTTAAACTATTAACAACTAGCCTCAGCTAGAGTATTATGTCCATTTCTGGGCACCACACTTTACGAAGCCTTTGAGAGGGTGCAGAGAATTTTTTTTTTTTATTCACTTATGGGATGTGGGCATCGCTGGCAGGGCCAGCATTTATTGCCCATCCCTAGTTGCCCTTGAGAAGGTGGTGGTGAGCAGTCCGTGTGGTGAAGGTACTCCCAGAGTGCTGTTAGGGAGGGAGTTCCAGGAGTTTGACCCAGCGACGATGAAGGAACGCCGATATACTTCCAAGTCAGGATGGTGTGTGACTTGGAGGGGAACTTGGAGGTGGTGGTGTTCCCATGTGCCTGCTGCCCTTGTCCTTCTAGGTGGAAGAGGTCGCGGGATTAGGAGGTGCTGCCGAAGAAGCCTTGGTGAGTTGCTGCAGTGCATCTTGTAGATGGTACACACTGCAGCCAGGTACGCCGGTGGTGGAGGGAGTAAATGTTTAAGGTGGTAGATGGGGTGTCAATCAAGCGGGCTGCTTTGTCGAGCTTCTTGAGTGTTGTTGGAGCTGCAATAATCCAGGCAAGTGGAGAGTATTCCATCACGTTCCTTACTTGTGCCTTGTAGATGTTAGAAAGGCTTTGGGGAGTCAGGAGGGGAGACACTCATCGCAGAATACCCAGCCTCTGACCTGCTCTTGTTGCCACAGTATTTATGTGGATGGTCCAGTTAAGTTTCTGGTCAATGGTGACCCCCAGGATGTTGATGGTGGGACATTCGGCGATGGCAATGCCGTTGAATGTCACGGGGCAGTGGTTAGACTCTCACTTGTTGGAGATAGTCATTGCCTGGCACTTCTGTGGTGCGAATGTTACCTGCCACTTATCAGCCTAAGCCTGAATGTCGTCGAGGTCTTGTTGCATGCGGGCATGGACTGCTTCATTATCTGAGGAGTTGTGAATGGCACTGAACACTGTGCAGTCATCAGTGAACATCCCCATTTCTGACCTTATGTTGGAGGGAAGGTCATTGATGAAGCAGCTGAAGATGGTTGGGCCTAGAACACTGCCCTGAGGAACTCCTGCCGCGATGTCCTGGGGCTGTGATGATTGACCTTCAATCACCACAACTATCTTCCTTTGTGCTAGGTATGACTCCAGCCAGTGGAGAGTTTTCCACCTGATTCCCATTGACTTTAGTTTTACTCGATTTTTTTTGCGATGTTTTACTGTTAATGCTGATGCAGAATCGTCTGTGCTTCGTCTTCACGTGTATGTATACACAGCAACAGCAATGTTGATTCTCACCGGTACACAGGGAGCGGCTGAGTCACTGTTCAACGGGATCGGGACAATCATGGCCGCACCTATGGGATTCATCAGAAGCCTCGGCCTGTATGGTCGAGCTCACGAACCATTCAGTTCTTACATTGAGCGGATGGAGATATTTTTTAAGGCCAATAACATTATTGAGACCGAAGGTGCAGATGAGAATGTTCAAGCTCAAAATAAAGTAATTCGTGAACAGTAGAAAGCAAATTTTCTAACGGAGATCGGGCCAGATGTCTACGGAATGTTGACAAACCTACTCGCACCAGAGAAAGCGAAGGATGTGTCGTTTGAAGACATTGTCGAGAAACTCGAGGACCATTTCGACCCAAAGCCGCTACAAATTGCAGAGAGCTATAAGTTTGGCACCAGAAGTCAAAAACAAAGTGAAACCATCAGTGAGTACATTGTAGCTCTTAAGAACCTGTCTTTGTATTGTAACTTCGGCACATTTCTGGATCTTGCGTTGCGAGATAAGTTTGTGTGTGGACTGGTGGATGAGCACACACAGTCCAAGTTACTGAACACTCCAAACCTAACGTTTGACATAACATGCAAAATTGCCCTATCTATGGAGATGGTGTCTAAGAATGCTAGGGAGCTCCGTCCAACTCAAGTGACTGGTGCAGCTGAGGTCTACAATCACAAAGCCACCACCAAACCTAAAGCTGTGAGACCGAGTCAAAAGCATGTTGGTGAGAGCAGTTCAGTGAATTGTTATCACTGCAATGGAAATCACTCACCACAGTCCTGCCAATATAGAAATGCGAAGTGTTTTCACTGACAGAGCAAGGCCATATTTCAACAGCTTGCAGAGCTAGTTCTAAAGCAGGAAGTAAGAACCATTCTAGTGGCAATGCAAAGCAGCGACAACAAAAGGGAGGAGTTCACAATATTGAAGTGAACACACCTGATGTTGAAGACTAGGCATCTACAGTATCTATGCCACTAGTGGCAACGCCAGTAGTCATGAGAAAGACTTCCGTACAGAACTTTTGATCAACGAGCAATATATTGATATGTGTATCGACACGGCGGCGGACTGCTCTATCATGAGTAAGGACACATATGAGAGTAAGTTTAATCAAATACCACTTACAAAGAGTACCGTAGAGTTAAAAACCTACTCTGGAGAAATCCTAGAGACATGTGGACAAATGAAATGTAGAGTTCAACACAATGATCAGTCAGTACACAGGATTACATAGGATTACATTGGATATACAGCACAGAAACATGCCATTCGGCCCAACCAGTATATCAGCATAACCCTCTGTTCCCTTCTCCCTCATATGCTTGTCTAGCCTCCCCTTAAATGCATCTATACTATTCGCCTCAACCACTCCCTGTGGTAGCGAGTTCCACATTCTCACCACTCTCTGGATAAAGAAGTTTCTTCTGAATTCCCATTGGATTTTTTGGTGACTATCTTATATTGATGGCCTCTAGTTATGCTCTTCCCCACAAGTGGAAACATTCTCTCTGTATCTACTCTATCAAAACCTTTCATTATTTTAAAGACTTCTATCAGCCTTCTTTTTTCAAGAGGAAAGAGACCCAGCCTGTTCATCCTTTCCTGATATGTATACCCTCGCATTTCTGGTATCATCCTTGTAAATCTTCTCTGCACCCTCTCCAGTGCCTCTATATCCTTTTTATAATATGGCGACCAGAACTGTACGCAGTACTCCAAGTGTGGTCTAACCAAGGTTCGATACAGGTTTAGCATAACTTCACTACTTTTCAATTCTATACCACAGAAATAAACCTTCGTGCTTGGTTTGCTTTTTTTGTGGCCTTGCTAACCTATGTTGCAACTTTTTCCTTTGTTCCTCTACCCCACCCAGACTCGCACCCTTCAAGTAATAAGTGACCTCCCTATTCTTCCTACCAAAATGTAATACCTCACATTTATCTGTGTTGAACTTCATTTGCTAATTATATGCCCATTCTGCAAGTTTATTAATGTCCTCCTGTAATTTGTTGCAGTCCTCCTCAGTATTGCCCCCCCCCCAATTTGGTGTCATCCGCAAATTTAGAAATGGTGTTTTTGATTCCAAAGTCTAAATCGTTAATATAAATTGTGAACAACAGTGGTCCCAGCACTGATCCTTGTGGAACACCACTACCCACCTTCTGCCACTCTGAATAGCTACCCTTTACCCCTACTCTCTGCTTTCTGTCTTGAAGCCAGCTAGCTATCCATTCTACTTGTCCCAACTCCACATTCTCTGACCTTGTTCATCAGTCTATTATGTGGTACCTTATCAAAGGCCTTTTTAAAATCTAGATAAATTACATCTACTGCATTACCCTTGTCTACTCTCTCTGTTACCTCTTCAAAGAAGTTAATGAGGTTAGTCAAGCAAGACTTTCCCTTTTGAAATCCATGCTGACTATTCATTACTATGTTTTTGGTTTCTAGATATTATGCTATTTTCTCCTTTCGTAGGGATTCCATTATTTTTCCTACCACCGATGTTAAGCTGACTGGTCTAAAATTCTCTGGTGTAAGGTTTCCAAAATTTGCAGATCCCCCAAAACCTAAGGAAAAAGGACTTTGGAACTACCTCAGAGTGATAAAAATGCATTTGGGCCTAACCTGAGGAATTTAAGACCAAAAACCAAGTTTTGGCATTTTAAAACTATGTCTGGGCCTGTAAAGGGACAAGGAGGTGGGTTCGACCTCTGTAAAAGCAGTTTGGTTATTGCAGTTAATTACACTGTCTGGGGAACCGGGATGACCTCACTCAAGCCCCAGCAGACATTAACATTTGAACAATAGACCCAGGGAAAGAGCAGTCCCACCCAAAATACAGGCCCCATCAAAACCGATTACAGGGTCCATCAGAAACATGCATAATAAAACCCACTCAGGACCATTCTATAGAAAAGACCGAGTCCAGCCTAGAAACCCAAAACACGAAACCAATCAACTGCAATCAACCAAGGAGATCGACAGGATGCAAACCATCCCAAAAGCCATTTGACACTTACAGAGCAGTTACTGGTAACAGGCCCACCAAAATCAGACAATGAACTGAGCAAGATTTGGCGGGTAGATAAGGCCATGTTCAATGGGTGAGATTGAAGGCCTGTTAAAAAACCAGTTAACACGCTAGTAAGTCGTTACTGATTTACGAGCCCGCCAACACCAGACAATGAACTGAGTAGATTTGGCGGGTAGGTAAGGCCACTTCAATTCCGTATAATTGAAGGCCCGTCAAGCAGTTCAAGGTCAGTGGTCAAAGAAGCAAGGAAGAAGACAAGCCGAGCTGGAAGCAAGTCGGCATCGCTCACCACTCAGACACACCTGAGTCCAGCTCGTGAAGATACCACCTCGACGGACCTCCAACAACGGTCCCAACACAGTCACCCAGAGCAACAAGCAGCAACAAGTCACCAACGGCTCCACGAGGTCGACCGACACACTAGACAAGGCCTAAAACCATCGCGGAAACCAAAGGCCTCAAGTAACCAACAACCGCATATTACCCCCAACTGACCGGGTAATCGCAGGCCACCGCGACCAACAAAGACCAACTCAAGGGAAGAAAAACCTGAAGAACCGCAAAGTTTCCACACTACAAACTACTCCTGACTTACCCCTGGGTAAGATTTTCCCCAAAGACTCTAAACCCTATTGCTAACAAAAAGAAATTGGGTACTCACCAGATAAATCCAAACCGACATCCTACCGCATCAGCGGACTCGCGAAGACTGACCAGAGACCCAGGTGAAGTCCTCTACCGCGTACGGGGTACGGCAGACACTAACCGCCATAAACAGCGAACCCCAAAACCGCGATTTAGCCCAACTGTCAAAGGATTGGTGAGCATTATCCCTGGTCCTTCAAAACCTAACTTAGCTAGTAAAGTGGGGTTGGGAGGGGTGAAGTATTGTTCTACTGTCATTTCTCTCGCTTGTACCGAAGTGTTCCCCACCTTTAAAGTGATAAGAGTGTTATTATTTGTGTCTTACCTTTTACTAAAGATTGAAGTTCTTTCATCAAACTCAGTTGTCTGCTGCACCTTTTGTCACAACCCCCAAATAAGTCCAAGGTCTAGAACCAAGGGAGTGGGAGTGATTCGAACCGCTCAGAAGTCAGAGGTGAAGCTGACACAAAAACACCACCCCCTACACTGGACATGTTCTATCCCCCTTCTTAAATATAGGTATTATGTTAGCTATCCGCCAGCCCTCTGGGACTAAACCTTTTTCAAACTAATTATTAAATATGTTTAGTAATGCCTCTGCTATCTCTTCCCTAGATTCTTTTAAAATGCGTGGATGCAATCTATCCAGACCAGGTATTTTATCCTCTTTGAGTTTGATTAGTTTATTCAATATAACTCCTCATTTTATTTTAAATGCACTTATCTCATTACTAATCTCATCATCCAATGTCATGTCCACCTGTTCTATCTCCCTGGTAAATACTGAAGCAAAATAATTATTTAATATTTCTGTCATCTCTCTATCATTACCTGTGATATTATACTGTCTATCCCTTAATGGCCCTATTCCCAAGCTACAGCAACAGGCCAATCTCATGGGCAAAGACTGGTTGAGAAAGTTAAAACTAGACTGGAAAAACATCTTCAGTGTAGATGCTTCAAAGAAGCGACTCGACACAATGCTGAACAAATACGAAAGCATGTTCACAGACAGTTATGAAGGCATCACTGGATAAGACGCGTATATCCGCATCAAGTACAATGCAAGAGCGAACTGCTCCGAAAGCTTGTAAAATTAAATAAATCTGTTGGACTATAACCTGGTGTTGTGCGACTTCTCATTTTTGTCCACCCCAGTCCAACGCCGGCATCTCCACATCATGTGTATTGTAAGGCAAAGCCGATACCCATGTGTTGAAAAGTCAGGTGGAGGAAGAGCTAGAGAAATTCAGAGAGAACGGAGAGCTAGTAAAACTGACAAAAGTGAATGGGCTACCCCCATTGTGGTAGTTCCCAAAGCAGACAAAACTGTACGCTTCTGCAGTGACTACAAAGTTACTATCAACCAAGCAGTTGACGATGAGCAGTACCCATTACCTACATCGCAAGATTCGTATGCAGCACTCTCTGGGTCAAAGGTTTTCTCCAAGCTTGACCTGTCGCATGCTTACGCTCAGCTGAATGTTGACAAAGAGAGTCAACAGTATCTCACCATCAACACACACAAGGGACTACACTCATACACTAAGCTGCTGTATGGTGTAAAGTCCTCCCCTAAAATCTTCCAGGCTACGATGGATAAGATTTGGCAAGAAGCTCCAAATTGCTTATGCAATCAAGACAATGTGCTGATCGCAACAAACAGCGAGGAAGAAAATCTAGAAGTGTTAGATTTAGTGCTTCAACTGTTGAATTCCCACAACGTCAAATTGAAAAGGAGCAAATGTGCTTTTGTGCAGCCCGAGGTTGTGTACCTTGGTCTGAAAGTTGATGCAAATGGCTTGCAACCATTGAAGGAAAAGGTTGATGCTGTCATCAATGCTCCAAAGCCGCAGAAGATGTCTGAGTTAAGGTCTTTCCTTGGAATGGTCCAGTACTATGCACGTTTCTTACCTGAGTTAGCGACCATGTTAGCTCCATTGCACAAGCTCCTCAAGAAGGATGTCCAGTGGAAGTGGACAAAAGTGCAACAGGAAGCTTACGACGCTTGTAAGAGAAGTCTCTCTAGCGATGCTCTACTTGTGCACTACGACACAGAGTGTGAGCTTAAGTTAGCGTGTGATGCTTCTAGTTACAGTGTGAGATCTGTCATAAGCCACGTAATGGATGACGGCCAAGAGAAACCAATCGCGTTCACATCGCAAACCCTCACAAAGAGCGAAAGAAACTATGCGCAAATTGAAAAGGAAGCACTCGCCATAGTGTTTGGAATAAAATAATTTCAACAGTTCCTAATTGGCAGAAAGTTTACCCTGATAACCGATCACAAACCGCTCCTAACAATATTGGGGCCCAAATCTGCCATCCCTGTCATGGCCGCATCAAGAATGCAACGTTGGGCAGTGTTGTTGTCACAATATGACTGCACGATTGAATATCGCACTTCAAAGAAAAACGCAATCGCAGATGCTTTGTCCAGGTTGACTCATGTGTTGGGAGTGAAGGTGAGATTTTCATGCTAGGTGCAGTGGACAAAGGGGGAAAAATTGGGTTGATTTGCGCCCCGGGGGCACTAACGAGTTACTACTCCAGGGAATCCTATTACTGTAATGGAACTCCTGGTAGAGCTTCAGTGAAGGTAATAGAGCCAGCGTCTGTGAGTACTGTTCTGTCGAGAAACTACTCCAAGTAATAACAGTTTCTATGCATTGCTTGCTGGCCCTTAGACTTCAGTAACACTGCGCAAGATTATTAATGAGGCAGCAAGAATGAGCTGATGAGAGAGAGAAAAAGTGGCAGAGAATAGATCAGAGAGGGAGGAGATGGAGGGGAATTGTAATGTATTATCACATGGTTTGTCACATGGTCTAGTATGAGCATGCTCCGTTCGCTCTGGCCTAGTAAACAAGCACATGGACCAGCAACTCATCCTGTCTCTGTCCTTCATTTGTTCTACCCACATATATTACAATTTTGGCGATGAGAATGGGATCCCAAAGCCATTTTTAGGGATCATGGAAGAACACATTGTTCAACCTTCGAGTGAAAAAGTTTAAGGTGAATTTGTGACACCTAAACTGAATTTTTTGCGATGTTTTACTGTTAATGTTGATGCAGAATCGCCTGTGCTTTGCCTTCACATGTATGCATACACAGCAACAGCAGCGCTGATTCTCACAGGTACACAGGTAGCGTGCTGAGTCACTGTTCGATGGGATCGGGACAATCATGGCCACGCCTGTGGATTCATCAGAAGCCTCGGCATGTATGGTCGAGCTCACGAACCATTCAGTTCTTACATTGAGCGGATGGAGATGTTTTTTAAGGCCAATAACATTAGTGAGACCGAAGGTGCAGATGAGCATGTTCAAGCTCACAACAAAGTAATTCATGAATGGAAGAAAGCAGTTTTTCTAACGGAGATCGGGCCAGATGTCTACGGAATATTGACAAACCTACTCGTGCCAGGGAAAGCGAAGGATGTGTCGTTTGAAGACATTGTCGAGAAACTCGAGGACCATTTCGACCCAAAGCCGCTACAAATAGCAGAGAGCTATAAATTTGGCACCAGAAGTCAAAAACAAAGTGAATGCATCAGTGAGTACATTGTAGCTCTTAAGAACCTGTCTTTGTATTGTAACTTCGGCACATTTTTGGATTGTGTGTTGCGAGATAAGTTTGTGTGTGGACTGGTGGATGAGCGCACACAGTCCAAGTTACTGAACACTCCGAACCTAACGTTTGACAGAGCATGCAAAATTGCCCTATCTATGGAGATGGCGTCTAAGAATGTTAGGGAGCTCCGTCCAACTCAAGTGACTGGTGCAGCTGAGGTCTACAGTCACAAAGCCACCACCAAACCTAAAGCTGTGAGACCAAGTCAAAAGCATGTTGCTGAGAGCAGTTCAGTGAATTGTTATCGCTGCAATGGAAATCACTTACCACAGTCCTGCCAATATAGAAATGCAAAGTGTTTTCACTGCCAGAGCAAGGCCATATTTCAGCAGCTTGCAGAGCTAGATCGAAAGCAGGAAGTAAGAACCATTCTGGTGGCAATGCAAAGCAGCGAGAACAAAAAGGAAGAGTTCAGAATATTGAAGTGAACACACCTGATGTTGAAGGACTAGGCATCTACGGTATCTATGCCACTAGTGGCAACGCTAGCAGTCGTGAGAAAGACTTCTGTACAGAACTTTTGATCAACAAGCAATATATTGATATGTGTATTGACACGGCGGCAGGACTGCTCTATCATGAGTAAGGACACATATGAGAGTAAGTTTAATCAAGTACTACTTACAAAGAGTACCGTAGAGTTAAAAACCTACTCCGGAGAAATCCTAGAGACATGTGGACAAATGGAATGTACAGTTCATCACAATGGCCAGTCAGTAAAGCTGCCTATTATTGTAGCGAGCTACAACAACAGGCCAACCGTCATGGGAAAAGACTGATCGAGAAAGTTAAAACTAGACTGAAAAAACATCTTCAGTATTGATGCTTCAAGGAAGCGACTCGACACAACGGTGAACAAGTACGAAAGCATGTTCACAGACAGTTATGAGGGTATCACTGGGTATGACGCGCATATCAACAACTTGATGGGGAAATTGCGGCACTAACACTTTGCGAGGGCTTGCCTCACATTTACTTTTGTTGGGCAAAGTGTTTGGCATAACGTTATGAATGATAACTGGGGCAGTGAGGTGTCACCCTTTTGTTCCCGTTCTCTGTGGGAATTGGCACTCAAAGTTCTGGAGATCACAGTGTGAGCCAGCACCGTAACTCCGGACAGTAAATGTCCCGGTGCATTTGGCCAGATCCTGAGCACTTCGGGTCTCAGGCTGAGCCCATCTCATTGGTCCAGCAGCCTGACCATCCGCCCCAGGGGACGGAGGACTGATGAACACACCCCACAATATCTTAGGAACATAGGATCAGGAGGAGGCCATTCAGCCCCTTAAGCCTCTTCCAGCCTTCAGTGAGAACATGGCTGATCTGTATCAAAACTGCATTTACTCGCCTTAGCTCCATATTCCTTGATACCCTTACCCAACAAAAATCTATTGATCTCAGTCTTAAAAATTTCAGTTGAACCCCAGCCTCCACAGCCTTTTGGGGGGAGGGAGTTCCGGATTTCCACTACCCTTCGTGTGAAGAAGTGCTTTGTGATTTCACTCTGAACTGGCCTAGCTCTGTCTGTGGCCACTGACTTCCTCCCCCCTCCTCAGCCACTTGCTTAGGCCCCACCAGACTGTGTGAAACCTTTCTGACCTGCTTGACCTAGACCTGAGCTTCATAGCATCACATCCGCAAAGTCGCCCACCTCAGCCCACTGCCACTGAAATGCTTATTCAAGTTCTTGTCACCTCTGGACTCAATTCCTTCTTGTTGGCCTCCCCACCCGTCACGCCCCCATAAACTCCAAAGTGTTCAAGAAGACAAATTTTGTGGACTGTACACCAGCTTAATTTTTAAAATGCAATTAATCAAAGCCAAACATGGGAAGTGCTTTCTGTGGAGTCTGAACACTATCCGTGTTCAAACTAGGTAACGAGGGAGAGTAGAACGGCTGCATTCATTGAAAACACAAGTGTTTTCAGAACACATGCACATTTGAAATATTAAGTAACACTTAATTGTTGGGAATGGTGAGAAGAGTGTTTAAGAATTTATCTAAACGGGTGTAAGTTGACAATTTCCAAATCTGGCAAGTGCAGCAATTTTGCTGCTTAAAATCAGTACCTAGACGGCGTGTTGCACATGTACACGTTCAGATATGTACCGGCTCATGGTTGTGACTGACTCGGTTATGCACATTACCAGTGATTTCTGCGGCAAGTTGCCACTAGTTTTATAGTGATTTTTTGGGGGGGCAATGAATTTATTGGAACCTTACCAATTTCGCAAATGTGAAGTCATAAAAAAGATGCACAACTCTAGAAATATTGCAACAACGTTTCTTGATATACTGAGCTCCTTGCACAATACATTGGGCTTGTGTCTTTTTCTCTCTCGGTGCTGTGCAAAAAATAATTTAAAAAGCAGAAAGAGGAATGTTGTACAAACATGTTAAGTATTTGCACATTAACATCTGAAACAGTAATTCCTAAACTTTTTTTTGAAAGACATATGCTACACTTGTAATAGATTATGGCCCAAAAATTCATCCTGGTGCGCGAGAGTACGCACTGCGTACACTCGCGTATTCCCTCTGCAATTGCCGGTTTTCTGCATGCACTGCGCATGCGCTGAAAACCAGCACTTCATGTCTGGTCAGTTTCATGGATATGCGAGTAATCGCGTGGGCTGGTGATTCTGCGCGTGCGTCGGAAAATTCATGTATTTTGTGAATGAGAGTAGTGTGTGTAAGCTCCGAGCAGTTACACATTTTAAAACCAGGAGCAGCAGCCATTTATACATTTACCGAGATAGTAGGAGGAAGAAATCCTTTTGGAGTGTGGCTACTGAGGTGAGTTTTTTAAATCTGAAAGACACAAAAGTTTTAAATGAAGTCTTATATAAGTTAAGAGTTTTTAAAAAAAAAATTTAAAAACGGGTTTTGACCATTTGGAGTAGTATAGCAACTGTGGGTGTGTACAAGGCATATTTAGGTATCTATCTGTGAAAATGAAAGTTTAAAAATGAACTGTTTACGTTTCAAAAAGTTTTAAAGATGAAAATGAGTAAGTAAGTAAGTATGTATGTATGTATGTATGAATTTATGAAAATGTTACAGTTTTGGAAAATCAGCTAGGGCCGTGTGGCGGGTAGATGTGTTCCCAAGCTGATAGCGCACGTGTCCCACCATAGCCTGACCTGATTTTATAGCCACTCACTTAACTAAAGTTACTTTAACAACTATTTCCATTTTTTCATTACAACTTTCAGTTTGAGGAGGAAGCCTGTGTGAGAGAAAGATGCCCTTTTGCAATCGTCCTCCGTAACTCTGACTTATATGGCGTCCTCAACGCATTGCCTCCAGGATCCGCATGGGATATTGGGCGACAAGGGCTACCCGCTAAGACCATGGCTGATGACTCCCTACCGCAAGACCAATAATGAGGCTCAGGAGAGATACAAGCAGGCACACGTGTCCACACGGCAAGTGGTGGAGAGGACAATTGGAGTTCTGAAATCACGCTTCCGGTGCCTGGACAGGTCAGGGGGGACCTTGCAGTATTCTCCTCAGAAAGTGGCAAAGATTGTGGTGGCCTGTTGTGCTTTGCATAACTTTGCCCTGCAGGAAGGACTGACCCTTAACGCTGCAGATGAACTACCTGCAGAAATGGAGGACGTGGACAATGCCAATGTGCCTGTGGGAAGGCATGATGGGGAAGAGCCAACTGCTGCTCAAAGTAAGGCTGCTCGGGAGCAGCTGGTAGCCAACACCTTCACGAGGTAGTGTCGCCTTGTACCTCCCGCTCCCCCTCCCTCTCCCCCTCCCCCTCCCCCTCCCCCCTCCCTCTCCCCCTCCCTCTCCCCCTCCCTCTCCCCCTCCCTCTCCCTCTCCCCCTCCCCCTCCCTCTCCCTCTCCCCCTCCCTCTCCCCCTCCCTCTCCCCCTCCCTCTCCCCCTCCCCCTCCCCCTCCCTCTCCCCCTCCCCCCTCCCCCTCCCCTCCCCCTCCCTCTCCCCCTCCCCCTCCCTCTCCCCCTCCCCCTCCCTCTCCCCCTCCCCCTCCCCCTCCCGCTCCCGCTCCCCCTCCCTCTCCACCAGCAAGGCAAATAAAGGTACAGACACAATTTAAAGTGAAACAATGCTCTTTTATTGCAGCATTACAGACTTCTGAGGTTCATTGTTGCTTTACATAGTTTATAACTTTTCAATGTTAACTAGCTACTTTTCAACTTTGTAAACAATCGTAAACAGAAATAGGTTTTTTTAAAATTTGTTAACAGTTCTCAGTAACTTTTTTGCTTCGTTAATGCAGTAAAGACATTCAAGATGGGAAATAACTCTTTCCTAAATGTAAACAAGTTTAAATGTTCAATTTTTTTGTGAAAATAAACAATTTGAATTTTTATAAAGTGACTAAAGGCTGTACTTTTTCAATGAAAAGCTAACTTTCAGTTTCAGTGTCAAATATATATATAAATAAAGAAAAATGTAAACATGTAAGTTTTAAATAAAACTAAAAATTAAACACTTGAAAAATTTAACCACAAATAAACTATTCCTGAGGGTCAATGGATGTGCATTGTGGAACATGCAACACCCTAACGTCTCTTGCGCTTTCTTGATTGCATCATCGTTGGTGGCTCTTGGACCTGCACTGATTCTGCGCTGGGAGCAGGTAAGGTTGGTTCTGATGGAGTCACAGTAATTGCAGCAGAAATTATTCGCATGAGTCCTTCAAGAGACTCATTTATTTTACTAAGCTGCACTTCCACATTGGGTTTCTGCAACAGTCCTTCAAGAGGACTCAGTAAGCAACTCAAAGCATTTCAATCAAGATGACATTAGCATTTTATGAGACTTGCCTGGCTACAAAAGCCATAAAAATTTATGGGAGCATCTTGTGACTTCAGTTAACTCAGCTTAGCAAACAAACACTTTTTCAAGGCTTTTCATTTTAAATGTTAAGACATTTTAACATTGACTTTTGTTATAACTATACAAACCTTCAGCGTTCGATATAAATCGCTGAATTTTTTGCGACATTGCTCAGCTGTACGTGGAATGGTCGAGGTTGCGCTCACACTTTGAGCAACCTCTTTCCACGCTGCCATTTGGCCTTTTCGCGACGGCTTGGACTTCTGAGTTCCAATTATCCGTGAACGTTTCGATTCTACCTCGTCAAGAAGTGTACGGAGATCATCATCACTGAAATTCTGTGTTATTTTGATAAATTGGATAGTGCTGATAGCAGCCAATTTCGTTTGCTGATTATAAACAGTTAAATCTCTGAAAAAAATGATTTCTGTGCTTTTAAAACTATTTAAATTACTTTAAATCTCTTTGCAAATGTTTAACATTACTCAAATTATACTAAAAATCTTTAAAAGTTTACAAAACCATGCATTTAAATCCTACTTACTGCAAATTCCACCTAAAACAGTGAGAAAACTGTGTCTTCAGCAGCTGTACAATGGTTTCAGTGGAGAAAAAAATTGGGGGCGTGGCCTATGGAAAAGAGACCTTAATGGGCGTGTCTTCACTCCACATCGCACGCGATGCAACGCGCACGCTGCGCTGCAGGGCAGTGTGACGTCATACGCTGCCCTGCACTCAATCAGCCAGAAGATGAATTTTCAACGTGGAAAAGACGAAACGGCAGACGCGGTATGTATTACCGCGCCTGCTCCTTACACCCGCGGGAACGGAGCCAGATCAATTTCTGGCCCTATGTTTCAGTTCTGTCTCCACCATCCACCTTCTGGGGATCATGTTGAGGTCTGACTTGCCCATTTATGTGGCGCAAGATTTTCCTTTAAACATTGGGCCGTATTTTCTGATGCCTACGGGTGGGTACGAGCTGTGTACTCACCCGTAGGAACATCGGAAATGCTGGTTTCAGGCATGCCAAGCGCATGCGCTGAAAACCGGCATTTCCGATCTGTCAAGAATGCTCCTGACAGATCGGACGCCTGCCCCGGAGAAGGGCCTCTGCGGGCGGATAGTTCCGCTTTCTGCAGAACCTCCGGCCGCAGAAAACACTGAGAAATCTTACGCCTGGTAAAAGCAGCGCAAGGCCTGCTTTTACCAGCATACGAGTTTAAAAAAGTAAAAAAAAATGTTTTTCACTCATTTATAATTTAAAAATACTTTTAAAAAAGGTATGTTTATTTTTAGCCCCGTAAAAAACTTTAATTATTTTTTTCAAAAAATAAATTTTTGTTTAAAATATTTAATTGAATGTAATTTTAACTCATTTTAAAAACGTGATGGTTTTTTTTTAATGTTTTTAATGTTTTACACTGTTTTTGGGGTGATCTCCGTTCATATATTTGACAGGTCTATCTGTCAAGTGTATGAAGGGAGATTCCCTTCTCCTATTGGCTCCCCATGGCCCACGTGATCCCAGGGATGCTCGCGAACCGCCTGCGCCCCTGGGATACCTGGGCCCTGCGCATTTCAACTGTGGATAGGCCCAGGAGCGGAAATGTCCAGACCTCGGGAGCCCTCAGGTAAGGGCGTAGATTCTTTTCCGATAGGAGGCCTCCGCACGCAGGAAGCCTCCGATCGGAAAATACGGCCCAATAAGTCCCAAGGCGAAGAATTTTTCATAATCTGAGCCAGTGGCTGACATGGACACATCATCTGCTGTAGGGGGAGATACATAAACATTCTGTGACTTCCTTCATGGGATATTAAAACCAGTAGGCACTGTCATAACAGGTTCTTCGTTACAAAGCAGTAGCACAGAGCCAGTTAACAAAGCGCAACAGCTCATACATGTACACACGCCCAATCACACTCATGCATTCACAGTCACAGGTACACATACATGCAAGCAAGCACACACAGGAAAACCACATATGCACACGTGCTAGCACAGATACACACACACATTAATGTGCATGCACACATATGTGCACCTGCCAACATGTGAATAGGCACACTGATGCATGAAGAAGTAAACTTACCCGTTCATGTGCGTAACTTGTGTGTGTTAACAATCATAGTGCACACAATCATAGAAACAAACCTGTACCCATATACATGTGCATGTACATATACATGTGTGCGCGTGCATACACACACATATACACACAATCCTGAGGCCCTGGATGGTAGAGAGCAGTTTACAGGAGGTTTCTACAACAAAAGGAGGCTTTCAAACACAATAGCGAACCGACAGCCTGCCACCATGCCCGATTGTCTTTGTCATTGCAGTCAATAGAAAAGAATATGATGTTCGGTATTTTCCAGTCTCCGGCACTAGTCCCAGCTTGGTCAGGAAGACCTTCTTTGGGGGAAGTTCACAAGATGCTGCAGCGGTGTGGAGCCTCACCCGATGTGATTGCAGATCAGGGATATAACTATAACGTTGTAGTCCCAATTCTCCAACCTGGCAGAGCTTACTCAAGGAATGATAAATCTTTGGAAGGATCTGTCAGCTACAGTAGAGGAAGATTGTGAGGATATTCAAAGTACAGTTGGATACCAGGTTGGGAAGAATTAGGGTACAAGAGGAACCAACTTTGTTTGGCCAAATTGTATTTCCTCATCCTTGATTGTTGGGGGAGAAATTCAGTATCGCCCCATTTGGGGCGCAATTATCGGCCAGGCGCAAAGATTAGCAAACTTGACTTTTATCGCCCCTGGAGGTGATTGGAGCGCTAAATCAGGTGCTTCACATCTGTCTTAAGGCGCAAAGGCCGAGGAGCGAGGCGCTACCTCAGAGCGCTGGTGAAGCTCATGTGATGTCAGTCAGCAATGGAACACAGACACAATGGTGCCGACCAGTTCTTAAAGGGGAGGGTTGATCTTGCTCTCCATCCACATCCTGCTCATTGCAGCCTTGAATCTCGGCCTGGAGAGACTTGTACATCAAATCTGCTGGAAAGAACAATGGAGAGTCCCAGGGAAAGAGCTCAGAGTGCAGCCCCCACAGTCTCTTCTAAATCGATACAAGGAAGGGCAAATCAAAATGAACCTGCAAAGTGCTGCTCAGTACCCAAAACTCCTTCACACAGCGTTGAATCTCTCCAGAAGTCTCTCTCTCTCTCTCTCTCTCAGAATGCGTGGTTCAAAAATGTAACCAACAATAAAAGGCAGGAAGTGGTCGCCTTTAAATAGCGCTCCCCCAGTCCCTTCCTGACTGCAAAACACTCCCCTCAACCTGTCATTGCTAGCGTCAGGCGGTAAGGCAGGGGGCGCCACTCAATATCCGCTCCAGGGCGCTACCGGGGCGTTGCGCACTCGACTGACGTCACGATCTGCCGGCGCAGGAGATCGTGGCGGTAGTGTTTAGCGCCGCCGCAAAATATCTAGTTAATTTCGTGAGTGGCGCAAACATCGCCGCGCCCGGGCGCTAGTTGCTTTGTGCCCCATTAGCGCCCTCTTAAGGCGCTAACGAGAGGCGCAACCAACTGAATTTTTCCCCCTTAAATTCTTTCATATCAAAGTCAAAATTTTACTGAATTACCAAATGGGGTTTTAATTGAGAAACTGAGGTGAAGGGCCAAAGTTCATGGTCGTGCAGGAAAAGTGGGAGTGAAGACAGGATAAAACAAGAAGTAAAGAAAGAACTGGCATTTATATAGCGGCTTTCATTACCTCAGGATATCCCAAAGTGCTTTACAGCCAGTGCAGTACTTTTGTGGTGTAGTCACTGTTGTAATGTAGGGGATGCAGTAGCCAATATGTGCACAGCAAGATCCCACAAACAGCAGATAATCCATTTTTTTTAGTGATGTTGGTTGAGGGCTAAGTGTTGACCAGGACACCGGGAGAACTCCCCGGCTCTTCTTTTAATCATGTCGTGGGATCTTTTACATCCACCTGAATAATACTTAGATGAAGAAGAAAAGACTGAGGGAGGGCAGGGAGTTCCAGTTTTGAGAAAAGAAGGAGATAATGTTGGAGTCTGCAATGAGGGAAGAGTGTGTAGGGTGGCCTATTGGAGTTTAGGAATCACAAGAGGGAAAGTTCGGAGAAGCAATGGTAACATCAGGAAAAAAGACAAAGTCAAGAGAGGTTGTGGCAGAGAAAGAGAGAGAGGAAGAAAGACAGAGAGAGAACGAGAGAGAGAGAGAGAAAGGTTGGAAGCTGGAGGTTAAAGAAGATTATCTATTTGAGGGCAAGATTTTTCTGGTACCCTGCCCAGGGGTGAGAGTGAGATGCACGATCCCTGCATAACTCAGAATTGCGACCTGCAGAATTTTGGGGGATTTTTCTGCGCTGCGTTCCTTTGGGTATCTGACATTGTCTTTAGGAAGCTAGGAGAAGTAGACCCCTGGAACATATCAGTATTTGCAGGGTGTCACAATTTAAATAGGGTCCTTGGAGTGTGTGTCCATATCTGGAAGGGGGTCCTTGGGATTGTATCAATATTTGCAAAGGGTCCTTTGTCAATATATGCAGGTGGTTCCTCATACAGAACAGTTTGAAAATCTTTATCGTTGCTGGGCCAACATCCTGGAACCCCCTACCTAACAGCATCTTCACCACATGGACTACAGTGGTTCAAGGAGAAGGCTCACCACCATCTTCTGAGGGTAACTAGGATTTTTTTATTAATTCGTTCATGGGATGTGGGCGTTGCTGGCAAGGCCACCATTTATTGCCCGACCCTAGTTGCCCTTGAGAAGGTGGTGGTGAGCCGCCATCTTGAACCACTGCAGTCCATGTGGTGAAGGTACTCCCACAGTGCTGTTAGGGAGGGAGTTCCAGGAGTTTGGCCCAGTGACGATGAAGGAATGGTGATATACTTCCAACTCAGGATGGTGTGTGACTTGGAGAGGAACTTGCAGGTGATGGTGTTCCCAGGCGCCTGCTGCCCTTGTCCTTCTAGGTGGCAGTGGTCGCAGGTTTGGGAGGTGTTATCAAAGAAGCCTTGGCAAATTGCTGCAGTGCATCTTGTAGATGGTACACACTGCAGCCACGGTACGCCGGTGGTGGAGGGAGTGAATGTTTAAGGTGGTGGATGGGGTGCCAATCAAACGGGCTGCTTTGTCTTGGATGGTGTCGAGCTTCTTGAGTGCTGTTGGAGCTGCACTCATCCAGGCAAGTGGAGAGTATTCCATCACACTCCTTACTTGTGCCTTGTAGATGATGGAAAGGCTTTGGGGAGTCAGGAGGTGAGACAGTCGCCGCAGAATACCCTGCTCTTTCTGCCACCGTATTTATGTGGCTGGTCCAGTTACGTTTCTGGTCAATGGTGACCCCCAGGATATTGATGGTGGGGGACTCGGCGATGGTAATGTGGTTGAATGTCAAGGGGCAGTGGTTAGACGCTCGCTTTTTGGAGATAGTCATTGCCTGGCACTTGTGTGGCGCGAATGTTACCTGCCACTTCTCAGCCCAAGCCTGAATGTCATCCAGGTCTTGCTGCATGCGGGCATGGACTGCTTCATTATCTGAGGAGTTGCGAACGGAACTGAACACTGTAATCATCAGCGAACATCCCCACTTCTGACCTTATGATGGAGGGAAGTTCATTAATGAAGCAGCTGAAGATGGTTGGGCCTAGGACACTGCCCTGAGGAACTCCCGCAGCGATGTCCTGGGGCTGTGATGATTGACCTTCAACCACCACAACCATCTTTCTTTGTGCTAGGTATGACTCCAGCCAGTGGAGCATTTTCCCCCTGATTCCCATTGACTTCAGTTTTACTAGGGCTCCTTGATGCCAGACTCGGTCAAATGCTACCTTGATGTCAAGGGCAGTCACTCTCACCTGGCCAATAGTTGCCGGCCTTGCCAGCGACGTCCACAGCCCAAGAATGAATAAATAAAGCAAAACCATTAATTTAATGAGTGGTAACAAGCAGCATGGCCTCGGGCCTCAACTACATTCAGTGCAAAGAAGTAAAATTGCTCCAAATTAGGAAATTGCAGATGTGAAATTAAGCCATTTTCTGTCATCTAGAAATATACCAGATTAATTTCAGTGCAGCTGCCTTTTCAAGGGGCCCTGTCTTCATGGAAACTTTACTTGGTGGGAGGGGGATGGACAAGAGACTGTAGAGTCATTTCTATCAGGGTGAGTAAGAGGCAGGGTGATATATATTGGCCCGTATATTACGATCCCTACGGGTATGTACGAGGTGTGTACACACCCATAGGGACATCGGAAATGCCGGTTTCAGGCATGCGAAGCTCATTTCACTCATTTATAATTTTAAAAAGCTATGTTTATTTAAAAGGTATGAGAAATTTCTCCTCATCTCAGTCCTAAATGTCCTACCCCGTATCCTGAGACTGTGACCCCTCATTCTAGACCCCCCCAGCCAGGGGAAACATCCTCCCTGCATCCAGTCTGTCTAGCTCGGTCAGAATTTTATACGTTTCAATGAGACCCCCTCTCATTCTCCTAAACTCTAGTGAATACAGGCCTAGTCGACCCAATCTCTCCTCATACGACAGTCCTGCCATCCCAGGAATCAGTCTGGTGAACCTTCGCTGCACTCCCTCTATGGCAAGTATAACCTTTCTTCGGTAAGGAGACCAAAACTGCACACAATACTCCAGGTGTGGTCTCACCAAGGCCCTGTACAACTGTAGTAAGACGTCCTTGCTCCTGTACTCGAATCCTCTTGCAATGAAGGCCAACATACCATTGTTCAGCTGCATTCATAGCTCGTCTGAAAATGAAGCTTGGGTAAGAAAACCTGCAGGGCTAGGGAGGAAGAGCAGGGGGAGTGGAATTCGAAGAGGCATGATGGGCGGAATGGCCACCTCCTGAGCTGCATTTCTATGATTCTATGACCTGGCTGACACAGGTGGGCCTGATTAAGGTTAGACTGCCAGTCCCGCACTGGGCCTCGTGCAGTGAGCGTTGCAGGTTGAGTGGCGCCTGGTTCTGTCCCTTGGGAGGTTATGTATATGGTGTCTGTTTTCTTTCATGAGCCCCTCTGATGCCTTCATTAGAAAATGACTACAGGCTGGGCTATTAAGGCGATGGCAGAAGGCATTAAATCATTACTCCTAGGATTGAAACTGTTTGTGGAGAGGGGAGGGGGCGCGGGGAGAAAAATTTCCAAAAGACAGGTATGTTACTTAAAGGGGCCCAGTCTCAGGAAAAAGGGTTAGACAAGCCAGTTTTATTTTGAGCTGAAATTATTAAAAAAAATGCACATGCTAAAAATAGTGTGGGAAAAGACAGGTTAATGTTTAGTGCAGGTCCAGAATGGTTCCGGGGATGGGGGATCTTAGCTACAAGGACAGGTTGGAGAAGCTGGATTTGTTTTCATTAGAGCAAAGGAGGTTGAGGGGTGATTTGATAGAGGTGTACAAGATTATGACGGGTTTGGATAGGCTAGACGGGGAAAGGCTGTTCCCACTAGTTGATGGTACAAGGACTAGGGGACACAGATTTAAGGTTTTGGGCAAGAGATACAGGGGGGATGTGAGGGAAAACTTTTTTACGCAGCGAGTGGTGAGGACCTGGAACTCGCTGCCGACGGAAGTGGTGGAAGCGGAGACACTCAGGGCTAAAAATTCAGTTTTGCCCCATTTGGGGCGCTAACCTCGCCGGGGCGCTACGTTTAGCGCCCCGAAAAAATTAGCGCCCCTGCGCCGGGACTTCAGTGGTTGCGCCCCAAGAGGGAAGCGGGGCGCTACTGGAACCACCCCGCATCCCTCTTGGGGCGCTGCGAGGGAATGTCCTTGCGCTACGTCGCTGCGCCACGTCGCGCCGCGGTATTGCAGGCCTTCCTCCCCTTCTTAAAGGGGAGGGGCCCTGTGCAGCGCGAACCGGGGCCCAGCTGGGCCCCCAGGGATCGGGAGTGCCGGCAAAAGAGCCCGGCACTCAAGAGAAGTGCCGGGCTCTTGGAGCGCAGCCGGCACTTCACGGTGGGGGGGCTTCACGGGGGCCGGGGACAGCAACGGGGGCAGGTGCTGGCAGGCGGCCAGCAACAAAAATGGCCGCCTGCCACCTCCCCTTTAAATATCGCCGCCCCGGCCGCACGTACGCCCCCCTGAACCCCTCGCACATAATGTCTGGCGGTAAATCAGGGGGCGCGTCTAAAGATCGCGGCTGGAGCGTGAGCGGGGTGCTGCGCACGGCGATGACGTCATCGCCGGCGGCACAGTGGCGTGGGGCGCTACCGGCTGGCGCCGCCGCTAACCTCCCGCTGAATTTTGCGGGAGGCGTGGGCGGCGCTGCGCCCGGGCGTTAGCTGCTTTGCGCCCCATTAGCGCCCTCTTAAGGCGCTAACGGGAGGCGCAAGCAGCCGAATTTTTCCCCCTCAATGTTTTCAAGGGGAGACTGGATAGGCACTTGAGGGAAATAAACTTGCAGGGCTACAGGGATAGAGCGGGGGAATGGGACTGACTGGATTGCTCTACAGAGAGCCGGCACGGACTCGATGGGCTGAATGGCCTCCTTCTGTGCTGTTATGACTCTATGGCTTGGAGGTGACGGGTGTTCCCATGTTATTGCTGTTCTTGTCCTTCTCGGTGATGAAGGTCATGGGGTGCAGGTGGTGTCGAAGTTAGCCTGTTCGCTATCCAAAGTTATTTCTGTATTCTAATAGAGTATTGGTACAAGACGCACATGTGGAAATGGCTCATTAATTCTCAGAATAGATTTCTTCTCAAAAGTAGACTATAAAAGCGTATCACAGCATGTGGAACAAATTGCCTATTCACCCACCAGAGGAACAGAACTCATCATCTGACAGGCATTGACTATTTCATTATCCAATATGTAATGCCAAATCTAAAAATATGCTGTTTGTTATTAATATGCGCTGTCTATGTTTTTACCAAGTAACAAACTGCCTTAATCACTTGATAAATTTGTAATGCTAATATAGCTAATCATTTACTGTGGGTGTCCAATGAAATGTGCCATTTTAAAAGAAAGAACTTGTATTTACATAGCACCTTTACTGACCTCAGGATGTCCCAAAGTGCTTTACAGCCAATGAAGTACTCATGAAGTGTAGTCACAGTGGTAATGTAGGAAACGTGGCAGCCAATTTGTGCACAGCAAGCTCCCGCAATCAGTAACAAGATAATGAACCAGATCACCTGTTTTAGTGAGGTTTGTTGAGGGATAAATGTTGGCCAGGACACCGGGGGGGGGGAACGCCCCTGCTCTTCTTTGAACAGTGCCATGGGATCTCTTACATCCTCCAGAGGGCAGATTGGCCTCGGTTTAACGTCCCATCCAAAAGACGGCACCTCTGACAGTGCAGCACTCCCTCAGTACTGGCACTGGGGTGTCGGTCTGAATTATGCGCTCGTCTCGGGAGTGGGACTTCATACCACAACCTTCTGACTCAAAAGAGTGCTACCCACTGAGCCAAGGCTAGCAACCAACCTTTACTTAACTTGATGCTTAATTCTGGACTCCCTGAAAAATGAAAACATCTTCTCTATGTCTACCCTATTGAACGCCTTCATAATTCATGAAGCAATAACTGAATCGTGACAGCTGCCAGACAGCTGCGGGCACACATCATAAGGGAGACCTTCCACTACCTAAGATCCGAGGACTGCTAAATGAGTCCTGCATCACGATCTCCTTTTGGCAACAAACTCAACCCAGTCTCTGGAACGACATGTAGCTCTCCCGCGTAACCCACTTCAGCTACTGCAACAGCCCCAGATATACTTCCCACAATCTCCAGGGTGGTAGAGGCAGAAACCCTCATCACATTTAAAAAGTACTTGGATATGCACTTGAAGTGCCGTAACCTACAGGGCTATGGGCCAAGAGCTGGGAAGTGGGATTAGGCCGGATCGCTCTTTTTCGGCCGGCGCGGACACAATGGGCTGAATGGCCTCCTCCTGTGCCATAAACTTCTATGATTCTATGATTGCAGCTTGCAAAGAAACTTTCAACCCATTAGTCCAGACTGAATTAAAACTAAAAGCATGGACGCTCCAACTCAAGTCCAGCTTAAGTGCAGCCTCGGACAAACTCTGCCATTGAACCAGTGCAACATTTATATTTCCAACACCGGCCATCTTTGCGGTTTTTCTGAACAAACTCCCAAACCAGAACAATTTGGTGCTGAATTTTTTCCCCTCCCTATCGCCCTTTCAGACCCTACTTAAAACCCGCCTCTGTGACCAAGCCTTCGGTTACCCTCTGTAACGGCTCTTTTACCTCTCTGCCTCTGTGAAGCACCTTTGAATGTTTTTCTATATTAGCATAGAAGCATAAAAGCATAGAAGATAGGAGCAGGAGCAGGCCATTCGGCCCCTCGAGCCTGCTCCGCCATTTAATGAAATCATGGCTGATCATCCAAATTCAGTACCCTGTCCCTGCCTTCTCCCCATATCACTTGATCCCTTTAGCCTTAAGAAATATATCTATCTCCTTCTTGAATATATTTAATGAATTGGCCTCAACTGCCTTCTGTGGTAGAGAATTCCACTCTCTGGGTGAAGAAATTCCTCCTCATCTCAGTCCTAAATGGCTTACCCCTTATCCTTAGACTGTGACCTCTGGTTCTGGACTCCCCCACCATCGGGAACATCCTTCCTGCATCTAGTCTGTCTAGTCCTGTTCAAATTTTATAAGTTTCAATGAGATACCCTCTCATTCTTCGGAACTCTAGCGAATATAAGCCTAATCGACCCAATCTCTCTTCATACGTCATTCCTGCCATCCCAGGTATCAGTCTGGTAAATCTTCGCTGCACTCCCTCCATGGCAAGAACATCCTTTCTCAGATAAGGCGACCAAAACTGCACACAATACTCAAGGTGTGGTCTCACCAAGGCCTTGTACAACTGCAGCAAGACATCCTTGCTCCTGTACTCGAATCCTCTCGCTATGAAGGCCAACATACCATTTGCCTTCTTAACCACCTGCTGCACCTGCATGCTTACCTTCAGCGACTGGTGCACAAGGACACCCAGATCTCGTTGCACTTCCCCTTTTCCCAATCTATTGCCGTTCAGATAATAATCTGTCTTCCTGTTTTTGCCACCAAAGTGGATAACCTCGCATTTATCCACATTATACTGCATCTGCCATGCATCTGCCCAATCACCCAACCTGTCCAAATCATACTGGAGTTTCTCTGCATCCTCCTCACAGCACACACGCCCACCCAGCTTTGTGTCATCTGCAAACTTAGAGATATTACATCTAGTTCCCTCATCTAGATCATTAATATATATTGTGAATTGCTTATATAAAAGCAAGTAGCTGTTGAATAATGGATAGTTTTACATTGCGTGCTTGCCGCAGTGAAGAACTGAATTAAAGTTGTCCCAGATTTTTTTTAGCAAGAGTTTTTTTTAAGCAAGAGACAATACACACTAAATGGTACAATTTTAAAGGGGGTACAAGGAGAGACAGACCTGGGGTGCTTGTGCACAAATCTTTGAAGGTGGCAGGACAAGTTAATAAAGCATATGTGATCCTGGGCTTTATAAATAGAGGCAGAGAGTACAAAAGCCAGGAGGTTATGCTAAGCCTATATAAAACACTAGTTCGGCCCCAGCTGGAGTATTGTGTCCAATTCTGGGTACCACACTTTGGGAAGGGTGTGAAGGCTTTGGAGAGGGTACAGAAAAGGTTTACCAGAATGGTTCCAGGGATGAGGGATTAGAGTTATGTGGATAGACTAGAGAAGCTGGGGTTGTTCTCCTTGGAGCAGAGAAGGTAAGAGGAGTTTTGATAGAATCATGAAGGGTTTAGATAAGAGTAAATAAAGAGAAACTGTTTCCAATGGCTGAAGGGTCGATAACCAGAGGGCCCAGATTTAAGGTGATTGGCAAAAGAACCAGAGGCGACATGAGGAAAAACTGTTTTATGCAGCGAGTGGTTAGGATTTGGAATGCGCTGCCTGATAGGGCGGTGGAGGCAGATTCAACAGTAGCCTTCAAAAGGGAATTGGATAAATACTTGAAGGAGAAAAAATTGCAGGGATATGGGGAAAGAGCGGGGGAGTGGGACTGACTGGATTGCTCTTCGAAAGAGCCGGCACAGACTCGATGGGCTGAATGGCATCTTTCTGTGCTGTACTATTCTATGATTCAATGCCTGAAACACCAAAAACTTGACTTTCCTTTAATACAGACAATAACTGACCTGCTGTGTATTTCCAGCATTTTAGGTTTTTATTCCAGGTTTAAAGAAAGAAAGACTTGCATTTCTATAGCACCTTTCATGACCTTAGGACGTCCCAAAGCGCATTGCAACCAATGAGGTACTTTTGAAGTGGAGTTGCTGTTGTAAATGTGGGAAATGCAGCAGCCAATTTGTGCACAGCAAGCTCCCACAAACAGCAATGTGATATTGACCAGATAATCTGTTTCAGTTATGTTGGTTGAGGTATAAATATTGGCCCAGAACACCGGGGATAACTCCCCTGCTCTTCTTCAAAATAGTGTCATGGGATCCTTTACGTCCACCTGAGAGGAGAGACAGGGCCTCAGTTTAATGTCTCCTCCGAAAGACGGCACCTCCGACAGTGCAGCACTCCCTCAGCACTGCACTGGGAGTGTCGGCCTGGATTATGTGCTCAAGTCTCGAACCCACCAAGAGTCCTACCCACTGAGCCACGGTTGATACCTAACTTTTACTTAACCTGACAATTAATTAAATAATTAATTAATTAATAACTCCAAATAATTTCATTTGATCAAACCTCTGCAAGTTGTCCTGAGGCAGTCTTCAATATTGTGCACAGATCCCATGAATAAAAGCCACGAACAGGGATTGATTTAAATATATTTAAATTACATCATTAATAATGATTGGGAGTTTGACTGGGAGTTGTGCTGGCCACTGAATTTATGCCCCAAATGGTTGCAACTACTAAAATTTGTCTGCTTATATCCTAGGAATCTTTCTCGTTTTGAAAGTCATGATGATTTTCATCACTTATTTTCTTCATGGTAAAGTACCAACACCCAAACCTGCTGCCTATCTTCAGCCCTGACACCTTTGCTGTGAATAGGATGGTCGTGATTGTCCGATTGCAAAGCACCAACAATGTGCTGTGTGAGTCGCAGGTGCCAACAAGGATCACTTACGAGTGCCTCTACCCTCTGGTTCTCCAGCCCCATTGCAGAAAGACATGGGACCCTTCTGCTTGGCACCCTCCCCACTCAGCAAGACTCGGGCAACTAAAATTCATCTGGGCCTCTTTTCAGATCAAGTGGCTCAAGGATCGATTGACTTACAGCTACGCATTGCCTACTGGTTCACTCAAAGGCTCCCCGCTCCCCCCACGCCCGATGGACACCACATGGTACTGATTGCCTCATTCAACCTCTGATTAAGATTACTCTGGGATCTCAATTCAGACAGATTGCTTGTGGTGTCCTTGTAGCAGCACCAATCCCACCAATTACCAGTCTGAAACAATGCAGCTTTGTGACATTACTGCCCTTTAGCCTGACCTCCTCTTACACAGCCCCAGTGGACATCAGCCCTTGGGCTTCTTTGGAATTTCTCAAATCAATTTAACTTGTAGCTCGTAGTTAAGGTGGAAATGGAACTCTTTAGAAATAAACTAAACACAAAACAGGTTTCTGCCACGCATAAAAAAAAAAGTACCCAAGTCCTTTGAAGAACTCAGGATCCCTCTAATTATACTGGCTAATAAACCTGCAATCAGCCTCACAGCTGTTTAATGTCATTTTAATGTGAAAGGACATTGTATGAACAAAAATCCAAAATCAGACTCACAGGATCAGATATATAGACAGCTTTAGTGGAAATTTAACACCTTTAATACTTTCACTCTTTCACAAAACGCAAAGCTCATCTGACTGGTATTAACCGACTGCGACATTTGCTTTTAATTTTTGTTGATATTTTCAAACTTCTTTGATGAGCAGCTCATTCAGTTTCACATCTGCCTGCCGTTTTCATGAAGTGGGGAGGGAGGGAAGTTGAGGAAGAACAGGATGCGATTTGATGGGAAATGGCTTGGTAAAATTAAAATGGACGCAATAGTCAAATTAAAGAGCACAGGCAGTGGGCCCTGTCATTCAGGATGTGCAAGTTGGGTAAAGGAGAGAGAAGTGGAGCTGGCGGAAGAAGATTCAGCAGTGTGAGTGTTATTTGGATTACGTTGTCTTCTGGGGGAAATTATATGAATAAAAACTTAATTGCAAGACCTCATAGAGTTATTTTTTGCAAAATCAGAAAGCTTTCAGATTGCATTGCATATATATATACAGGCACCTTATCAATAAAGGGTATTTTTTTGGGGGGTAAACCAGATCAGATCCAGATGGTTTCCTGTGAAGGAATGAGAGTTTCCATACACAGACCCAATGACCCTAATGCAGAGGGGTCCTTTCCATGTATCCTACAACACCCCCTGGTGCTGTGAGATGAGTAGCTCTCTCTATTTGGTGAGTGTTTGCCATCTCTAAGGGACTCAAAAAATACCCACGGAAATAGCACAAAAAAAACCGTCCAGACCACAAACTTGAAAACGTTACCAATTTATTTGAAGGCCCAGTTTGAACGAAGGCCAACTGAATTATCCAAAAATCTGCAACACGCAACTCTTTCCGAGATAGACAGTTGATTTTTTTTTTCCTCATTTAAATGCCAAAAAAAATGTCAAACGCAATCAAAATTTTTGAATATAAAATTACATTTGATTTTAGCCCTTGATGTTCAAAGAAATTAAACATAAAAATGAATCGTTCTGCTCACTCACTTCACCGAGAAAATACATTCAGGATTTCTGCAAAATCTTTTATGTGCAATGTTAAATATTTTAAAGTTTCTTTACATTGGGTTTTTGACACATTTCATTGAAATTTTTAAAACATATATTGCATTTAAAATGCTTTCAGTAAATATGAGAGAAATCTAGTCAATTTGGAATTCGTTCTTCCCAAGAGATTTTTTTGAAAGGATATATTTTTCCCGCTGCTTTGTAAACGATGGGTTCTGTTTCTAATCCCCAGTTAGCTAATTTGTGTTTTTATGCAATTGTGGAATTTGGAGAACTGGCTAATGATTTGACAGGCACCAGAAAAGAAATTCTGACATAAAGAGACTTTTCTTTTAAAAGATAAAAGCCGACTGGCAACAATTAAAGTAAAAAATCTGAAATGCTATCAGAAATTTCTCGAAGCACGCAGCAAAGTCTCTTGCTATCGGAAGGTTACTATTTCATCAGAACAGTTGTGAGAAACGGTTTGTACCCAAAACGTTAACCTGTGGGGGTTTTGTTTCCCGATTCCGATAGACCGTGCCTGTGTTTTTCCAGCATTTTCAATTTTCTGCCTTTAGAATAAAGTAGATAAAACCTTCAGGACCTGTGTCGGACATTTGTTCACTTCACTGAGCACAACTTCTTAACAAACAGAAATTAATAGTTACGTACTGGCTGGAACAACCGCCTGCCTGCAAATTCGTTGCGAGAAAAACTCAGTAAATACTCAAAACAGACGTCTTTTATTTTGTTATCTGATATGTCTGATTTAAATGAATACATTTTTTTGAAAGAAAATATACAACGCTAGCGCAACAAATTGGATCATAAGTGAACCAATGCAACAAAGTCCCTCGGCAGATTAACTAAATTGAACATGGCTCAGGTTTTGGTGATTAATTACCTCGTTCGGTCAGTCTAGTGACATACAATAAAGTCAAGAACGGCACCTAAATAACTACGATTTGCTGCACTATTTAATTATTTTTTTCAAATGAAGCGTGCATGAAATGAAACTGTTCTCTATAAGATAAGAATCCAATTCTAACCCGACTGCGCTATATATTGTAAATCAACTTATATAAAAAACATTGCATATCTCCACTAATTCACTCTGCGTAACTTTAGAATAACTTTATTTCCGTACAAAAGCGCTTTAATTTTAATAATGAGAATATCTATTTTTTTAAGATATGATTTTGTCAGAAATATTTGACTGGGGATTTGTGGTGTTTATTTGTCAATTTGTATTTTAACAGAACAAATTAATTATTTTTTGTGCCATGTGTTTCTATGTAAAAATAAAACTTTTAAAACAGCACAACCATGAGGAATTTATATAGCGTCCATTTAAAAATTGGAAATCGATAAGCTGTATTTTCAGCATAACTGATTACCAAAGATCCTGAAAAACCTGACAAAAAATATTATAAAGGAAGTGGTTTAAAAATGGGAATATTTTTAGTGTTCCTCTGTCACTTTGAGGATGTATTTTCAAAGAGTTTCTATGAATATTATCCAGGACGCTACTTGATCAGATCAATCAAAATGCAGTCTATCCCTCCGCATTCAACATTGCTTCATTCAAATGAGCTGGTTTTTTTCACTGTTCTTTTCGCACTAAAATTACCACTTTGCCACCTTTGCTTTGTTGAATTCAAAGTATTGGATAATTCAAATTTTATTTTGGTGCAAACACAAAGACTGAATTAACATCAGTAGACTAGACATTAAATCTAACAGGATATAAACCAGCTCGTGATGTAGGGGCGTTTGTGCACAGTTTATTCTGACTGTGATAGCTGGCCTGTCAGCTTATACACGGCCCTGAGACTTGAGCCTCGACCTTTCACTTACAAATCTTACACTGTTAAGAGGTCTGCTGCTATAACTGAGGGACGCTGATTTTGTGTGTGAGGGACAAAATTTGATGATTAAAATTGACTTTAACGGTCCAAAATTGACAGCGTTTTTATAAAAGTTCAGGAAGGATGACAGTGCTGTGATGTAAATGTTTTCGGATTTGTTCCTTTCACACAGTGCCGGCCTATCTCATTAATAGAATACATTCAGAGAATTACAAGTTACAGCATTTTATTATAAAGGAATAAAATTGAAATATTTTGGAAGCTTTGAATTTGAGGTCAGGATGTTGCAAACCTTTGGAGAGCCTCCTGCAGGTGATCTGAATTTCTTCATAATTTAGAATTATAGAATAATACAGCACAGAAGGAGGCCATTCGGCCCATCGTGCCTGTGCCGGCTCTTTGAAAGAGCTCTCCAATTAGTCCCACTCCCCCCTGCTCTTTCCCCACAGCCCTGCATATTTTTCTTTTTCAAGTATTTATCTAATTCCCTTTGGAAAGTTATTATTGAATCTGCTTCCACCGCCTTTTCAGGCAGCGCGTTCCAGATCACAACAACTCGCTGCATAAAAAAAATTCTCCTCATCTCCCCTTTGGTTCTTTTGTCAATTATCTTAAATCTGTGTCCTCTAGTTACCGACCCTCCTGCCACTGGAAACAGATTCTCTCTATCTACTCTATCAAAACCCCTCATGATTTTGAACACCTCTATCAAATCTCCTTCTCTGCTCTGAGGAGAACAACCCCAGCTTCCCCAGTCTCTCCACTTAACTGAAGTCCCTCATCGCTGGAACCATTCTTGTAAATCTTTTCTGCACCCTCTCTAAGGCCTTAACATCTTTCCTAAAGTGCGGTGCCCAGAATTGGACACAATGCTCCCGCTGAGGGCTAACCAGTGTTTTGTAAAGGTTTAGCATAACTTCCTTGCTGCCGCACTCTATGCCTCCATTTATAAAGTCAAGGATTTTTTACGGCTACAAACTTTTTATTCCAAATTTTCTTTAATAACTGAGTTCAATTTTCAAACTTCCATGGTAGGATTTGAACTCACGTTCTACTGGATTATTCGTCCAAGCCCCTGGGTCTCCAGTAACATCGCCACTACACTACCATCACCATCTGCACCCATAACTATGAGTGTTGACTGAAGTCTGTTAGTACTGGATCTGTTGAATTTCAGTATATATTGAACATTCTCATGAAATTGGAACCACTTCTCTGAGCACTAGTGTACTAATTCATCATTAATTTAGAGTACAGGAGTGTTATGGTTATGGTATTGGGCTAACAACCCATAGGTCATGAGTTCAAATCCCACCATAACACTGAATCCCCCACCATCAACATCCTGGGAGTCACCACTGGTCAGAAACTTAACTGGACCAGCCACATAAATACTGTGGCTACAAGAGCAGGTCAGAGGCTAGGTATTCTGCAGTGAGTGACTCACCTCCTGACTCCCCAAAGCCTTTCCACCATCTACAAGGCACAAGTAAGGAGTGTGATGGAATACTCTCCACTTGCCTGGATGAGTGCAGCTCCAACAACACTCAAGAAGCTCGACACCATCCAGGACAAAGCAGCCCGCTTGATTGGCACCCCATCCACCACATTAAACATTCACTCCCTCCACCACCGGCGCACCGTGGCTGCAGTGTGTACCATCTACAAGATGCACTGCAGCAACTCGCCAAAGCTTCTTCGGCAGCACCTCCCAAATCCGCGACCTCTACCACCTAGAAGGACAAGGGCAGCAGGCGCATGGGAACACTATTCGCTCCAAGTTCCCCTCCAAGTCGCACACCATCCTGGCTTGGAAATATATCGGCCGTTCCTTCACTGTCGCTGGGTCAGAATCCTGGAACTCCCTCCCTAACAGCACTGTAGGAGCACCTTCACCACACGGACTGCAGCGGTTCAAGAAGGCGGCTCACCACCACCTGCTCAAGGGCAATTAGGGATGGGCAATAAAGGCTGGCCTTGTCAGCGATGCCCACATCCCAGGAACGAATAAAAAAAAAGTTGTGAACTTGAATTCAATAAATCTGGTCATTTGTGAGCCAGCAGCATGAAAGGTACCTGATTGTCAGAAGAACACACTTGGTTCATGAATGTCCTTCAGGGAAGGAAGCCTGTCACACTTAAGATCTGGGAAGTTCTCCTGATGTCCTGCCCCATATTTATCCCTTAACCAACACCATTCAAACAGGTTAACTGCTCAGTTACAATCGCAAAATACTGCAGATGCTGGAAATCTGAAATAACAACAGAAAATGCTGGAAACACTCAGCAGGTCAGGCAGCATCTGCGGAGAGAGAAACAGAGTTAACGTTTCAGGTCGATGACCCTTCATCAGAACTGGAAAAGGCTAGCGATGTAACAGATTTTAAGCAGGGGCAGAGGCAGGGAGAGGGGAGGGGAGGAAGGAATACTTTGTGCTAGGGTAGGAGGCAGGAGAGATAAAATGTTGCAAATGGGGATGGCAAAATCATAAACAGCCTGAAAAATGGGGGCAGGGGTTATCGTCTGAAATTGTTGAACTCAATGTTGAGTCCAGAAGGCTGTAAAGTGCCTAATCGAAAGATGAGGTGCTGTTCCTCAAGCTTACGTTGAGCTTCATTGGAACAGTGTAAGAGGCCGAGGACAGAGTGGGAGTGAAGCGGAGAATTAAAGTGACAGGTGACCGGAAGCTCGGGGTCCCCCTTACGGACTGAACGGAGGTGTTCCGCAAAGCTGTCACCCAATCTGCGTTTGGTCTCCCCAATGTAGAGGAGACCACATCGTGAGCAGCGAATACAGTATACTAAATTGCAAGAAGTACAAGTAAATCGCTGTTTCACCTGGAAGGGGTGTTTGGGGCCCTGGACAGTGGGAAGGGAGGAGGTAAAAGGGTAAAAGGTAAAAGGCTCAATTTGGTTGCTATGCTCAGTAGATGATGTGAATGTGAGACTTTTTGACTTAGACTAGAGGATATGGGGTTAAAGGATGGATTTCTTTCCCCCCAGATTCAGTAGATTTGTGGAGCAGACTCACAGTTGATACTGTCAATTAACCCCTTTGAAAAGGAGCTGGATAAATCTCTGGTTGGAAATGGGATGGGTGGGGGGGGGTTACAGAAATTGACACAGACCGAGATGATCAAACACTCCAAGAGACATAACCGTCCCTGCACTGCTAGGGTTAGGGAGGGAGGTGTGGAATATCGTCAGCAGACCAGCACTGAATAATGGAAATGTGTAGCTCAGTGAATATTTAAGAGTTTCACTTGATCACTTTTGAGAATCAGGGACTTAGAATGCAGAGCATTCCCTCAGGAGAATAAATAGATGGGCTACACTGAATAATTTATGTCTATGTAACATATTACAAGTCTTGCATTTAGCGTGCATTTTCTATAAGCACCACATTTAACTTCCTGTCAGACCGCAGACTGTGCGTAATGCCACGTGAGATCTACTGGCGTCTAATACAGATATTTGGCAACATTACCCAACTCAATTATCAATCCTGCTGAAATATTGGAAACAGTTTATAAAGCATCGCCTCCCAACACTCAGTGCTGGTGTGTCACAACATCAAAAAAATATACCCAGTAAACTTCTGACTTTTACATGTTCCATTTTTACCTTACTCTGATTGGTTTCTTCTTGTATTTGTTTTCTCAAAGTAAATGTCATGCCTCAGTGAAGCAAATCTAGCTCACATGATGTTATATGATGCTAATTGATTTCAAGTAAATGCAGCCTCAATCTTCTAAACTCAAGGGAATACAAGACAAGTATATGCAAATTGTCCTCATAATTTAAACTTATTTAGCCCCAGTCTCATTCTGGTGAATCTGCGCTGCACCCCCTCCAAGGCCAGTAAATCCTTCCTGAGGTGCGGGGCCCAGAACTGAACACAGTGACTCCAGATGGGGTCTAACCAGAGCTTTATATAACTGAAACATAACTTCCACCCCTTTGTATTCCAGCCCTCTTGAGGTAAAGGCCTTTTTCATTGCTTTTTGTACCTGTCCACGAGCTGATTTGTGTACATTTGTGTAAGTCTCTTTTGCGCGAAGAAGGCAATTTTCGACCTTCATTTTGCAAGCGACAAGCCACACCACCAGAAGTGACTGTGCAACCATGGGTAGCGTACAACCAAACTTCCAATACATACTACTAATGGGAAAGGTCAGAAAACAGCCCAGGTATCGTGTACCGAGCACCATTGTGGGAACACCTTCACCACAAGAACTCCAGTGGTTGAAGGAGAAGGATCACCACCACCTTCTCAGGGCAACTCACATGGGTAATAAATGCTGGACTTGCCAGTGATGCCCACATCCTGAGAATAAATAATAAAAACACTAAAACAGATCGCTTACCAATGTTTTATTTCTCAAGCCTTTGTGAGCTGTGTGAGAAGTGAAGTACTGTAATAATGAAGGCATTTTTAAACATTAGTTTTTGAAAAAAAAACAATTTCCTGAATAGAACGAAAATGTGCGACAGGGAAAATGAAATTATGACTTAAATTTGGGAACAATTGATCACAGTAAAACTAGAAGTAAATTTCTTCTGAAGTATGTAATTCAAATAAGACCAAAAGTCAAAGTCCATAGATGAGACGGTAACCAAAATTAAAATTATTTCTGAGACTGATTACACATTCGATTTGCACAGGATGGTTTGGCAGGAGGTCCCTCTCTTAGACACGATGCTGTGGAAAGTTTTTTTAAATTCATTCTCGGGATGTGGGCGTCGCTGGCAAGGCCGGCATTTATTGCCCATCCCTAGTTGCCCTTGAGAAGGTGGTGGTGAGCCGCCATCTTGAACGGCTGCAGTCCGTGTGGTGAAGGTACTCCCACAGTGCTGTTAGGGAGGGAGTTCCAGGATTTTGACCCAGTGACGATGAAGGAACGGCCGATATATTTCCAAGTCAGGATGGTGGATGAATTAGAGGGGAACTTGGAGGTGATGGTGTTCCCATTTACCTGCTGCCCTTCTCCTTCTTGGTGGTGGAAGTCGCGGGTTTGGGAGATGATAGGCAGCCAGTTCTTATCGGAGGGGAGTAACCCTCTCACCCAGTTCTGTGGAGTTGCTGAGCAGAGAACAGGCCTTTGCCCACCAGGCATGCTGACTAGTCTGCCTCCATCCCCAGTCTTTTCTTGCTGATCAGGGATCAAGTTTCCTACCATCCTGCAGCTCACACAGTCTGACGTATGGTGAGAGTGAGGTAGGGGACTATCTGACAGTCTGACGTGTGCTTAGTGAGGTCAGAGACTATCTGACAGTGTGATGTGTGGTCAGTGAGGGGTCGGAGACTATCTGACATTGTGATGTGTGGTCAGTGAGGGGTCGGAGACTATCTGACAGTGTGATGTGTGGTCAGTGAGGTCGGAGACTATCTGACAGTGTGATGTGTGGTCAGTGAGGGGTCGGGGACTATCTGACAGTGTGATGTGTGGTCAGTGAGGGGTCGGAGACTATCTGACAGTGTGATGTGTGGTCAGTGAGGGGTCGGAGACTATCTGACAGTGTGATGTGTGGTCAGTGAGGGGTCGGAGACTATCTGACAGTGTGATGTGTGGTCAGTGAGGTCGGAGACTGTCTGACAGTGTGATGTGTGGTCAGTGAGGTCGGGGACTATCTGACAGTGTGATGTGTGGTCAGTGAGGGGTCGGAGACTATCTGACAGTGTGATGTGTGGTCAGTGAGGGGTCGGGGACTATCTGACAGTGTGATGTGTGGTCAGTGAGGGGTCGGAGACTATCTGACAGTGTGATGTGTGGTCAGTGAGGTCGGAGACTATCTGACAGTGTGATGTGTGGTCAGTGAGGTCGGGGACTATCTGACAGTGTGATGTGTGGTCAGTGAGGTCGGAGACTATCTGACAGTGTGATGTGTGGTCAGTGAGGTCGGGGACTATCTGACAGTGTGATGTGTGGTCAGTCAGGGGTCGGGGACTATCTGACAGTGTGATGTGTGGTCAGTGAGGTCGGAGACTATCTGACAGTGTGATGTGTGGTCAGTGAGGTCGGAGACTATCTGACAGTGTGATGTGTGGTCAGTGAGGGGTCGGAGACTATCTGACAGTGTGATGTGTGGTCAGTGAGGTCGGGGACTATCTGACAGTGTGATGTGTGGTCAGTGAGGTCGGGGACTATCTGACAGTGTGATGTGTGGTCAGTGAGGGGTCGGAGACTATCTGACAGTGTGATGTGTGGTCAGTGAGGGGTCGGAGACTATCTGACAGTGTGATATGTGGTCAGTGAGGGGTCGGAGACTATCTGACAGTGTGACGTGTGGTCAGTGAGGGGTCGGAGACTATCTGTCAGTGTGATGTGTGGTCAGTGAGGTCGGGGATTATCTGACAGTGTGACGTGTGGTCAGTGAGGTCGGTGACTATCTGACAGTGTGATGTGTGGTCAGTGAGGGGTTGGAGACTATCTGACAGTGTGATGTATGGTCAGTGAGGGGTCGGAGACTATCTGACAGTGTGACGTGTGGTCAGTGAGGGGTCGGAGACTATCTGACAGTGTGATGTATGGTCAGTGAGGGGTCGGAGACTATCTGACAGTGTGATGTGTGGTCAGTGAGGGGTCGGAGACTATCTGACAGTGTGACGTGTGGTCAGTGAGGGGTCGGAGACTATCTGACAGTGTGATGTGTGGTCAGTGAGGTCGGGGACTATCTGACAGTGTGACGTGTGGTCAGTGAGGGGTCGGAGACTATCTGACAGTGTGATGTGTGGTCAGTGAATCGGAGACTATCTGACAGTGTGATATGTGGTTAGTGAGGGGTCGGAGACTATCTGACAGTGTGATGTGTGGTCAGTGAGGGGTCGGAGACTATCTGACAGTGTGACGTGTGGTCAGTGAGGGGTCGGAGACTATCTGACAGTGTGATGTGTGGTCAGTGAGGTCGGAGACTATCTGACAGTGTGACGTGTGGTCAGTGAGGTCGGGGACTATCTGACAGTGTGATGTGTGGTCAGTGAGGTCGGAGACTATCTGACAGTGTGACGTGTGGTCAGTGAGGTCGGGGACTATCTGACAGTGTGATGTGTGGTCAGTGAGGGGTCGGGGACTATCTGACAGTGTGATGTGTGGTCAGTGAGGGGTCGGGGACTATCTGACAGTGTGATGTGTGGTCAGTGAGGTCGGGGACTATCTGACAGTGTGATGTGTGATCAGTGAGGGGTCGGGGACTATCTGACAGTGTGATGTGTGGTCAGTGAGGTCGGGGACTATCTGACAGTGTGATGTGTGGTCAGTGAGGTCGGGGACTATCTGACAGTGTGATGTGTGATCAGTGAGGGGTCGGGGACTATCTGACAGTGTGATGTGTGGTCAGTGAGGTCGGGGACTATCTGACAGTGTGATGTGTGATCAGTGAGGTCGGAGACTATCTGACAGTGTGATGTGTGATCAGTGAGGGGTCGGGGACTATCTGACAGTGTGATGTGTGGTCAGTGAGGTCGGGGACTATCTGACAGTGTGATGTGTGGTCAGTGAGGTCGGGGACTATCTGACAGTGTGATGTGTGGTCAGTGAGGTCGGGGACTATCTGACAGTGTGATGTGTGGTCAGTGAGGTCGGGGACTATCTGACAGTGTGATGTGTGGTCAGTGAGGTCGGGGACTATCTGACAGTGTGATGTATGGTCAGTGAGGGGTCGGAGACTATCTGACAGTGTGATGTGTGGTCAGTGAGGGGTCGGAGACTATCTGACAGTGTGATGTGTGGTCAGTGAGGGGTCGGGGACTATCTGACAGTGTGATGTGTGGTCAGTGAGGGGTTGGGGACTATCTGACAGTGTGATGTGTGGTCAGTGAGGTCGGGGACTATCTGACAGTGTGATGTGTGGTCAGTGAGGTCGGAGACTATCTGACAGTGTGATGTGTGGTCAGTGAGGTCGGGGACTATCTGACAGTGTGATGTGTGGTCAGTGAGGTCGGAGACTATCTGACAGTGTGATGTGTGGTCAGTGAGGGGTCGGAGACTATCTGACAGTGTGATGTGTGGTCAGTGAGGGGTCGGAGACTATCTGACAGTGTGATGTGTGGTCAGTGAGGTCGGAGACTATCTGACAGTGTGATGTGTGATCAGTGAGGGGTCGGGGACTATCTGACAGTGTGATGTGTGGTCAGTGAGGGGTCGGAGACTATCTGACAGTGTGATGTGTGCTCAGTGAGGGTGGACTATCTGACAGTGATGTGTGGTCAGTGAGGGGTCGGAGACTATCTGACAGTGTGATGTGTGGTCAGTGAGGGTCGGAGACTATCTGACAGTGTGATGTGTGGTCAGTGAGGTCGGAGACTATCTGATGAAATGATCTGAAATGGGGAACCTGTCTTCTGTCTCACAGGCCGGCAGACCTACTCTGTATCTCCAGCATTTTCAGCGTTCATTCCAGACTCAACACCGACGGATTTTCTTTTGTTATTTAAAGCCACATTTATAGAGCTTGACTAGTCTGTACAGTTATGAAGTGCTGCTGAATGATCTGTAAACTGTGATAATCCAGTTTACATGCTTCCCTTCAATGAAATCCACAGCACTTTGTGAAAATGGTCGGATACATTGCACAGCAACTATAGTTTCTTTCAAGCCGCTCTTTACAGAACTGTCTTTTCAAATCTCTGGTGAAATCTTCAGTCAGTTTTGCGCAGTTTGGCGGTGAAATTCATCTTATAACAAAAAACAGAGCGCCAGTGTTTCTCCGTCATTTTCAGGAATGTGTGGGTCTGGAACACGCGATTTCTGAGAATATGATTTTGTTAGCCGATTGTAAATTACAGAGGGAAAAACATAGACATTCTCCTGTTCCTGATTAAAAGAGGCGTCTCGCCCCTTAAACGGTTAACGGGATCATTTAGATCAGGACGCCCTTTCACTCGCTGTTTGACAAACCATGGTGATATTGAGGCTGGTGGGAGCCGATGAACTGCCCAGACAGTCCAGATTAAGTCATTAACCTAGGGTTAACGAGGAGCCTGACAGCTCACAGAAGCGAAATTACCTTCAGTCATTAACCCATCAGGGCGGTGGGAACACCTGTGAATTCAGCTCCCTTCTCTCTCCCAGCCAACTTAACTGTTCAACCAGTCTCCCCCTCAAGCAAATCCCCAAATGAGCACTCATTGTTTAAACAAGGAATAGTCAAGAAAAGGCATTTTTTTAAATTTAACTTTTAAAAATATGAGCGTATCGTACCACCATGAGGTATTTTATGTCGATCAAACAATATAATTTTGTGTGTGGGGAATCATTTTGCAACACGGTTGGTCCCTTTTCTCTGCCTCCAGATCAGCCAAAGTAATAAGCTCGACAGTAATCCTGTCATGTTTCTCTGGTTCTGAGCACTGCCTGGGGAACAGGGACAAGCTGGAGGTGGGTTTGGAACTACAATTAAAAATGGCAGCCGTCAATCTGTTGGAACATTTGGCAGATAGTCAAAATTCTAAATTCTGCTGTTTGCAAACTGCAGTGCAGGAACCCACAGCTTAATAGTTTTTTTATATATATATATATTATTTATATACTTGTTCCAAGGAAGCTCATTTTTGGCAGCACAACCTGTTCCCTATTTTGGGTAAACACAAGGGAACAAAAAACATTTATCTTAAATCGGGTTTCAGAAAAAAAAACAGGAAAATGTGGAGGCTTTGAGGGCACACATCATTTCGGTGGATTGTAAAGATGTTCAAGTTATTTTTGAAGAACAAAATAGCTGTGTCAGTCATAGCTCAGTGAGTAGCACTCTCGAGTAAGAAGGTCATGGGTTCAAGTCCCACTTTAGAGCCTTGAGCACATAATCCAGGCTGACGCTCCCAGTGCAGTGCTGAGGGAGCGCTACACTGTCAGAGGGGCAGTGCTGAGGGAGCGCTGCACTGTCAGAGGGGCAGTGCTGAGGGAGCGCTGCACTGTCGGAGGGGCAGTGCTGAGGGAGCGCTGCACTGTCAGAGGGGCAGTGCTGAGGGAGCGCTGCACTGTCGGAGGGGCAGTGCTGAGGGAGCGCTGCACTGTCGGAGGGGCAGTGCTGAGGGAGTGCTGCACTGTCAGAGGGGCAGTGCTGAGGGAGCGCTGCACTGTCGGAGGGGCAGTCTTTCGGTTGAGACACTAAATCGAGGCCCCGTCTGCCCTCTCAGCTGGATGTAAAAGATCCCATCACACTATTTCGAAGAAGAGCAGGGGGAGTTCTCCCCGGTGTCCTGGCCAATATTTATCCCTCAACCAATATCACGAAAACAGATTACCTGGTCATTATCACATTGGCTGCTGCGTTTCCTACATTACAGCAGTGACGACATTTCAAAAAAGTACCTTACTGGCTGTAAAGAGCTTTAGGACGTCCTGAGGTCGTGATAGGTGCAAGTTCTTCCTTTCTTGTCAATTTACGGCTTCTAATGGTGTGTAGGCATCCAACGGGGACAGGGTCGGGCTTTGTCACAATGCCCTTCCTGCCAAATTGCTTCCCAACACTCACTATCGTGTTAAAACACAGTCTCATTCAAAGAGTGGCTACTTGTGGTGGAGAGGAGGTACAAGAGAGTGCCCCGAGCTTGTTGGTGCCTTCAGGAGGGAAAGGGAATAAAGCCAGTGCCTCCTGTTCATCTGAGTTCACACACCAAGTGAAGCACACACTGAAAGCCCCTGATCCCTGTCAGTAATGTGCTTAAGAGTCTGTCAGAGTGGGCTTTCCTGAATTTTCTTCCTCACTTCCTTTCTGCCCCACACACCATGAGGAATTGCCTGGCCATTTCCTCGGCACCTTCCCACAGAGATGCATTGCGAATGTGGGACCAAACCTTTTCCCATCGCTGCCAGAGTGGAAAAGGAGGTTGATGGTGAAGTGCTAATGTGAAAATCTTCCTTCTGCCATCAAATGAGAGAATCGACCCACCATCGGGGGGGGTGGGGGGGGGCGGGGGGGGTTGGGGGTTGGGGGGAGGAGGTTACAGCGCAGACTCACCAGAATGATACACTTGGGGCTTGCAGGGTTCAATTATGAGGACAGGTTGCAGAAGCTTGGCTTGTAGTCCCTTGAGTGTAGGAGGTTGAGGTGTTTAAAATGTTAAAAGGATTCAATAGGGTAAATACAACAAAACTATTTCCTCTGACGGGGGGAATTCCGAACTAGGGGACACAATCATAACATTAGAGCTAGGCTATTTAGGAAGGAAATCAGGAAGCACTTCTTCACACAAAGGGTGGTGGAAATCTGGAACTCTCTCTCCAAAAGGCTGAGGATGCTGGGGGTCAATTGGAACTTTCAAGACTGAGATTGATAGATTTGTGGTGGATCAGGGTATCGAGGGATATGGAGCAAAGGCGGGTAAATGGGGTTGAGGTGCAGATCAGCCGCGATCGAGGGGCTGACCAGCCTCCTCCTCTTCCTATGTTAGTGACTGTTGAAAAACAGCATTGCTGAAATCGGTTAGATTTAAAAGGGCTCAGGCTTGCTGAAAAAATTTGCCCGACATTTACTTTTTGCCTATTTACTGGTAATGGGGATGATAAAAGGTGTCGTACAAAATATAGTTTGTTCGCTTGCGCATTGAGATGAAAAGGACACTCGGGTGATGAAGAAAAGATTCTCCCAAACAATTTCTTTCCTCGCATCCCACAAAGCACCTACCAGCAAAACAACCAACTTTAAGACCGTGCGTGATCTGAGCACACAAACAAATCCTTCTGGTCTCCAGAAACGCATTGCATGATACAAAAAAACCCAAAAAACATGGATAATAAATTCGGCACCAATCCCCATGGAATTTTATCCTAATGATTCCAAAGCTCGTTGTTCAAAAGTTCTTTACCTAAGATTTCGATGGGGAGAAACCTTTGAGCTGAAGGTATTTTTTTTTGGGAGGTTGTGCGGGTGGGGGGGGGGGGTCAAAACTCAGTCGCTGAGTTAAATGATAAAAATCCTGTGGAATTTTCAAATCTCTCGGGAGGTACTTGAAGCCACTTTTAACTAATTAATTCCTGAAGATCATATTAAAGGCACTCATTTAAAGCTAAAAAGGTTTTAATTCTTGGCTTTCTTACTTTCCATCTGCAACTTATGACCCTTGCACCATGTAGCACAATCCATAGGGACTGAACATTAACTCCAATTCCGCGGAAAAAGGATGCATCAAACTGCAACAAGCGGGCAAGTGGCACAGGGGATTTCTTACAACTATTTATGGACTGTTATAAAACAAAACATTTTCAACGAAAGGGCAAGTATCATTCTCCATCAATCTATTATAAATAATTTGGGAGACTTGGTTTGTTTAAATGACTGCTGATTTGTACGACTTGAACTGTCAGCATGAACACATTAAAAGAAATAAGGTTTATTAACATACAGTAAAGGAAAAACATCATTATGGGCTCTTTTTGTTGTTGGAACTGTGGATAACTTTAATCATTTGGGCTGTTACTTATGTGGCAAAAAATACATTCGGAACGCGACAGACCCAGCTTAAGAAAGGGTGTACTGTTGGTGAAATTATATTTTCCCTAATCTTTATGATGCGGAGAAGAGACTTATGGATGTTCAGCAAGCAAATGGTTAAACACCACAAAGTCTTAGACGAGCGGACTTCCAGAATTAAGACTCAGGCGATTTCTGCAGAACATCTGTCGTTTACTTAAATGTATATCTGGTGGAATATAACTGGCGAGCTGATTTGCATTCATTACCCAGTTAAATAAAGAAAAGATCCTAAAGGGGAGAATTTTCTGCAAAATGTCTGGATTTTTTTCATGTGCATTTTTTTTTTTCCTTCCCGAAACAAATTTTTTTTTTTTTTCCTCGTATCCCACAAACCACCTACCAGCAACAAAAAAAACAACTTTAAGACCGTGCGTGATCCGAGCACACAAACAAATCCTTCTGGTCTCCAGAAGCGCATCGCGTGATACGATCGGAAAGTTGGGGGGGGTGGTGGTGACGGCGCAGATTGGCAGAAAGCCGGGCTTAATTGAGTGCAGCTGAATTAGGGAATGGGTGTCGTGGGCTGGTTATTTTCATGTCAATCCTCAGCGGGATATAAATGATGATATTATGCCCCCTTTATGAATATATGTGAAACATCCGTAAAGAATTATTTTTTAACTCTGTGATACGAGATTATTCACATTGAAAATGTAATGAAAATGATAACATTTCAAATTTGATTATGGAATTCTCATTCTCAGAGGTGATCTCACTGAAACATAAGATTCTGAGGGGGATTGACAGGGTAGATGCTGAGAGGTTGTTTCCCCTGGCTGGAGAGTCTAGAACTAGGGGGCATAGTCTCAGGCCATTTAGGACTGAGATGAGGAGGAATTTATTCACTCAGAGGGTGGTGAATCTTTGTATTTCTCTCCCCCAGAGGGCTGTGAATGCTGAATCGTTGAGTATATTTAAGGCCTGACATCAATAGATTTTTGGGGCTAGAAATTCGTTATAGCCAATGAATGGGCGGAATCAGTAGAAATGTTGAAGAATTAGCGCCAGGCGCAAATGCTTTAGACTGCATGAAAAATTTGTGCTCACTGCTCAATAAAATGATTGGTGTCCTAAATCAAGTCTTAAAACCCAAGCTCATTGGCATTACACTTAAAGGGTGGACCAATATTGGGTGCAGTCTAATTGCAACTCATCATTGCCACAGGCTTTTTCACTATTTAAAGGGGAGGTTCATTGATGCGGCAGCACCTCATTCTCAGCATTGCTGGCTGTGCAGCTGCCTCAGTAAGCAGAAGCAGAACAAGGAGAAGGGGACGGATCACTGAACCAGGTGTGCTCATGGCAAGTCCACGCCCTGACAATACTGGTCTAGTGCCCCATTAGCAGCATCTACTGGTGCTAACGGGAGGCGCTAAGGGGACGAATTTTTTCCCCTTGGACTCTAGGGTAATCAAGGGATATGGGATCAGGCGGGAAAGTGGAGTTGAGGTCGAAGATCAGCCATGATGTTATTGAATGGCAGAGCAGGCTCGGGGGGCCGTATGGCCTACTCCTGCTCCTAATTCTTATGTTCTTATGTTCTGCTGTGTACCGGTTCGATTTCTGTACAGTTCAGCAATATATACCCTTCAGAGATAACTGACAGAGTCTAGGGCTGAATTTTCATTGACCCGTGGAGTCGGGTTTGGAGGCGTGTGGGGGGTTAAAGTTGCAGATTCGGGGGTCCCGACCCCATCCCGACTCCATTCCGCCTCCACGCAATTTTGACAAAATCGGTCGCGGGGTTCCCAACTCCGTCCCGCCTCCAAGAGGCGGGAGAGGCCATTAAAGCCACTAACAAGCCCTAAATTGGCTCTGTAATGCCATTTTGAAACGTTTTAGCTAGTTTAACCCTTTTCCGACGTGAAGTACGCCTGATGTGAAACACTCCAGTGAAACCTGGCGGGAGCACAAGTGGATAGCTGACTATCCGCTGCAGGTCCACTATTACAACGGAGATGTGATGAAGGTAGTAGTAGTACTGTGATGAAGGTAGTAGTAGTATTAGTTCTGAAAGTCGCCTCTGATGCTGCTGTATTGAATGTCTTCAGAGACTGCCTGGGAGGACTTGGTTGCAAACAAATTCTCTCTCTCTCTCTCTCTCTCTCTCTCCCTCTCTCTCTCCCTCGCCCTCTCTCTCTCTCTCTGAGATGCTGCTCATTTTGCATCCAGGTCCTCTCACAGCAAAGGCCAGGCAATCTCTGAGACCAGGCAGTCTCTGACCTGCAATGATGACATCATCAGAGGCGACTTTCAGACTGAAACCACTAATTGGTTCATGGGTTCCCACATGCTGGAACTCAATTGCCCAATTAAGTGAAAATTGCATCAATCTCCCACATGCAATTGCAGGCGGGTGGATAACACGAAATGCGGATGACACGACCCCAACCCGCCCCAGTATCAAAATACAGCCCTAGGACTTTGGTAAATATTTAAAGTAGTTCAACCTTAAATCTGCAGTCATTCACTGTTACTGTTTAAAAGTCTATCTCGGTAAAGAGCTAAAGAAAGAAAGACTTGCAATTATATAGCGCCTTTCACAACCACCGAGCATCCCAAAGCACTTTACAGCCAATGAAGTACTTTTTGAAGTGTAGTCACTGTTGTCATGTAGGAAATGTGGCAACCAATTTGCGCACAGCAAGCTCTCACAAACAGCAATGTGATAATGACCAGATAATCTGTTTTAGTGATGTTGTTTGAGGGATAAATATTGGCCAGGACACCAGGGATAACTCCCCTGCTCTTCTTTGAAATAGTGGCCGTGGGATCTTTTACGTCCATCTGAGAGAGCAGACGGGACCTCGGTTTAACGTCTCATCCGAAAGACGGCACCTCCGACAGTGCAGCACTCCCTCAGCACTGCACTGGAGTGTTCAGAGCTGTTCAGAGACCAGTTTGGTATTTATTCATTACCATTGAGACAGGGTCTTGGCAGTGGTGTGGGACTGAACAGAGTACAAAAGAATCGGTTTCAGTGCAGAATTTGCGGTATAATTTAATCCGGGCGTAAAGTCGTGCAGATTCCATTATGGCACTTTGTGTGCTATCACCTCTTGGCGTTGGAAACACATCTCTTCACTTCCAAAGGTTTGAGCACCTAATCCTTTTTAAAACGTCGTTTTTCCAACTGTTTAATTCTCTGCTGTGGGTTCTGCTGGGTTAGGCTGTGCCATTGAGACCAGGAAAGGGACCAGGACCAGGCCCGCACTGATCTCAGGTAGGCCCATGCTGGGGTGCCCACAATTACATTTCAGTCCCAACTCCTGATCATTATCCAGCGACCGGCTGCAGCACATGCACTTCTGTAGATTGTAGCTGAGGGCAGAAACAGGATGGGCAGTGATGCCTGCCACGGTTTAATAGCTTGCTGCCACTCAGCCGTCAAGGCTGACGCATAAAGACAGGTCATTTTGGCAAAACCACCATCGGGTGATCCCCGCACCTCCAGAACCGTTCCCTCTGGGAAGGAGAGAGAAAGATGGCAAGAAAAAATATTAATCTGGTCACAGAGCTTGCCAACAGTAAAATTTCACTACAACATCAACTTGCATTTATATAGCATCTTTAACATAGTAAAACATCCCAAGGCGCTTCACAGGAGCGATTATCAGACAAAACATTAGCACCAAGCCAAAGAAGGAGACATTAGGACGGGTCAAACGGGTAGGTTTTAAACAACAAAAGAAAGACTCGCATTTCTCCAGCGCCTTTCACCACCTCGGGACGTCCCAAAGTGCTTCACAGCCAATGAAGTACTTTTGAAGTGTAGTCACCATTATAATGTGGGAAACGCGGCAGCCAATTTGCACACAGCAAGCTCCCACATACAGCAATGTGATAATGGCCAGATCATCTGTTTTAGTGACATTGGTTGAGGGATAAATATTGCCCAGGGCACTGGGGAGAACTCCCCTGCTCGATCTTCAATAGTGGCCGTGGGATCTTTTACATCCACTGGGCAGACGGGGCCTCGGTTTAATGTCTCATCCGAAAGACGACACCTCTGACAGTGCGGCGCTCCCTCAGTACTGTCCCTCCGACAGTGCGGCGCTCCCTCAGTACTGTCCCTCCGACAGTGCGGCGCTCCCTCAGTACTGCCCCTCCGACAGTGCGGCGCTCCCTCAGTACTGCCCCTCCGACAGTGCAGCGCTCCCTCAGTACTGCCCCTCCGACAGTGCGGCGCTCCCTCAGTACGGCCCCTCCGACAGTGCAGCACTCCCTCAGTACTGCCCCTCCGACAGTGCGGCGCTCCCTCAGTACTGCCCCTCCGACAGTGCGGCGCTCCTTCAGTACTGACCCTCCGACAGAGCAGCGCTCCCTCAGTACTGCCCCTCCGACAGTGCAGCACTCCCTCAGTACTGCCCCTCCGACAGTGCAGCACTCCCTCAGTACTGCCCCTCCGACAGTGCAGTGCTCCTTCAGTACTGACCCTCCGACAGAGCGGCGCTCCCTCAGTACTGCCCCTCCGACAGTGCGGCACTCCCTCAGTACTGCCCCTCCGACAGTGCGCGCTCCCTCAGTACCGCCCCTCCAACAGTGCGCGCTCCCTCAGTACTGCCCCTCCGACAGTGCGGCACTCCCTCAGTACTGCCCCTCCGACAGTGCGGCACTCCCTCAGTACCGCCCCTCCAACAGTGCGCGCTCCCTCAGTACTGCCCCTCCGACAGTGCAGCGCTCCCTCAGTACTGCACCGGAAGTGTCAGCCTGGATTGTGGGCTCAAGTCTGTGGAGTGGAGATTTAACCCACGACCTTCTGACTCAGAACCAAGAGCGCTACTAAAGTGAGCCATGGCTGACACGTGTGCCTGTCGCCTGCTGTTCCTGGTGATTGACTGCCACCATTTTTACAATGACTTTTCTGTGACAGTAGTTTTTGAACACCAGTGATCAGACTGGACAGTGGTTCCTGCAGGGACTGGCAGTGCTGTAAGATTCTCAAAATTCACAGATCCCCCTAACTCTAAGAAAAACCCTAAGGAAAAAGACTTTGGACTCTTTTTCTAGCTATTACAGGGTGGTGAAGTGCATTGGGCCGAAGAACTTTTTGAGCAAAAACCAAGATTTGGTACTTTTAAAACATGTCTGGGCTTGTAAGGGAGAAAAAGGCTGTGATGGAAGGTGGGATCAACCTCTGTAAAGACAGTTTGGGTATTGGAGCTAATGGGAACTGTCTGGGGAACCGCATGACCTCGCTGGGAGTGTAAATCGGCTCCTATCAGACATTAGCATCCTAACAATAAACCCGAGGAAAACCAGTCTCCACCCAAAATTACAGAGCCCATTAAGACATGCATAAAACAGATTACTTCGGCATACTCTATAGAAATCATAGGCCCAGCCAAGAAAACCCAAAACATAAGAACAATCAAACTCCGATTAAGTGGCAAATCGACAGGATGGGGGCCATCCCGGAACCACTTCACACCTTAACAAACCAGTTACCGTTAACGAGCCCGCCAAAACTAACAAAGACCAAGACCTGATTTGGCGCGCAGATAAGGAACCTTCAATGGGTATAATTGAAGGCCCGTTCTCAACCTGAAAAAGAAGAAGAGGAAGGAAGAACAAGAAGACATTGATGGAGGCATTCTCCGCAACACAGTTCTAAAAATATCACCGTTCAGCGTTCCGTGTCCAGCCAGGAGGTCGACAGTTCGAAGGCCAGGCCACCCAACAAAGTAGGCTGACACGAGAAGAAACCAGAACGACCGCCTCAGTGACCACTGGACACTTCGCGGCAACAAGGCCCTCACGAAACAACCAACCAAACACCAAAAACCAATATTTGGGCCACCGCGACCAAAGAAAACCAACTCGAAGGAAAACCGAAGAACCGCAAAGTTTCCACTCTACAATCTACTCCTGACTTACCCCTGGGTAAGATTTTCCCTTAAAAAACTCTAAACCCTACTTCTAAACTAAAGAAAAGTGGGTACTCACCTGATAAATCCAATACGCACCCTACCGCATCAGCGGACTCACGAAGACTGACCAGATACGCAGTTGAAGTCCTCTACCGCGTACGGGGTACGGCAGACACCAACCGACATATAGAGTGAACCCCAAAACCGCGAACTAACCTAACTGTCAAGGATTCTGGTGAGTATCATCTCTGGTCCTCTGGAGTTCAACCTAGCTAGTGAAGTGGGATTGGGAGGGGTGAAGTATTCTTCTAATGTTATTTCCCTGACGAAGGGGCAGCAGCTCCGAAAGCTTGTGATTTCAAATAAAACTGTTTGACTATAACTTGGTGTTGTGCGACTTCTCACAATGTTATTTCCCTCGCTTGTACCGAAGTGTTCCTCACTTTATTACAGTGTTAAGAGTGTTTGTGTGTGTGTTTTACTTTCTTGAATAAAGATCAAAGTTCTTGCATCAAACTCAGTTATCTGCTGCACTTTTTATCACAACCCCCAAATAAGTCCAAGGTCTAGAACCAAGGGGGTGGGAGCGATTCGAACCGCTCAGAAGTCAGAGGTGAAGCTGACACAAACCACCACCCCCTACAGTGCCTGTTTGGAAATTCATGCCAACACTGGCACCAACATCATAACTGCAGTTCGAGCCACTGTGTAAGGCAGATTACTGACCTGGGACTTGGTGATCATAGACTGCCGGCCACCCGTGTTCATCTTTAGTGAATGATAACTGATACTGTCACTGCGCGCCAGCAGGAAGCTCATTGACTGAGTTGATTACAGCAAAAATACTTCAGCAAAAACAGGAGTCGGGTCTCAGCACCCCATGTCTCAGTTTGGCATAGACATTAGTAAGGCCTTTGCACTCTCTGTCACCCAATCGGACACGAAGGGTCTATGTTGACTTTGTGCGGTAGTGTAAATGGGTGCTAGTTTTACATCATTGACATCAATGGAGATAAAAATGGTGTGAGATGTAAACCGGGCTGCCAATTTGCTATGTTCTGTGTCTGAGTGTCTCTTTTTCTCTGTCTGCTTGTGTCTCTCTGTATCTCTCTCTTCATCTTTGTCCCTCACTTTATTTGTTTCTCTCTCTCTCTCGGTCCCCTGTCTATTTCTCTGTCTCTGTGTGTTTCTTTCTGTCTCTCTCTCTCTCTCTCATCTGTCTATTTGTTCGTCCCTCTGTGTTTCTCCTTGTGTTTGTCCACGTGTGTGTGTGTCTCTCTCTCTTTGTTTGTGTCTCCGCCGATGTCTGCTATTTTGTGTGTGTGTGTGTGTGTGTGTGTGTGTGTGTGTGTGTGTGTACATTTCTCTGGAGGTGTGGGTCTCTCTCTCTGTCTCTCGCTTTCTCTCTGGCCCACATAGAATACTCTGCTTCATGATTCATGTGTGCGTGTGTGTGCTCAGACATTGTGTGTGTGTTTGGATCCAGCTCTTCCACATGCACTTAATTTGATTTTTTTGTGTGCGTTCCTGAATGGTGTCCTTGAGAGACCCCAGACGCAAAATTCAATCGGTAGCGCCTGTTTTTTTCAGCGCTACGAACCCCGTTTTGGTTCCAAGATGGCGTCCGCGGCACGTCCGCGCACTTGTGGGGCAAATCGCGCTGGACGCCATATTGGTGAGGGTGTTAGTGAGCGCGGAGTGAACGTCCATCTAATATATGCAGAGCAGGTAGATCATGTCATTTCAGAGCTCAATGCTCCAGCTGACGCCCTCTCTTAACCTCGCACAACTGAACAAGCGTTCAGCAGCAGGAAGGACCCCCCCATCGCTATTTAAAGGGATCATCGCCCACTTACAGATTAGTTGCTGATTGAGTTCTACTGGCTGTTGTTACAATTCTACAAGTGTTTTGGTGCTTTCTGTAGTTATTTAAAGTTGCTAAAGTCTACAAGGAGTGGTGTGGCAGGTGCTGAAGGACTTCTTCCTGATTTCAAGGCTTCTGCACAAACCACTTGCTGCCAGACATGGGTGCACTAGTAGGCATTCCCCTTGGAACACAACATAACCTGGAGAAAGAACAGAGGGTACGCAGGGAAGGACAAGTTGTTGGAATAGGGAGGAGGAGGAGGAAGGGGAGAAAGGCTCTCAGCAGGAGGCCATATCCACCCAGAGTGTTCAGGGAGCAATTCTCCTACCTGAACCTCAGCGAGGAACAGTGTGTGAGACGTCTGCGCTTCAGTAAGGATGTCCTCACTGAAATCTGCCACCTGCTGCAGCCACAACTGCAACCTCGGAGCAGGGCGAGGACCGCGTTGCCAGTGGCTGTGAAGGTGACCGTGGAGATGCGTCAGTTTCCTTCCAGGCTGGAGCTGGAGATATTTGCAACATCTTGCAGTTTGCCATCCACTGTCGCATAAGGGAGGTCGCTGAGGCTCTGTATTGCAAGAGAGCTGACTACATTTCATTCTCTCTTGCCAGAGACCAGCAGGTGGAGCGAGCACGGGGCTTCACAAGGAGTGCAGGCTTCCCCATGGTGCTGGGTGCCATTGACTGCACGCACATCGCTTTGAGGGCGCCGCATGTCAACTCTGCCATATACCCGAACCGAAAGGGATTCCACTCCTTCAACGTCTATCTGGTGTGCGGCCATAGGCCGTGAATCATGCAGGTGAGTGCCCAGTATCCTGGCAGCAGTCACGATTTCAGTCACCACGGCAAACCAAAGGATGGCTACTGGGCGACAAGGGCTATCCGCTGATGACATGGCTGTTGACTCCGGTGCGTACCCCACGCACACCTGCGCAGCATGCATACAATGCAAGTCATGAACCACACCATTGGCGTGCTGAAACAACGCTTCTGCTGCCCAGACCGCTCTGGAGGAGCCCTGCAGTACTCGGCAGAGCGGGTGTCAAGATTCGTGGTGGTCTGCTGCATGCTGCACAACCTCGGCATCATGAGGGCACAGCCCTTGCCACCAGCTATACAACGATCAGCTGAGGAGCATGAGGAGGAGGAAGAGGATGAGGAAGAGGAAGGGAGAATGCAACCTAGACAGCCTCTTTCTACCCGGGCTGTCCGTGATGAACACATCTGAGTGCGATATGAGTAACCGCAATGACAATTCCCCATTCACCAACAATTCCACACCTTCCCTCTGTCACTGACCATCACAACGTCCGCTTGGCCACAATGCAAAAATAAAAGCCAACACAAAATAAACATTACAAACCAAATTTATAAATGAAATCAAGCCATATTGCACAAAAAGGTCAATTACTCACCCTTGTGCATTCCCTTAGTGCCTGTTTTCCGTGTGTCTTTGCCTTTCCTAGTGCTCCTACGCAGTGCTACCCCAGTGGTTGCAGCATGGCTGGTGGATGGCTGCTGAGTTTCAGTGGAGGAGACTGCAGATGGCCTTGGGAGACGATCTTGAGCACCTCTGGGCCGAGAAGGTGTGGCTGGTGACTGCTCCATCTAAGCATGGGCAGCAGCAGTCTGGGCTGGCTGGCTGACAGGCAACAGTAAGGGCACTGGCGGAGTGGCAGTGGTGGGAGGACGAATGCTGCCATCCTGAGAGAGGACAGTAGTTTCGTGCTCCACGGAGCCACTGCCACTCCCCGGGGCGGCACCTCAGCAATCCTAGTAATCTGCTGGAGCACAGATTGCTGGCTTGCTGCGACTCTCTGCAAGCCCCTTTGAATACTGTAATCCACAGCCATGATGGCAGCAGTCTGAGCAAGCATGGCAGCATCTAGACGTTGGGTGGCTGCTGTTTGTGCTGCAATGAAAGCTGAAACATTGGCCATCAGACGCTGTGTCATGCTTGAGTCCACATGTGTGCTAATGGAGTTGGCCACCACTTCCACGCTGGAATGGCTGGGCTCCAAGCTCTGTGCAAAGCCCTGTGCCAAGTTGGTGCTGGACTCCTCCATGCTCCTTGACATTGCACGCAGGGTTTCTGGCAGGCTTTCCAATGCACCAAGCATTTCATTGTGCATACCCATCAGCGTTCTTCTGTAGCCTGTCCCATCAAAGTCCTCATCTGAGTCCTCTGCAGCTGAACACTGACCAGCTGGGACCGTTGCAATCCTTGCCCCCTGCCTTGGCAGCAGGCCACTCCTGCCTGGTGTCTCACACGTGCAGATCCCACCTCTATGCTGTCCTCTAAATTACATGGCCTGTCAGTAGCTGAGCTGGTGGCTGCGAGTGTGAAATCAAACGACGGTGTGTTTTATCATCACTGTCTTCTTGCTGTTCCTCCACTGCTTGGCCAGGTTGCACTTCTTGGGTGGCTGAAAGGAAAAAGGCACAAGGGTAAGGCTGTGGTGAGGGGACGGGGGGAGTAAGAGGTGCATGTTTACAGCATCTGCAGCTTGTAAGTCAGAAGAGATAGTGGGATGAGGAAGTGGGATGTGAGAAGGAAGATTAGGTATGAGGATACCGTCATCTTCAATGGGTTCATCCCCGCTGCTGGCCATGGCCTCAACAGAGACCCTTCCGATAATGGCCAGCACCGTCTCCTCCATGGGGATGAGGACATGCAGCACGCCTGTCCCCCTCCGGTTAGCTCCTGCTGCTCCAGTTATGCGCCACCCTGTCCTGCAAGAGAGAGGGAAGTGTGTCAGTGAGTGTCGTGCCATCTGTTTGGGTGAGGTGGCCGTCATGGTTGAATAGCTGGCAGTGTGTGCAAGCTGTGAATTGTGGGTGTGAGGCTTGCAGCAGTGCTAAGTGTGTGAGGGTGAGGTGGAACACGTGCATGTTAGGCATGAGGCCAGATTGATGGAGATTGTGGGTAGGGGAGTGATGGGGGGGTGATGATTTGAGCAGTGTCCGATACTACTGGGACATTTGAAGATGCATTCACTGACCGTGACCACTCGTGTGAGGTCATTGAACTTCTTGCAGCACTGCATCCATGTCCTCGGGGCATGACTCCTGGCATTGACCTCCACTGCCTTCTGACCGTGTGTCTGGAGTGCCTCCTTCCCCCCACCCCCCCCCCCCCCCCACCTGCGGATACAGGACATCTCTCCTCCTTTCCACCTCCTCCACCAAGACCAACAAGTGCAGAGACTGAGAACCTTGGAGCCCGCTCTCTCTCCCCTGTGGTGTGATTCCTCACTCTTGAGGAAGGATGTGATTGCATTGGAGAGGGTGCAGAGGAGATTCACCAGGATGTTACCTGGGCTGGAGCGCTTCAGCTATGAAGAGAGACTGGACAGGCTGGGGTTGTTTTCCTTAGAGCAGAGAAGGCTGAGAGGGGACCTGATTGAGGTGTACAAAATTATGAGGGGCATAGATAGGGTAGATAGAAAGGAACTTTTCCCCTTAGTAGAGGGGTCAATAACCAGGGGGCATAGTTTCAAGGTAAGGGGCAGGAGGTTTAGAGGGGATTTGAGGAAAAACTTTTTCACCCAGAGGGTGGTTGGAATCAGGAACTCACTATCTGAAAGGGTGGTAGAGGCAAGAACCCTCACAACATTCAAGAAGCATTCAGATGAGCACTTGAAACGCCATAGCATACAAGGCTACGGACCAAGTGCTGGAAAATGGGATTAGAATAGACAGGGCTTGATGGCCGGCGCAGACACGATGGGCCGAAGGGCCTCTTTCTGTGCTGTATAACTCTATGGGGTAAAAATTCACTTGGTTGCGCCTCCCGTTAGCGCCTTAAGAGGGCGCTAATGGGGCGCAAAGCCGCTAACGCCCGTGCGCAGCGATGTTTGCGCCGCTCGAGAACTTAACTTGAGATTGTGCGGCGGCGCTAAAACTTACCGCTGCGACCACCTGCGCGCGCAGATTGTGACGTCATTCCATGGTGCAACGCCCTTGGGGCGCCCCGTAGCGGAAATTGAGTGGCGCCCCCTGCCTTACCGCCTGGCGCTTCCAACGACCAGAAGACTGGAACGCTATCAATCGCTGTGGGGCTGGGGGGGGCGCTATTTAAAGGGGGCCTCTTCCGGTCTTTTATTGTTGGTGGCATTTTGAACTACGCATTCTGAGAGAGAGAGGGAGAGACTTCTGGAGAGATTCAACGTTCTGTGAAGGAGTTTTGGGTACTGAGCAGCACTTTGCAGGTTCATTTTGATTTGCCATTCCTTGTATCGATTTAGCAGAGAATGTGGGAGCTGCACTCTGAGCTCCTTGCCTGGTACTCTCCATTGTTCTTTCCAGCACATTTGATGTGCAAGTCTCTCCAGGCCGAGATTCAAGGCAGCAATGAACAGGATGTGGATGGAAAGCAAGATTAACCATCCCCTTTAAGAACTGGCCCGTGCCATTGTGTGTGTGTTCCATTGCTGACTGACATTACATGAGCTTCGCCAGCGCTCCGAGTTAGCGCCTCACTCCTTGGCCTTTGCGCCTTAAGAGAGGTGTGCAGCGCCTGCTTTAGTGCTCCACTCACCTCCCGGGGCGGTAAAAGTGAAGTTTCCTGTCAGTGCCGATAATTAGCGCCAGGCGCTAATATTTGCGTCCGGACGATATTTGCGCCCCAAATGGGGCGCGACCTAATTTCTACCCTTATGACTCTATGGGGGAAAAATTCAGTATCGCCCCATTTGGGGCGCAATTATCGGCCGGGCGCAAAGATTAGCGCCTGGCGCTAATTATGGCCACTGACTGCAAACTTGACTTTTAACGCCCCTGGAGGTGATTGGAGCGCTAAATCAGGCGCTGCACACCTGTCTTAAGGCGCAAAGGCCGAGGAGTGAGGCGCTAACTCAGAGCGCGGGCGCAGCGCAGGTGATGTCAGTTAGTGATGGAACACAGACACACTGGCACCGGCCAGTTCTTAAAGGGGAGGGTCGATCTTGCTCTCCAGCCACACCCTGCTCATTGGAGCCTTGAATCTCGACCTGGAGAGACCTGTGATTACATTTTCAAGCCAAGGACTATGGAGAGGGTGAGAGAATGAGCTCAGCGCTTCAGAGAGCGGGCCTTGGATGCTCTGGTTGGCGCGGTGGAGCGCAGAAAATCTATACTCTTCCCTGAGAGTGGCAGGAGGCCTTTGCCACGCGAGTACAGAAGAGTGTGGAGGGAGGTGGCTCAGAGCATCTCCTGCAGGAGCATGGTGCCCAGGACCCATGTACAATGCCGAAAAAAGTTCAACGACCTCACTCGGGTCGTCAGGGTGAGTGGCTTTTTTTCAATACCTCTCCATCCCTCCATCTCAACCTCACTCTATGGCCAGAGGGTCTTAAAACCCCAATTAACAACACTCATCCAACACCTATGGCCCTTTCATGAAACACACACACACATTCCACACTTTGCATACAGTAAGGGCTATTCACCTATGGGAGGCACATCAGGCAAGACCATGGCTGCATACAGTAAGGGCTATTCACCTATGGGAGGCACATCAGGCAAGACCATGGCTGTATATTTACTCAGACGCCGTCCTTTTTCTTGCAGGCCAAGCTGTCTCATAATAGGAGACAGCAGCAACGGACGGGTGGAGGGCGGCCTCAGCTGCAACCCCTCAGCGATCTTGAGGAGCGCGTCCACAGGATTGTGGCAAGCCGGGTGATCGGTCCCGTCGCCACTGGAGACGCCGACCCCATTCTGGACAGCAATGGTAAGGTCATCACCTTTTTGTCCTCTGTCCTTCCACTTGTCCCTCACAACACCAGCCTTTGACACTTTCAATCCAACTTACTAAATCGCTGCACTTATTCCTCCCTTACTGCCACCCTGTCCTCACGCTAAAGCCACTCTTGTACCTCCCTGCTTTCAGATGGTGATTCACCAGCTGAGGAGACGGGCCTTCAAGCTGCCAGTGGGAGTGAAGCTGGAGGCGAGGATGAAGATGAAGGCGGAGCATCAGTGCCACCCTCTCCCGAGGAAGCCCATGCCCACACTGGGAACACGCCTTCCCTGGAGAGGAGCAGGGGGGAAGGGTCTGATGAGGGTGAAGCTCCAGGACCCAGCGGGCTGCAGCAACGCGATGGGGGTAGGGAAGCTCGGGGGCCTTCTCCCCGGAGGGAGAGTAGGCCAGCGAGTCCTGCTGCACTGGACGCAGAGGAGGAGCGGCTCATCGCTGAAATGAACACCCAGGCGGTGGACATGCACACTGAGCTCATGGGTGCAGTGGGAAGGGTGCCCGAATGCATTGAATCACTGGCACGGAGTGTGGAGCACTTCGCTGTAGCACAGGCGGATGCCACGCTAAAGCTTAGTGCTGCAATTCAGTCTCAGACTGCTGTCATGCAGACTCAGATCGAGGCCAAGCGAGCACTGACTGCTGCCATCCTCGATGGTTTGGACACATTTCCCCGGGGCTCTCACCGCGCCGCAGCTGGCCAGCAATCTGTGCTCCAGCAGATTGCTCCGGATGCTGAAGTGCTGCCCCGTGGGAGTGCCAGTGTGTCGGTCGAGCAAGGAGTTGCTGTCCTCTCTCAAGATGACAGCATTCCTGCTGCCACCACTGTCACTTCTCCACTGCACTTGCCACCGCCTGTAGGACAGACTGCTGCCGCCCATGCAGAGTTGGTGCAGTCTGCAGCCGGGCCCTCCAGGCCCAGAGCTGGTCGAGGCCGTCCTTCAAGGGCATCTGCAGTCTCAGGTTATGAGAATCAGCAGCCTTCCACCAGCCTTGCTGCAGCCACTGAGGTCCCATTACGGAGGAGCAGTAGGGTGGGAAGGGGGGAAGTGCGCAAGGGAAGGAGATCACCCTCGAAGGGCAAAAAGTAGGAGGTGTGACAAAATGTTTGTCAATTTTTTATTAAAGGCCGAGGTTCGTGTTTAAACTTTTGTTTAGTGTTTTGGACATTATCTCCAGGTTGTGAGAACCAGTTATGTTAATGACTGTTTTTTTGTATTTCTTTCTATTAGTTTGTCATGAAGAAATGACACACACAGAGTTTGTAAAATAAATAAGTTTTTGTATTCAAAATGTACATGTTTGGTCTTTGGAATCATTACTGCCTTGGCCGGCTTAGGGGTTGCGGGTTGGTTTCATTCATGTTGTTCTCAATGGCAGAAGCCATTTCCTCAGCAGGGGCCTAGAAGTGGCTTGCTATCAGCCGTTGACGGACGGCCCTTGCAGTTTCACCATTGTGGGCCGCCCTCCCGCCTTGGTGCTGCTGATGATCATCCTCCTCCTCCTCTTCCTCCTCCTCCTCTGGTGGTGCTCCAAGGCCTGGTGGCATTGGCTGGGTCCTGAGGATTGCCATGTTATGCAGCATGCAGCATACAACTACGAAGTGGGAAACTCGCTCAGGCGAGTACTGCAGAAGCTCCTCCAGAATGGTCGAGACAGCGGAACCGTTGCTTCAGCACGCCGATTGTGTGCTCAATGATGTTCCTGGTAGCTTGATGGCTCTCGTTGTACCACAGCTCAGCAGGGGTGTTGGGCGTACGGAGCGGTGTCATCAGCCAGGTGCTCAGTGGATACCCCTTGTCCCCGAGAAGCCAACCAACTGGCTGATGCGGTGCCTCGAAACGTTCTGCCACAGTAGTCTGGTGCAGGATGAAAGCATCGTGGCAGCTGCCAGGATAGTGGGCATTGACAGCGAGTATCAGCTGTCTGTGGTCACAGACCAACTGAACATTCAAGGAATGGAACCCCTTTCTGTTCCGGAAATCCTCGGCATTCTCATGCGGAGCACGCAAAGCCACATGCATGCAGTCAATGGCGCCCTGCACCATGGGGAAGCCCGCTAACCTCGCAAAGCCCAGAGCGCGTTCATGCTGCTTGTCTGGGGTCATGGGGAAAGAGATGTACTCTCGTCTCCTTTTAAAGAGGGCATTTGTGACGTGACGGATGCAGCAATGCACCGCGAACTGGGAGATATTGGCGAGGTCTCCAGCAGCAGATCGGGTGACTGTCTGTGTGGAGTTTGCACATTCTCCCCGTGTCTGCGTGGGTTTCCTCCGGGTGCTCCGGTTTCCTCCCACAGTCCAAAAATGTGCGGGTTAGGTTGATTTGGCTATGATAAATTGACCCTTAGTGTTAGGGGGGGGGGGTTAAATATGGGGATAGGATGGGATATGTTAGGGGGAATTAAATACGTGGGGTTACGGGGGTAGGGTGGGATATGTGTACTGTGGGGATTAAAGCAGGGACAGGGTACTGGATTTGAATGATCAGCCATGATCGTATTGAATGGTGGAGCAGGCTCGACGGGCCGAATGGCCTACTCCTGCTCCTAAATTCTATGTTTCTATGTTTCTATGAAATGAGCCAGTAGCATAAAAGTTCAGAGCCACTGTGATCTTCACTGCCACCGACAGAGACGTCCTGGACCTCAGTTGAGGCTGCAGATCTGGCTGCAGCAGGTGGCAGAGCTCAGTGAGCACCTCCTTGCTGAAGCGCAGCCTTCGCAAACACTGCTCATCAGACATATGAATGTAGGAGAGCTGGTCACGATATACCCTGGGAGGGTAAGCTCTCCTGTACAGACGCCTGTTGGCCCTCCTCCGTCTGGCCATCATTGCCACTCTCTCTCTGCGTCTCTGTGTCCTCCGATTCAGCTGGCGCAGGACAACGCCCCCAATCAGTGCAGCCCCCATAGTCTCTTAGCAAGCAAAGTTATGAAGGCCAAAAACCAAAGTACCAGCGAAGTTATGATCAGTAGCCAAAACTACCTCACACAGCGTTGACTCAATGCAGAAGTCTCTCTTTCTCTCTCTCCGAATCTCTCTCTCTCTCTCAGAACGAGTGGTGCAAAAATGTCAACCACAGAGAAAGACAGGAAGAGGCCCCCTTTAAATAGCGCCCCCCCCCCAGCCCCACAGCGATTGATAGCGTTCCAGTCTTCCGGTCGTTGGATGCGCCAGGCGGTAAGGATGGGGGCGCCACTCAATTTCTGCTCCAGGGCGCCACAAGGGCGTTGCACCCTCGTATGACGTCAGAATCTGCGTGCGCAGGAGATCGCGGCGATTAAGTTTAGCGCCGCCGCAAAATGTCTAGTTAAGTTCGCGAGCGGCGCAAACTTCGGCGCGCCTGCGCGCTAGCTGCTTTGCGCCCCATTAGCGCCCTCTTAAGGCGCTAACGGGAGGCGCAACCAACTGAATTTTTAGCCCTATGACTCTTTCCCAGGTCAGGATCTCATCAACCTGCTGCAGCCCAAAGAGGCGCAGGCTACCTTTAAGCAGTGCAGGCTACCTTTAAGCAGTGCAGGCTACCTTTAAGCAGTGCAGGCTACCTTTAAGCAGTGCAGGCTGCCTTTAAGCAGTGCAGGCTAGCTTTAACTGGTATGAGCCTCTCACGATATTGCCCCCCATGCTGATGCGTGCAGCCAACAAGCAGTGCCGTTAGCGCTGGCTGGATGTTAAAGCCATTTAAAAGAGCAGGCAGTACGAAGCTGGCCTGCTGCCTGTATCAGAATCAACGGGCGCAGGTGAATCGTGCATCGCGACCCCCATGCCCATTTTTGGGGGCTATCGAATTTAGCAGCCCCCGTGTCCAACACATGTAATTTTTGTATTTTGCTGTGCGTGTGTGCACACACACAGCCCTGACATGTATTTATTTTGATTTATCTGTTCATGTGCCCGGTTAATGTGTGTGTGTTACAATCTAAAGTATTTAACGTGCTTTACTTGTCTGTGTGAATACACATGTACGTGTTCATTTCTAGAGGAATAGAATTGAAAAGCAGAAAAGTTATGTTAACCTTATATCGATCCTTGGTTAGACCACACTTGGAGTACTGTGCTTGGTTCCAGTCTCCATAAAAGGGTATAGAGGCACTGGAGAAGGTGCAAAAAAGATTTATCAGGATGATACCAGAACTGAGAGGTGATAATTATCAGGAAAGACTGAGCAAGCTGGGACACTTTTCCCTAGAAAAGAGAAAGCTGAGACGTAACCATATAGAACTCTTTAAGATTATGAAAGGGTTTGATGGGGTAGATGTAGAGAAAATGTTTCCATTTGTGGGGAGACCAAAATTAGGGGTCATAAATCATTGAATCATAGAATGATACGGCACAGAAGGAGGCCATTCGGCCCATCGTGCCTGTGCCGGCTCTTTGAAAGAGCTCTCTAATTAGTCCCACTCCCCCCTGCTCTTTCCCCGTAGCCCTGTAAATTTTCCCCCTCAAAGTATTTATCCAATTCCCTTTTGAAAGTTACTATTGAATCTGCTTCCACCGCCCTTTCAGGCAGCGCATTCCAGATCACAACAACTCGCTGCGTAAAAACGTTTCCTCATCTCCCCTCTGGTTCTTTTGCCAATGACCTTAAATCTGTGTCCTCTGGTTACTGGCCCTCCTGCCACTGGAAACAGTTTCTCCTTATTTACTCAATCAAAACCATTCTTGATTTTGAACACCTCTATCAAATCTACCCTTAACCTTCTCTGCTCAAAGGAGAACAACCCCAGTTTTTCTAGTCTCTCCACATAACTGAAGTCTTTCATTCCGGGTACCATTCTGGTAAATCTCCTCTGCACCCTCTCTAAGGCCTTGATATCCTTCCTAAAGTGTGGTGCCCAGAATTGAACACAATACTCCGCATCCTCGCCATCAATGCCCGCTATCCTGGCAGCAGTCACGATGCAGTCATCCTGCGCCAGACTGGTGTCTCAGACCTGTTCCAACCATCGCATCAACTTCTGGCTCCTCGGGGACAAGGGTTATCCACTCTGCACCTGGCTGGTGACACCGCTCCGTAACCCCAACACTCCTGCTGAGCTCGCCTACAATGAGAGCCATAGCGCCACCAGGAACCTCATTGAGCAGACGATCGGCGTGCTGAAGCAACGGTACCAGTGTCTTGACCACTCTGGAGGAGCGCAGCAGTACTCCCCCGATCGAGTAACGGTTTTCATTGTTGTGTGCTGCATGCTTCACAACCTCGCAGTTCTGAGGACCCAGCCATTGCCACCAGGGATTGGTGGACCACCTCAGGAGGAGGAAGAGGGAGAGGAGGAGGAGGAGGACGTGGAGGAGGAGGATGAAGAGGGAGAGGAGGAGGAGGAGGACGTGAAGGAGGAGGATGAAGAGGAGGATGAGCAGCAACAACGTGGGAGGGAGGCACTCAATGTTGCTTCTGCAAGGGCAGTTCGTGAACGCCTCATAAGACACCACTTCTGATAAATGACGAAGAATCAACAAGCACATCATTACAGCTACCCCGCAGCCCCTATTACTGGGCAAGGCTCCAATGAGTAACATGAGGAGATTTGTAATGTTTCAATAAAAAAAAATATTTTTCTGACCAACTGTGTCTTAAGCACAACCAATAACAAACAAACACAACAATTCATTAACAAACAAAACTAGTTCTTACCACATCGAAATAAGTCTTAACAGAGTGAACAATATATTTACATCCAACTTTGGTACAAACATTGCCCCCATATGTTAGAGAAATTTTACTTATTCGCCCTTCGAGAATGATTTCCCTCCCCTTTGCACTTACCCCTTCCCCCCTTCCCACCCTACTGCTCCTCTGTAATGGGGCCCCAGTGGCTGCAGCAAGGCTGGTGGAAGGCTGCTGAATGTTGGATCCAGAGACTGCAGATGGCCTTGAAGGACACCCTCGATCAGCTCTGGGCCTGGAGGGCCCGGCTGCAGACTGCACCAACTCTGCATGGGCGGTAGCAGTCTGGGCTGGCTGGGTTACAGGCTGCAACAAGTGCAATGGTGGAGTGGCAGTGGTGGGAGCAGGAATGCTGTCGTCCTGAGAGAGGACAACACCTTCCTGCTCGACCGACACACTGCCACTCCCCTGGGGCAGAACCTCAGCATCCGGAGCAATCTGCTCGAGCACAGATTACTGGCCTGCTGCGACACCGTGAGATCCCTGGTGGACAGTGGTCGACCCAGCGAGGATGGCAGCAGTCAGCGCTTGCGTGGCAACAATCTGAGACTGCATGAGAGCAGTCTGACATTGGATGGCACCAACCAATGACTCAATTCCAGCACTAAGCCGTTGCATTGCCTCGGCCTGTGCTGCAATAGATGCTGCCACCTCACCCATTACACGCTCCATGGGCACTGGATCCCCACGGTCTCTCTGCGAGTCGACCATCCTCTGCAACGAGGCAAGGGTGGGCTTGAGGGTTTGTGCACAGATGGCAGCTGTGCTGGCGGTGGACTCCTCCACTCTCCTAGCCAGTGCATCCATGCTATCAGCCACTCTTGCCATTACACCCATGAGCTCAGTGTGCATGCTCATCGCCCGAGTGTTCATCGCCGCGATATTGAGGTCCTCATCCGAGTCCTGTGCAGCAGAACTCGTGCATGTACTCACCCTCCGGGGAGATGGTCCCCGAGCTTCCCTTCCCCCATGGCGTTGCTGCAGCCCGCTGGGTCCCAGAACTTCACCCACATTAGATCCAAATCCCCTGCTCCCCTCCAGTGAACACGTGGCCCCAGTATCGGATGTCTCGCCCTCGGGAGACGCGGGAGGTGAGGTGCCGGCTTCGTGTTCCTCCTCCTCTCCCACATCGCTGCCGCTGGGAGGCTGAGGGACAGGCTGGTCAGATGATGGCTCACTATCTGAAAGCAGGAAGGTAGAAGAGTGGGTTTAACGTGAGGGAGGGGGCAGGAAGGGAGCAAGGAATGGAGACAGTATAGTTAGATGGAAAGTGGGAAAGGCTGATGTTATGAGGGAGAAGTGGTATGAGAGAGGAGAGAGAGATGATGAACATACCGAGTGTTGGGGATTTGGGACTTTACACCGTCTGTGCACAGAGTGAGGTTGAGATGGTGGGATGTAGAGGTATTTCATGCATCTACTCACCCTGACCACCCGAGTGAGGTTGTTGAACTTCTTGCGGCACTGGGTGTGAGTCCTTTGGCCCAGGCTCCTGGATGAAACGTACTGGGCAACCTCCCTCCACACCCTTGTAAACTCCCGGGGCAATGGCCTCCTGCCAGTCTCTGGAAACAGCACTGCCCGTCGCCATTCCACAGCGCCAACCAGAGCCACCAATGCCTGGTCGCTGAACCGGCGAGCTCTCTCCCTGGGCCTCTGAGTAGCCACGATAATCTTGGTGAAGATTTGCACCTCCTTGCCTGAGCTTGAGTAGCGCTCTGAGGTAGCGCCCTGTTCCCCGACGTTAACGCCCTAAGAGAGGTATGCAGCGCTTGATTTAGTGCTCCAATCACCTCCAGGGGTGCGGGAGATGAATTTCCTGGTCGCAGGCGATAATTTACGCCGGGCGCTAAATTTTGCGCCTGGCCAATATTAGCGCCCCAAAATGGGCGATACCCAATTTTTCCCCAAGGATTCTGTATGCCTTCTTAACAGCCTTCTAAACTTGTTGCCTCCTTCAAAGACTTGTGTACATACAACCCCCAGGTCTCTCTGGGTTTTTTTTTAATTTGTTCATGGGATGTGGGCGTCGCTGGCAAGGCCAGCATTTATTGCCCATCCCTAGTCACCCTCGAGAAGGTGGTGGTGAGCCACCTTCTTGAACCGCTGCAGTCCATGTGGTGAAGGTCCTCCCACAGTGCTGTTAGGGAGGGAGTTCCAGAATTTTGACCCAGCGACGATGAAGGATCAGTGATTTTTATTTTAGTCAGGATGGTGTGCAACTTGGAGGGGAACTTGGAGGTGGTGGTGTTCCCATGCACCTGCTGCCCTTGTCCTTCTAGGTGGAAGAGGTCGCAGGTTTGGGAGGTGCTGCCGAAGAAGCCTTGGCGAGTTGCTGCGGTGCATCTTGCAGATGGTACACACTGCAGCCACGGTACGCCGGTGGTGGAGGGAGTGAATGTTTAAGGTGGTGGATGGGGTGCCAATCAAGCGGGCTGCTTTGTCCTGGATGGTGTCGAGCTTCTTGAGTGTTGTTGGAGCTGCACTCATCCAGGCAAGTGGAGAGTATTCCATCACACTCCTTACTTGTGCCTTGTAGATGGTGGAAAGGCTTTGGGGAGTCAGGAGCTAATGGACCCCACTTTAAAATTGTACCATTTAGTTCATATTGCCTCTCGTCATTTTTCACACTTCTCCGCGTTAAATTTCATCTGCCATGTGTCTGCCATTTCACCACTCTGTCACTGCACTTCTGAAGTCTGTTACTAATCTTCTCACTTTTACTAAATTTCTGAGTTTAATATCGGGCCAAAAATTGATGCCGCTACGCGAGAGTACGCACTGTGTACTCTCGCGTATTCTCTCTCCAATTGCCGGTTTTCTGCATGCACTGCGCATGCGCTGAAAACCGGCACTTGGTTTTTGGAAAAGGGGGCGGTTCCTCGGTGCACCGCGTGCGCGCTACAGGCTGCGCGCACGCTGTGCTCTTAGTGCTTTGGACGCGCAGGTAAGGACGGAAGATTTTAGAAATGAAAAAAGGAGGAGTAAGACCCACTTTTAACAAGGTAAGTAGTGAATTAAGTATTATTTTGAATTTTTTTTAACAGGTATATCTTTTTTAGAGACTTTAAAGACAGGTAAGTTTATTTTTATAACTTTTTAAAAGATTTTAAATTTTTTCAAAAATTTAATTTTTTATTTAAAATGGTTAATTTATTTAACTATACTTATTTTATTAATGTGATGGTTTTTTTTAAATTTAATTGAGGTTTAGCTGTTATTTTGGGGGGGTGTAAGATTCATAGCTTTCACAGCACGTATGTGAAACTTATGAATGGAAGATGGTGTGCTGCCATTGGCTCTAACTGAGTCACGTGATCCCACAGCTCGCACAAATTCACTACGCCGGTGGGATACGCAAGCACTGCCCAGCTGATGTCTAGAACATCAAGTTCGTGCGAGCTGGATCTGAAAAAGCCAACGCGGAGTGAGAGATCGCGCCTGCTCCTTACCCCCGCGGGAACAGAGCGAGATCAATTTCTGGGCCAATGTCTGCAAATTCCCTGTATATCCAGATCCAGGTCATTAATATATATCAAAAAGAGCAGTGGTCCTAACCAATGTTCCCTCTAAGCGTGGCCACGCAGTAATGGAAAAGGTCCCGCGCAGACCGCTCACCAGCATTTCCATTGTAAATACCGCGCATGCGCAGAAATTTAAAGGGACCGCGCATTACAAGAAACAGTACGCGCAGAACAAAGCGCAGCTCACAGGGAGCATTGGTCCCAACACCAACCCCTGGTGGAAACCACTGTACACTTCCCTCCAGTCTGAAAAACAACCGCTCACCACTACTCCCTGCTTTCTGTCCCTTAGACAATTTTGTATCCAAGCAGCCACTGTCCCTTTTATCCCACGGGCTTCAATTTTGCTAACAAATCTATTATGTGGTGCTTTATCAAATGTCTTTTGAAAGTCCAACATCAAACGCACTACCTTCATCAACCCTCTCCGTTACTTCATCAAAGAACTCAATCAAGTTAGTCAAACACGATTTGCCTTTTACAAATCCGTGCTGGCTTTCATTTATTAGCTCATATTTTTCCATGTGGCAATACATTTTTTCCCGGATTATTGTCTCAAAAAGTTTCCCCACCTCCGACCCTAGGCTGACTGGCCTGTAATTGGCGGGTTTATCCTTCTTCCCCTTTTTGGTGTAACATTTACAATCCTCCAGTCCTCTGGCACCACCCCCCGTTTCTAAGGAGGATTGGAAGATTGTGGCCTCTGCATTTTTCACCATACTTCGCTCAGCAACCTCGGATGCATTCCACCCGGACCGGGTAACTTTTCTATTTTGAGTGCTGCCAACCTTTTAAGTACCTCCTCTTTATCTGATTTTATCCTATCCAATTTCTTTACTCCCTCCTCCTTTACTGTCACATTGACGGCATCCTCTTCTCGAGTGAAGACTAATGCAAAGCACTCATTTAGTACCTCCGCCATGCCCTCTTGCTCCACAAGAAGATCTAATTTTTGGTCCCTAATCGGCCCCACCCTTCCTTTCACTACCCTTTTAATATTTATATGTTTATAAAAGACTTTTGGGTTCCCTTTTATATTATCCGCTAACCTATCCTCTTTGCTCCCCTTATTTCCTTTTTCAGTTGTCCTCTGCACTTTTTGTATTCAGCTTGGTTCTCTACTGAATTATGAACCTGATGTTTATCATAAGTCTCCTTTTTCTGTGTCATTTTAATCTCTGTGGGGGTGAAAATCCATACCGCTGAAAAACAGGCGCAGGCATCGCCAAAGCGCAATATGCCCGTGCCCGTTCAAGGAGCGCAGACAGCACATCAACCTTGTGCTAATTATAATGATTGTAGTGCACAGCCGAGCGTTGAATGCGCTGCCGACAGGCTGTGCGCTCAGCAGGGGGCTGAAGTTCCCGTCCTCCCTCTGCGAGCAGTTTTTTCCCCTTTTCTGCCTTTGCTCCATCTCCGTGTCAAGCGGCAGCCCAAGGGGGACTGCAACTAGAACCCCCAGGACTGGGAGCAAGTGGTGTTCTCAGAGGCCTTCCTTTAAGAGCCAAAGCCTTGCAAACTTCCAGCAGCACTCCCTGCACACTTTAACAACTTTTTAAATGCCTTACACCAAGCCACTACTCCAATAAAATGTAAAGAAACCAGTACAAAAGCACAAAATATAAACTTACCTCAAAGTTGCGTGCGCCCCTTTAAGAAGTGCTGGCAGGGGTTCGTTGCACAGCTGAACACACGTTCTGCTGTGCGTGCTTTGGAGAGGGAGTTAAAAGGAGCGGCGACGTCCAATATACCAGATTGTGCGTCAATTCAGCATTGCACGCTGACTGACGTCACAACCTGACTCATTTCCATATTGGAGCGAGCACAGGCAACGGCAGCGCTGCCGACCTTTCCAAAATGGCGGCCACCGCGTTCCACGTGGGTGGAAGTGAGCCTTATCGGCTGGCACAAACAGGCCAAATTTCACGGCGGTTAGCTTTAGTCATCCACGAAGCTCTAGCTTTGGATGCACCTTCCTTTCCCCCTCGTGGGAATGTGTCTGGTCTGTCCTCCAGCTATCGCCTCTTTGAAGGCCTCCCATTGCTTACTTACTGTCTTACTTGCCAATCTTTTGATTCCAATCCTCCTGGGCCAGATCCCTTTTAAACCCACTGAAATTTAACCTTCCTTCAGTTGAGTATTTTCACATTTGATTTTTCTTGGTCCTTTTCCATAACTACTCTAAACCTAATGATAATGGGCCAGAAATTCGGGTCTCCACGGGTGAGTACGCGCTGGGTACTCACCCGTAGACCCAACGAAAGTGCCGGTTTCGTGCATGCACTGCGCATGCGCTGGAAACCGGAACTTCCGTTCCCCTGAAGGAAGGGGTTCAGAGGTCGAACGCGTGCGCCGGAGAGGCAGCGCGCACGCAGCGAACTTCAGGTTTTTTTTCAGGTTTCTCCGTGAGGGTAAGTACGGAGAAGCTGCGCAGGAAAAAAGGAGGCGCAAGGCCTGTTTTTAACAAGGTAAGTGGTGAATTAAATACAATTTAAACATTTTTTCAACAGGTTTATCTTTTTTAGATACTTTAAAGAAAGGTAAGTTTATTTTTAGCACCGTTACATTAATTTTTTCAAAAATGTAAATTTTTGTTTAAAGTAGTTAATTTATTTAACTTATAGTTATTTTAAAAATGTGATTTTAAAAAAAAAATTATTTGAAGTTTAAGTGTAGTTTTGGGGCCAATCTCTATTCATAGATTTGACAGGTCTTCCTGTTAAATCTATGAATGAAAATGCCCTGCTAGGATTGGCTCTCCATGGCCCACGTGATCCCAGGGGACGCTTCGAACTAACTGCGTCCCTGGGATACACAAGCACTGCGCGCCGGCAGCTGCAGGAGGCCCAGGAGCTGAAGTCCTCGCGGGCCCGAAGCACAACGGCAGGCGCGGTAGGTAAGTACGTGCGCGATTCTTGCACCCGCGGGAAGCCGGAGAGCCGAATTTCTGGCCCATTGTGATCACTGTTTCCCAGATGCTCCCCCACTGAAACAAGCTCCACTTTCCCCACTATATTCCCCAGAACTAGACCCAGCACTGTTTCCTTCCAAAAGATAATCACCAATAAATCCAGTAGGGAATTCAGGAGAAATATCTTTACCCAGAGAGTGGTTAGAATGTGGAACTCGCTGCCACAGGGAGAAAGGTCGGCAGCGCTGCTGTTGCCTGTGCTTGCTCCGATATGGAAATGAGTCAGGTTGTGACGTCAATCAGCGTGCAATGCTGAATTGACGCACAATCTGGTATTTTGGATGTCGCCGCTCCTTTTAACGCCCTCTCCAAAGCACGCACAGTTGAGGTGAATAGCAGAGATGCATTTAAGGGGGAAGCTAGGTAAGAACATGAGGGAGAGAGGAATAGAAGGATATGCTGATAGGGTGAGATGACGTGGGGTGGAAGGAGGCTCCTGTGAAGCTTGAACACCAGCCGAAGGCGAGGCCTGTTGCGCCGAATGGCCTGTTTCTGTGCTGTAAATACTATGTCCTACTATGTATGCTTGGCTGCGGACATTGCCTAATGTAGGAACGCCAGGTGGCGAACAACATAGGCCTCGAGCCGACTGACCTTTCAATGGGCGCAACGCTGGACAGCAGCAGGAAAGGTAAATCTCCCCTGAGCGTCTCCACTTGACTGCCCTAAAAAGAACAAACTTGAATTTCTACAGCGCCTTGCACGAGCTCAGGACGGCGCAAAATGCCTTGCAGCCAATGAAGTGCTTTTTGAAGCGCAGTCACTGTTGTGATGTATTGAACACGGCAGCCAGTTTGCAGCACAGCAAGATCCCAGCAAAAGCAAAAATACTGCGGATGCTGGAAATCTGAAATAAAACCAGAAAATGCTGGAAACACTCAGCAGGTCAGGCAGCGTCCGTGGAGAGAGAAACAGAGTTAACGGGCTGGATTTTGATACTGGGGCGAGTTGGGGTCGTGTCATCCACTTTTTGTGTTATCCACCCGACTGCAATTGGATGTGGGAGATTGATGCGATTTTCACTTAATTGGGCAATTGAGTTGCAGCATGTGGGAACCCATGAACTAGTTAGTGTTTTCAGTCTGAAAGTCGCCTCTGATGATGTCATCATTGCTGCTGCATTGAAGGTCTGCCAAGACTGCCTGGCCTTTGCTGTGAGAGGACCTGGATGCAAAATGAGCAGCAGCAGTCCTAAGTCTGCTCCCAGATATTTTTACACCACCACCACTCCCAGATATGTCTCCTCCCCATCCATTCATATATGCATCCATCCACATAGCTATCCATATATGCATCCCCATAGCCAGCCAGCCAGCCGCCTTTCAAAATGGCATTATAGAGGCAATTTAGTGCTTCTTAAGGGCCTTAACAGCCTATCCCACCTCTTAGAGGCAGGACGGAGTCGGGACCAGCAGACACAATTTAATGAAAATTGCATGGAGGCGGGCTTGTGCCCGCCCGCCAGTTTTTGCAATTTTAACCCCCCCCACACGCCTCCAAACCCGCCTCCACGTGTCAATGAAAATCCAGCCCGAGGTTTCTCTCTCTACAGGTGCTGCCTGACCTGCGGAGTATTTCCAAGATCCCAGACAAGATAGGAGATGACCAGATCATTTGTGACAGGTGTTGGTTGACTGATAAATGTTGGCCAGAATTCCGGGATAACTCCCCTGCCCTTCTTTGAAATAGTGGCCGTGGGATCTTTTATGTCCACCTGAGAGGGCAGACGGGGCCCTCGGTTTAACGTCTCATCCGAAAGACGGCACCTCTGACAGTGCAGCACTCCTTCAACACGGCACCTCCGACAGTGCAACACTCCCTCAGTACAGCACCTCCGACAGTGCAGCACTCCCTCAGTACAGCACCTCCAACAGTGCAACACTCCCTCAGTACAGCACCTCCGACAGTGCAGCACTCCCTCAGTACTGCACCTCCGACAGTGCAGCACTCCCTCAGCACGGCACCTCCGACAGTGCAGCACTCCCTCAACACGGCATCTCCGACAGTGCAGCACTCCCTCAGTACAGTACCTCCGACAGTGCAGCACTCCCTCAACACGGCACCTCCGACAGTGCAGCACTCCCTCAGTACAGTACCTCCGACAGTGCAGCACTCCTTCAGCACGGCACCTCCGACAGTGCAGCACTCCCTCAGTACAGTACCTCCGACAGTGCAGCACTCCCTCAGTACTGACCCTCCGACAGTGCAGCACTCCCTCAGCACAGTACCTCCGACAGTGCAGTACTCCCTCAGTACAGTACCTCCGACAGTGCAGCACTCCCTCAGTACTGACCCTCCGACAGTGCAGCACTCCCTCAGTACAGTACCTCCGACAGTGCAGCACTCCCTCAGCACAGTACCTCTGACAGTGCAGCACTCCCTCAGTACTGCACAGGGAGTGCCAGCCTGGATTGTGTGCTCAAGTCTCTGGAGTGGGGCTCGAACCTTCATGACTCAGAGGCAAGAGTGCTACCCACTGAGCCACGGCTGACACTTCTTGTAACGTTACTAAGCATATAATCTATTTAATATTTTAATAATTGTTCCAAAGCTTACAGTGCTGTTAAGCTTTGGTTAATTTGTTGAAAGTACTGAGGCTGTGTGGTTGAAATTCTCCCTCGAGGGTTTTATAAATTAGAATTACAGAGATTCTATCGAATAACACTAATGATGAAGGCTGCGGGGTGGGGGGGGATTTTTCTTTGGACTGGGGGATTCTAAACTGATAAAATCCTGCTGAACTAATCAGCTTATGGCTTCCTTTCTTCTTCTTCTTCTTCTTCTTCTTAGGCAGTCCCTCGGAACCGAGGATGATTTGCTTCCACATTAAAAAATGAGTTCTCAGGTGACTGATGAGTCCAATGCGGGACCTACAGTCTCTGTCACAGGTGGGGCAGACGGTGGTTGAAGGGGCGGGTGGTTGGGGTGCTTGGGTTGACGTGCGCTCCTTCCGCTGTTTGCGCTTGGCTTCCGCTTGCTCCCGGCGAAGAGACTCGAGGTGTTCGGCGCCTTCCCGGATGCTTCTCCTCCACTTTGTACAGTCTTGGGCCAGGGATTCCCAGGTGTCGGTGGGGATGTTGCACTTTTTCAAGGAGGCTTTGAGGGTGTCCTTGAAGCATTTCCTCTGCCCACCTGGGGCTCTCTTGCCGTGTCGGAGCTCCGAGTAGAGCGCTTGCTTTGGGAGTCTTGTATCAGGCATGCGGATGATGTGGCCCGTCCATCGGAGCTGATCAAGCGTGGTCAAAGCTTCGATGCTGGGGATGTTGGCCTGAGCAAGAACACTGACGTTGGTGTGCCTATCCTGCCAATGGATTTGCAGGATCGTGCGGAGGCAGCGTTGGTGGTACCTCTCCAGTGCTTTGAGGTGCCTGCTGTACATGGTCCATGTCTCTGAAGCATACAGGAGGGCGGGTATCACTACTGCTCTGTAGACCATGAGCTTGGTGCTGGGTTTGAGGTCCTGGTCTTCAAACACTGTCTTCTTCAGGCGACCGAAGGCTGCACTGGCACACTGAAGGCAGGTGTTGGACTTCGTCATCGACGTCTGCCCTTGTTGACAGTAGGCTCCCGAGGTATGGAAAGTGGTCACGTTGTCCAAGGCCTTGTCGTGGATTTTGATAATCGGGGAGCAGTACTGTGTGGCAGGTTGGTAGAGGACCTTTGTCTTACGGATGTTTAGTGTAAGGCCCATGCTCTCATACGCTTCAGTGAAGGTGTTGACGATGGTTTGTAGTTCGACCTCCAAGTGAGCGTCGTCTGCATACTGTAATTCGACGACAGAGGATGGGACGACCTTGGATCTGGACTGGAGGTGACCATGGTTTCCAGATTCACGCACACGAACAGATGATACCTTATGGGTTCCAGTTCGATTTCACATGCAGAATCGTAAGAAATATTTTCTGAACTCCACGGACTGCCAATCTGGTGCCACCCATAGCCTGAGAACAATGGGAGCAGATCTCACGTTATAAGATTCCTGGACTGTACCTATTGCTTTATACATGGAGGGAAAGCTAAGGTTGAGTTGTCTTGAGTTGAAGGAGCCTTTTGAACTTTAGCAACCCAAATTATGGAGCCTGTGAAGTGCAGTGGATATTTTATTTGTGGATATTAATGTAAGCTTGCAAAAATAATCATTCTCTCTAATAAGCATGAAATAAGCTTTGTCCTACAGACTGCAGGTTGGGTGCTCTGATTTGCAGATCAATCAGAATGTGGAGAATGTGTCCCAGGGCTAATCCGGTTACGCCAAGACAAAGTATTAATTGGGTATGCGAGGTCTCGGCAAGGTAAGAATCATTATACATCAAATGATTCAATGCTCAAGATATCCCACTGTGTCTTTGATCTGGCTTGATTGACAGCCCTACGCTTCGAGGTCTCTTGGGCTAACGTACATACTGCAACAGCAACAACAACTTGCATTTATACAGCGCCTTTAACGTAGTAAAACGTCCCAAGGCTCATCACAGGAGCGCGATCACACAGAATTTGACCCCGAGCCACATAAGGAGATATTGGGGCAGGTGGCAGGTAGTTTTTTAAGGGGCGTCTTAAAGGAGGAGAGAGGTAGAGAGATTTAACGAGGGAATTCCAGAGCTTAGGGACTTGGCAGCTGAAGGCTCGACCACCAATGGTGGAGCGATTAAAAATCAGGGATGGCCAAGAGGCCAGAATTGGAGGAGCCCAGAGATCTCGGAGGGTTGTCGGGCTGGAGGAGGTTACAGAGATAGGGAGTGGGGGAGAGGTCACGGAGGGATTTGAAAACAAGGATGAGAATTTTTAAATCGCGACGTTGTCGGACCGGGAGTTAATGTAGGTCAGCGAGCACAGGGGTGATGGATGAGCGAGACTTGGTGCGAGTTAGGACACGGGCGGCAGAGTTTTGGATGAGCTCAAATTTATGGAGGGTGGAAGATGGAAGACCAGACAGGAGAGCGTTGGAATAGTCAAGTCTAGAGGTAACAAAGACATGGATGAGGGTTTCAGCAGCAGATGTGCTGCGGCAGAGGGGAGTTGGGCGATGTTACGAGGTGGAAGTAGGCGGTCTTGGTAACGGGGCGGATATTCACTGTCTATTTTCACAATATTTGTAACATTAGTGATGTAAGAAAACTACTAGGCACTTGGTCTAAGCGTTAAACAAAGCTTCAATCAACTGTTTTCCAACATGGAGATCTAGTTGTGGCCTTCACTAGTTCCTGTTAAGAATGTCCTGCGCAAGCTGGGCCCGTGCCCGAGTATTTATACTCTCCTTGGACAGCGCCACCCGCAGGCCACTCAGTATTATTTCATAAGTCTTTCTTTCATGAATGACAGATTCACGTCAATTAGTTTCTTGCTGTGGGATACTTGGCTATATTAACCCTTTTTAAACTAACATAAATAAATTGAGCTGACCAAAGATATTCTGAAGTGTTGCTTGTGGTTACACTGAGTAACTGTTTAGAAAGAAATTTCCAGCAAAAAAAGTAAAAAAAAATTTTGTTTTCCATCCAGACTCCAGCATCTGCCACATTTGACCCATTGTGACCCCACCTCATTGTCTTTGTTGTATTTTGCTATTGTCTTTGATGTAATGTTTTCCTGACTGACCTGTTTGGACACCATCCACACCTTTGATTGCCGTGATTATCTCTCTGCCGAGGTGTGATAAAGGGCAGTTAGAAAGATTGACTGTAATCATCTGGCAGTGTTCTCTGACTATATATGCTGTGCCTATATGTATTTCTTCACTTCACCTGACGAAGGAGCAGCGCTCTGAAAGCTTGTGATTTCAAATAAAGCTGTTGGACTATAACCTGGTGTTGTGCGACTTCTCACTTTTGTCCACCCCAGTCCAACACCGGCATCTCCGCATCATAGAAAGAACCTGTTCTTGGAAGAGATAAGAGTACAAAGGCACGATTAATGAATGAGCTGCAAGTAAGGCCTTGAAGAGTCGTCAGCAGGCTACATAACTCACTGTGGCTTTGTCGTCATCCAGCCATGTCTCTGCTGAAAAAACCTTCCCATACTGATAACAAGAGTAAGAGATAGCTCAGGAATACAGAAGTTAGAATGAAGCCTCTGCAGTCCATAAGCTTCTTACTGACATATCCAGAGGGTACTCGAGTTCAAAGGACAGGCCTAATAGTTGATTGATTAATCATGAAGTATCAATATTCTCATGTATACACCCCCATTTGTAATAAGTGGGTGTTGTCTAATAAACTGTATAAACTAAGCTGTATTGCCACTTTTTCCCTTGAGAACGATGGGCCGAAAATTGATCCCGGGACGCGAGAGTACGCACTGCATACTCTCGCGTATTCCCACTCCAATTGCCGGTTTTCTGCATGCCCTGCGCATGCGCTGAAAACCGGCAATTGCTCTTCCGAAAAGGGGGCGGGGCCTGGCTGCATCGCGTGCGCGCTACAGGCTGCGCGCACGCTGTGCACTTCATGGTTTGGACGCGCAGGTAAGTAGGGAAGATTTTGGAAATGTAAAAAGGAGGAGTAAGACCCGCTTTTAAGAAGGTAAGTAGTGAATTAAGTATTTTTTTGAATTTTTTTTGACAGGTATATCTTTTTTATAGACTTTAAAGACAGGTAAGTTTATTTTTATAACTTTTTAAAAGATTTTAAATTTTTTCAAAAATTTAATTTTTTATTTAAAATGGTTAATTTAATTAACTATACTTATTTTATTAATGTGATGTTTTTTTTTTTAATTTAATTGAGGTTTAGCTGTTATTTTGGGGGGGTGTAAGATTCATAAGTCTCTCAGCCATGCTGTGAGACTTATGAATGGAAGATGGTGTGCTGCCATTGGCTCTAACTGAGTCACGTGATCCCACAGCTCGCACGAATTAACTACGCCGCTGGGATACGCAAGCCCAGCACAGCTGATGTCTGGAACATCAATTTCGTGCGAGCTGGATCAGAAAAAGCATAAGCGAGGTGAGACATCGCGGGGAAGGCTTACCCCCGCGGGAACAGAGCGAGATCAATTTCTGGGCCGATGTCTCTAGCTAAGGGTAGCTGAGATAGTTCTCCCGTGTGCACTCGTAATAAAACTATTGGCCCAAAAATTAGTGAGGGAGCCTCCGTGCGAGGGTAAGGCTTCCCCGCGATCTCTCACTGCGCGCCGGCTTTTTCATTCCCAGCTCGCACGAACTTGATGTTCTAGACAGCAGCTGTGCAGTGCTTCCGTATCCCACAGGCGCAGTTAATTTGTGCGAGCTGTGGGATCACGTGACTCAGTTAGAGCCAATGGCAGCATACCATCTTCCATTCATAGCTTTCACAACAAGTGCTGTGAAAGCTATGAATCTATACCCCCCCAAAAGAACAGCTAAACCTCAATTAAATTTAAAAAAAAACCATCACATTAATAAAATAAGTAGTTAAATAAATTAACCATTTTAAACAAAATTTAAATTTTGTAAGAGTTCAAAGGACAGGCCTAGTAGTTGATTGATTAATCATGTAAACCAATGAAGTATCAATATTCTCATGTATACACCCCCATTAGTAATAAGTGGGTATTGTCTAATAAACTGTATAAACTAAGCTGTATTGCCACTTTTTCCCTTGAGAACGATGTCTCTAGCTAAGGGTAGCTGAGATAGTTCTCCCGTGTGCACTCGTAATAAAACTATTGATCTGAGTAACACCTGAGTCTGTTAGTTCTATTTTACCTTCCAGATTTTCCTCGCTTACAACAAGGCTGAAGCGTTTGTAACCATCTTCAGCCAGAAGTGCCGAGTGGATGATACATCTCGGCCTCCTCCTGAGGTCACCACCAATGTTCCCGTTAAGCTGCACGGCCACACAGCGGTCTGGACGTCCCATGCAGGCCGCTCAACGGCTTTACAATGGGAAAAACCGAGCATGCGCGGAAATTTGCATGGGCCGTGCAGCCTGTTAAAGGGGCCGCGCACCCAAAGAAAAGTTAGAGGGAACATTGGTCCCCACCATCACAGCAGGCAGTCTTCAGCCAATTCGATTCACTCCACGTGATATCAAGAAACGGCTGAGCGCACTGGATACAGCAAAGGCTGTGGGCCCCGACAACATCCCGGCTGTAGTGCTGAAGACTTTTGCTCCAGAACTAGCCACCCCTCTAGCCAAGCTGTTCCATTACAGCTACAAAACTGGCATCTACCCGAAAAAGTGGAAAATTGCCCAGTTATGTCCTGTCCACAAAAAGCAGGACAAATCCAATTCGGCCAACTACTGCCCCATCAGCCTACTCTCAATCATCAGCAAAGTGATGGAAGGTGTTGTCGACAGTGCTATCAAGCGACACTTAATAAAAACCTGGGTTCCGCTGAAGGGATAATGACTAGTCCTAGCCCTTTTCGGGCTACCCCAGATCAGGCGTATTCCCCAGACGTTCACCTTCAACTTAAGTTAGAGATAGCCGAATCCTAGAGATGCTTAATTGGGTCTAAAGTTCAGACTATCTCTCCCTAAAGGAAAGGAACAACTTGAAGATGTTACCGTCCTCCAGATAGCACTTTTAATAAGTTTAACTTGACTGTAACCTTCCGGATATTATGAGGGTCCGGAAAACTCCCCCAGAATTCTGCAACTCCTTACAGAAGAGTGTACAGAAATTGAGTTTGCGAGTTTGATACAGAAATACTCTGTGAGACAATTCTAAAAATATATAGATTTATTAAAGAACCGACATGTAGTTAACAGCTGGTGAGTCTATCGCAACTTTAACAGTTCAAAATACAAATAGCTTACATTCCTTATCAGAGATCCTTATTCTCAGATCTTAACTTAGTTACATTTCCACACTTCTACTTATTCTTAATCCAGAATATCCACCAAAATCAAATAAAAGTACCTTTTGATCCCCGAGACTCAGAGTTAAAAACTTACAGAGCCTGCCTCTGAAGTTGAGAATTGCTTTGCCCCTTCCAGCGACTTCTGACTTCCTATCTGAAAGCTCCATATTTTATACTCTTTTTGCAGTGGTATATTCTTTGAAGTTTTCTGTTGATGTAAGCTAATTATCTCCAGTCATCTTTCTGTTGACTTCTTTCTATTCTTACTGTCAATTCAGCTGCTAACTTGCAGAATTCTGTCTCTACCTTTAGGTGTTCGAAAGTTATCATAAAAAATGGTTATGACTGATGTATCTATTTGATGCCATTCTTACGAAGGTCTCCTATTGAATTCTTAAATTATTTTAGCTGCTTGTAAGCCAGACTTCGCATCTCCTTGTGTTCCAAGTTCAACACATAAACAATGTGATTGCTTGGTGCATCTATTGATGTAATATTTACAAAGTCTTCTGTTTGTACCTTTTACTATATGTAAATCAAAAACACTTCAGCCGAGTACTTGATTGTTTCCCCAGCCATCTTAGTTGGTTGTATTACAAACTTATGTTTCCTGTCTTTCATTTGATGTTACTTTTACAAAGACACATGGCTTGTTAATGTTCTGTGTTTCTGTTTGAAGTGTTAGTTTTTAACACTTTAAACTGGGTATAGCTATTGTGTTGGTTCCAAACTGCAGACTTCTTGGAACCTCCAACCCTCTGTTTCAATGAGGCCATTGTCTCAGTGTCAATAACCAATTCCCATTTCAAAAGCTTGTATGGTGTTTACAGCTTTGTGACTCATCTTAACTCAGAAGCCTGTATTCACAGCTTTGTGTCGTTGAGGCTTTCAGATTTTTAAACCCAGTTTGTCATATTTTAGTAAAGTCAGAATTCTGTTCATAGGATGGTGTATTTTTCTGAAATATGGCTCATTCCTTTACACCACCAGGACAACTTGGCTCTGTTGGACATCGTGGAGAGTTAAACGTTTTAACATTCAAACTCTTTCGTATCATGGAACAATAAACTCTGCAGTATAAACAGGATGGCTTTGAAGTGTCGTGAGAAGAAAGCATAGCTAGTCTTCTGATATGTAAAGTGCTTGTGCAAAGAAATACATGGCAGTAATGACATCAGCCATGAGTGATTAAAGTGTGACTTTCGGGGCTAGGGTAATAAACATTGGTAGAGGGTCTATTAGCTATAGTATGGAAAGATGACAGTTGACAAAGTCTATTCTTCAAAGAGTTTAAGGACAGTTACATCAGGAAGTCTTGTTTAAGGGATGTAACTTTGGAGTAAACTACTACAAATGTTTACAGGAGTAGTCTATCTTCAAAGGATTTGGGAATAGATACATCATAAAGAAAGAAAGAAAGACTTCCATTTCTATAGCACCTTTCACCACCACCGGACATCTCAAAGCGCTTTACAGCCAATGAACTGCTTTTGGAGTATAGTCACTGTTGTAATGTGGGAAACGCAGCAGCTAATTTGCGCACAGCAAGACTCCACAAACAGCAATGTGATAATGACCAGATAATCTGTTTTGTTAAGTTGATTGAGTGATATATATTGGCCCGGACACCGGGGATAACTCCCCTGCTCTTCTTCAAAATAGTGCCATGGGATCTTTTATGTCCACCTGAAAGAGCAGACGGTGCCTTGTCCGAAAGACGGCACCTCCGACAGTACAGCACTCCCTCAGCACTGCACTAGAGCGTCAGCCTGGATTTTTGTGCTCAAGTCCCGGGAGCGAGACTTGAACCCACAACCTTCTGACTCAGAGGCGAGTATGCTACCCACTGAGCCACAGCTGGCATGTCATGCAGTCTTATCGATGATATTTACCTTTGATGTAGGCAAAATATGGTGTATAAAGGAGCATGGTTTTCAGCATTTCCTTGGAGGCCTCGAAAGATACAGAAACAAAAAAGCCACTCCCTGATCCAGGTTGAGATGATTCCTCAGCCTAGGTATCAACAACAACAACTTATATTTATATAGCGCCTTTAACATAGTAAAACGTCCCAAGGCGCTTCACAGGAGTATTATAAGACAAAAAATGTTGACACTGATCCACATAAGGAGAAATTAGGGCAGGTGACCAAAAGCTTGGCCAAAGAGGTAGGTTTTAAGGAGCGTATTAAAGGAGGAAAGAGAGGTAGAGAGGCGGACAGGTTTAGGCAGGGAATTCTAGAGCTTAGGGCCTAGGCAACAGAAGGCACGGCCACCAATGGTTGAGTTATTATAATCAGGTATGCTCAAGATATCTCGGGGAGTTGTGGGGCTGAAGGCGATTACAGAGATAGGGAGGGGGTGAGGCCATGGCGGGATTTGAAAACAAGGATGAGAATTTTGAAATCAAGGCGTTGCTTAACTGGGAGCCAATGTAGGTCAGCGAGCACAGGGGTGATGGGCGAACGGGACTTGGTGCGAGTCAGGACACGGGCAGCCGAGTTTTGGATGACCTCAAGTTTATGTAGGGTAGAAGGGAAAAATTCAGTTGGTTGCACCTCCCGTTAGCGCCTTAAGAGGGCGCTAATTGGGCGCAAAGCAACTAGCGCCCGGGCACGGTGATGTTTGCGCCGCTCGCGAAATTAACTAGACATTTTGCAGCAGCGCTAAACACTACCGCCACGATCTCCTGCGCCGGCAGATCGTGACGTCAGTCGAGTGCGCAACGTCCCGGTAGCGCCCCGGAGCGGATATTGAGTGGCGCCCCCTGCTTTACCACCTGCCGCTAGCAACGACAGGTTGAGGGGAGCGTTTTGCAGTCAGGAAGGGACTGGGGGAGCGCTATTTAAAGGAGACCGCTTTCTGCCTTTTATTGTTGGTGACATTTTTGAACCACGCATTCTGAGAGAGAGAGAGAGAGACTTCTGGAGAGATTCAACGCTGAATGAAGGAGTTTTGGGTACTGAGCAGCACTTTGCAGGTTCATTTTAATTTGCCATTCCTTGTATCGATTTAGAAGAGACTGTGGGGGCTGCACTCTGAGCTCTTTCCCTGGGCCTCTCCATTGTTCTTTCCAGCAGATTTGATGTACAGGTCTCTCCAGGCCGAGATTCAAGGCTGCAATGAGCAGGATGTGGATGGAGAGCAAGATCGACCCTCCCCTTTAAGAACTGGCCGGCGCCATTGTGTGTGTGTTCCATTGCTGACTGACATCATATGAGCTTCGCCAGCGCTCTGAGTTAGCGCCTCACTCCTCGGCCTTTGCGCCTTAAGACAGGTGTGAAGCGCCTGATTTAGCGCTCCAATCACCTCCAGGGGCGATAAAAGTCAAGTTTGCAGTCGGAGGCGATAATTAGCGCCAGGCACTAATCTTTGCGCCCGGCCGATAATTGCGCCCCAAACGGGGCGATACTGAATTTCTCCCCCCATAGAGTTATACAGCAAAGAAAGAGGCCCTTCGGCCCATCGTGTCCGCGCTGGCCATCAAGCCCTATCTATTCTATCCCATTTTCCAGCACTTGGTCCGTAGCCTTGTATGCTATGGCGTTTCAAGTGCTCATCTAAATGCTTCTTGAATGTTGTGAGGGTTCCTGCCTCTACCACCCTTTCAGGCAGTGAGTTCCAGATTCCAACCACCCTCTGGGTGAAAAAGTTTTTCCTCAAATTCCCTTTAAACCTCCTGCCCCTTGAAACTATGCCCCCTGGTTATTGACCCCTCTACTAAGGGGAAAAGTTCCTTTCTATCTACCCTATCTATGCCCCTCATAATTTTGTACACCTCAATCAGGTCCCCTCTCAGCCTTCTCTGCTCTAAGGAAAACAACCCCAGCCTGTCCAGTCTCTCTTCATAGCTGAAGCGCTCCAGCCCAGGTAACATCCTGGTGAATCTCCTCTGCACCCTCTCCAATGCAATCACATCCTTCCTATAGTGTGGCGACCAGAACTGCACACAGTATTCCAGCTGTGGCCTAACTAGCGTTTTGTACAGCTCCATCAAAACCTCCCTGCTCTTATATTCTATGCCTCGGCTAATGAAGGCAAGTATCCCATATGCCTTTTTAACCACCTTATCTACCTGTCCTGCTGCCTTCAGGGATCTATGTACATGCACACCAAGGTCCCTCTGATCCTCTGTCCTTCCTAGGGTCCTACCATTCATTGTGTATGCCCTTGCCTTGTTATTGCTCCCAAAATGCATCACCTCACACTTTTCAGGGTTAAATTCCATTTGCCACTGTTCTGCCCATCTAACCATCCCGTCTATATCGTCCTGTAGCCTGAGGCTTCCCTCCTCGCTATTTACCACTCCACCAATTTTCGTGTCATCTGCGAACTTACTGATCATACCTCCTACATTCATATCTAAATCATTAATGTACACTACAAACAGCAAAGAACGTGAGAGGCCAGCCAGGAGTGCATTGGAATAGTCAAGTCTAGAGGTAACAAAGACATGGATGAGGGTATCAATAAAGTCTGTTCCATATACTAAACTACAGAGTGTATCGTGCTTACTCACAATGAGTTGTTGCGAACCAGAGGAGGATGAGTTTAACTGCTATCATTTGATGCTGTAAACTCGTCCAACGAATACGCTGATGGTGAGTATGATCTGGTATCGATACTAGGTATAACTAGCTCCTGGGAATCGCGATCCAGGGAATAGGATGAAATCAGACAAAATAGCTGGTTTCTCGACCAAGTTGGTCCCTTTGAAAATATCTAACGGGATTAAAAGTAAGTGGGGGGGGGGGAACCTTACAGTTTTTCTAAAGAAATTTTAAACGGGAGCTGGGAGGAGCTTGAGCGGGCACTGCAGAATACGGGCTGGATTTTCAATGACCCGTGGAGTCAGGTTTGGAGGCGTGTGGGGGGTTAAAGTTGCAGATTCGGGGGTCCCGACCCCATCCCGCCTCCAACCCGCCTCCACGCAATTTTGATAAAATTGTGTGCGGTGTTCCCGACTCCATCCCGCCTCTAAGAGGCGGGAGAGGCCATTAAAGCCCTTAACAAGCCCTAAATTGACTCTGTAATGCCATTTTGAAACGTTTTAGCTAGTTTAACCCTCTTCTGACGTGAAGTACGCCTGATGTAAAACACGCCAGTGAAACCTGGCGGGAGCACAAGTGGATAGCTGACTATCAGCTGCAGGTCCACTATTACAACGGAGATGTGATGAAGGTAGTAGTAGTATTCGGTCTGAAAGTCGCCTCTGATGCTGCTGCATTGAAGGTCTTCAGAGACTGCCGGGGCCTTTGGAGGACCTGAATGGAAACTCTCTCTCTCTCTCTCTCTCCTGAGATGCCGCTCATTTTGCATCCAGGTCCTCTCACAGCAAAGGCCAGGCAATCTCTGAGACCAGACCAGGCAGTCTCTGACCTACAATGATGACATCATCAGAGGCGACTTTCAGACTGAAACCACTAATTGGTTCATGGGTTCCCACATGCTGGAACTCAATTGCCCAATTAAGTGAAAATCGCATCAATCTCCCACATCCAATTTCAGGCGGGTGGATAACACGAAATGCGGATGACACGACCCCAACCCGACCCCAAGACAAAATCCAGCCCTAGGTGTCTGCAGAGCCAAAAAGGACAGCAGGCAGACAATGGGCCTGTTTCAGCAGAAACTAAACAACAGAGTACCCTACGTCGTCCAGTACTTCCCCGGAGCGGAGAAACTACGCCATGTTCTTCGCAGCCTTCAACATGTCATCGATGACGACGAACACCTTGCTAAGGCCATCCCCACGCCTCCACTACTCGCCTTCAAACAGCCGCCTAACCTCAAAAGTACCATCGTTCACAGCAAATTACCCAGCTTTCAGGAGAACAGCGACCACGACACCACACAACCCTGCCACGGCAACCTCTGCAAGACATGCCAGATCATGGACACAGATTCCGTCATCACACATGAGGACACTACCCACCAGGTACATGGTACATACTCATGTGACTCGGCCAACGTTGTCTACCTGATACGTTGCAGGAAAGGATGCCCCAGAGCATGGTACATCGGCGAGACCATGCAGACACTGAGACAACGTATGAACGGACACCGCGCAACAATCGCCAGGCAGGATTGTTACCTCCCAGTCGGGGAACACTTCAGCAGTCAAGGGCATTCAGCCTCGGATCTGCGGGTTAGCATTCTCCAAGGCGGCCTTCGGGATACACGACAACGCAAAATCATCGAGCAGAAACTGATAGCCAAGTTCCGAGGAGAGAGAGGAATTGGAAGTTAAAGTGCGCAGCGTAGAGGTTGAGGTGGGCAGACTACAGTTAGAAAAGGCGCTGGAAAAAAGTGTACCTACAGAAACAGAGACAAATACAGAAACAGGAATAGAAGCAGAAATGAAAAGACAGTGGCCTTGGGCCAATGAAAGAACAGTCTGAGGTGTTGCTCACTAAATCGGTGAAGGAAGCCTCGGATGAGAAACTGATGCAGAAACAGTTAGAAACGAAAGCGTGCTCAGAAGCACTGTAGGACTGGGCTGTCTCCGAACTGATGAGAGGGTCAGTGAAAACTTAAAATGTGGGAGTTCTAAGCAATGTTCCCTGTAAGCGGCGCTTCGCTCTGCGGAGCCTGTTTTTTTTCAACGCGCGGTCCCTTTGAATTTCTGTGCCTGCGCGGTATTGCCAATGTAAAAGCCGGTGAGCGGCCTGTGTGGGACCTTGCAGATTACTGCGCGGCCGTGCAAGAGCGCAGCTTAGAACATAAGAACATAAGAACATAAGACGTAGGAGCAGGAGTCGGTCATTCGGCCCCTCGAGCCTGCTCCGCCATTCAATAAGATCATGGCTGATCTGATCTTGGCCTCAACTCCACTTCCCTGCCCACTCCCCATAACCCTCAACTCCCTTACCTTTCAAAAATCTGTCTATCTCCGCCTTAAATATATTCAATGACCCAGCCTCCACAGCCCTCTGGGGCAGAGAATTCCAAAGATGCACGACCCTCTGAGAGAAGAAATTCCTCCTCATTTCCGATTTAAAAGTTAGAGGGAACATTGGTTGTAAGCATGGTCTAAAGGGATGCGGAATGGGAGTTGGAATGTTGAAAATGTTCGAGGTAGTTATAGCGGTTCCAAATGTTGAACTGAGAAAAGGACTGGAGCTCTCGACTGAATCTTCAGCGGTCCCTTCACCCTTTACTCTACGTCATTACACCCCTCCTATATACCAGAGAAAGGTGTTAAGAATTGTGCAGGAGGTAACAGGCTTGGGTGAGGACACGGACTGTGAGCTTAAGTGAGTTACTGTGAGTTTTGAATCAGTACAGAATGAGATTCAGTAGAAAACATCAGAAATTAAAAATTGGTCTAAGCAATAAAAGGATTAATTAGTCTATGATTGAATAAAGGAGGAAAGGGAAGATCGTGCCCCTTTTCTGCTGTTCAAGAGAAGTTTTTTTGTTTTCAGTGTGAATGCTAATGTTTCTTTACAAAGCATGTGTGAATGCTTCTGTGTCACCGGCTGTGGCTCCACTCTCTTTTTCAAGCTGTATTGTGTTTAGTTTAAGATATTGGTCTGGAGTAAATTGGAGCTATTGAGGTTAATTTACCTATTAAATTGTGAAAACCAGACTTTTATTAAGGCCATGGTAAAATTATGGTTGTGGTAAGTTGTGTGAAAGTCTCTAGTTCCGGACATGAGATTATAACATAAATAATTGGCATTTTTGAATTTCTGACCAATGTCAAGTACTCAATGCTTTGAGGTGATTGTTTCATCACCTTGGTGGTACCGGAATGTGTGGCCAGGGAAAGGAATAGGAATGTGACTGCTGTGTGTATGAGAACGATCTGAAGATATCTTGTAGTTGGATCGTATGACAAAATTGTTTCACAGAATGTTTAAAGTTTATATTGGTGTTGCTAATGATGTTTTGACCTGATTTTTTAATTCCTAGGGATGGATGGAAAAATTGGTAACATATTTGTGGCTTCATTGCTCACGTTTTGAAAATTGGAAGTAAAGGAAGAGCTGAAATGTATTTCTGAATTTAATGGTATCAGAATCTTTGTGCAAGTTTTAAAGGCACAAAGACTCCAAAAGTAACAGAGTTTGGTTCTTATTTATTTATTGAAAGCTTTTTTTAATTTACTTGAAAGCTGCGAAAAGCTGACACAAGCCGACATTGATTGATGATGTCTGGGTTTGTCTTCTTCTGAAATATCAAAAAATAAGTTCACTCTTTGCAGAAGCAGCTGAGTGTGTGTGTTTTTGTTTTTGCTTTCGAGTATCAGAGTAACTCAGTTTTAATTCAACATTTGCATCTTTTGCTGAATGTAAACATTTTGGGCATTATTAAAATTTAAGTTTCTTAATTTGAGTGGATATTTCCCCACAGTGACAGAAGGGAATCAGGAATTGACACATTAACCCATTGGGCTCGCAAGAAAAGCCACAATGGAGAGGACTATATGTGTGTTGATGGAGCAAGATTACCAAGAGTGGTTCTTCAACATAACTATGACTTCAAAGTGTTACAGATCAAGCTTTGCTGGAAAAGTGTAGTAGGCGCTCCAGCAGTAGGTCAGAATTTAAGTTCTTATCTGCAGACATCGATGGATCTTGCATGTCGCAGTGTGGTGACAAATTTAGACAAGACTTTGCCTTTTACATGCTCGGATTTAACCTATTCGGAGTTGTCTGTTATCTTCCAACACAGATTGCTCGAGTAGGGAAGATATAAGACTTACATCCAAATGTAATTAGAAGCACTTATGTCTCCTTTGTAAAACCACCAAGCCTTGGCATAATTTGTTTGTGAAATTAAAATTGATCAGATAAATTAGTAAGAGCTGTTGTTCAAGCAGGAAATTTATCTGAAGCTTAAGGGGAGAATCACATTTTATTTTTGAAAATGTCCAGTCTAAGTGGGTCCTGTCCAAAATTGTGTATTCAGGTAGAAAGTGTTTTAGGGGATTGGGATTTTGAAATGATAGAATGAGAAATAACATTTTGAGAAATAAAAGATGCAATAAGAATTAAAGTAAATGAACAAAAATGTGTTATTAACTTGGATTGATTTTGGAACTTTATTACATTTTACTGGTCATATGGTAATGGATGGTAAAGTTCCTCCAGAGATCATGAATGAGATGAAATGGTAATATAATGGTATGTGTAAAATAGGATCAGTGGAAGTGATTTAGGATATAAGATAGGAACAAGGGAAAATTACACCACCAAATGGGAATTTTTCTAAAAATCATTTTCCTCGGTGATTATGGGTGAATTTCAGGAACCCAAACAGGGGTTAGGAAAAGATGTGTGATTGCATAAATCCCCGAGTAACATAAATCACCTGGGCATGATTCCAGAAAAGATTTCAATTTGGTATCAATGTACATTCTATTGAAAGTCAGGAAAGTGTAGCTGAGAATGATTCATTGATAGGTTTCTCGTGGAGACGTGCAATATTAACCCAGGTGAAACTTATGCTAAACATAGAAACATAGACATAGAAACATAGAAAATAGGTACAGGAGTAGACCATTCGGTCCTTCGAGCCTGCACCGCCATTCAATGCGTTCATGGCTGAACATGCTACCTCAGTACCCCATTCCTGCTTTCTCGCCATACCCCTTGATCCCCCTAGTTGTGAGTGTTATATCTAACTCCCAGTCAGGGAAGTGTAGCTGAGAATGATTCATTGGTAGGTTTCTCGTGGAGACGTGCAATATTCACCAAGGTGAAACTTACGCAAAAGGAGCAAATGCATTGAGATATGATGGTAATAAGATTAAAACCTTAAATAAGCCCATGAGGGGTCACCAGGGGCTGGCGGTGATTAGGGTTGAGAAGTGGTAAGGTTAACAATAATCTTGGATTACGTCTGCAGATGCGTCTTTGCCTATATTGTACAATGAGAAAAATAAATTTGATAGCCTGGCCATTATCCAACATTGGGACTATACAGGAAGAGATGAGAAAAGACCTCCAAACTTTTGATAAGATAATTTAATAGCCCAGGGCTTGAATTTGATGTCAAGTGTGGTATGATATTGGGATAATGTGTGTGCAAATGTGATGTGTTGCGCATGAGGCAACTAGCATGCAGAAATGCATGGTGAAGATGCGCTGAAGAACAGGTCTCAGACATGCTCAGTTACTTGACAACAGCACGACGTGAAATGGTTAATGTGGCTCAGGAGCGTGAGACAACTCTTAATCAAGGCACTGACATATACTCCATAGCGAAACTGACCTTTTAATGAAACAATATAGAGTTAAACACACTGCTACCAATCAGAGGGATTGAAATTAAAGAAAAGATAGATAGAATTTGGATTTCTAAAATTCAGGGTTGAGTTTCTTTTGAGTTAACAATGAAATTGGAATGACTGAAAGCTCATGGAAAATGATACTTAGCAAGAATATCTACAAGATGGATAATGGCAAAAGGAGAGCTGAGAATCTTTTAAGTCCATGCTTTGGCCTGGATGGTGTCAAGCTTCTTGAGTGTTGTTGGAGCTACAATCATCCAGGCTAGTGGAGATTATTCCATCACACTCCTGACTGACTTGTGCCTTGTGGATGTTGGAAAGGCATTGGAGAGTCAGGAGGTGAGTCACTTGCCACAGAATACCCAGCCTCTGACCTGCTTTTGTAGCCACAGTATTTATGTGGCTGGTCCAGTTGCGTTTCTGGGCAATGGTGACCCCAGAATGTTGATGGTGGGGGATTTGACATTGGTAATGCCATTGAATGTCAAGGGGTGATGGTTAGACTTTCTCTTGCTGGAGATGGTCATTGCCTGGCACTTGTGTGGCATGAATGTTACTTGCCACTTATCAGCCCAAACCTGAATGTTGTCCAGGACTTGCTGCACGTGGGCATGGACTGCTTCATTATCTGAGGAGTTGCGAATGGAACTGAACACTGCAATTATCAGCAAACATCCCCATTTCTGATCACGATGGAGGGAAGGTCATTGATGAAGCAGCTGAAGATTGTTGGGTCTAGGACACTGTTAGAAATTAGGGGTACCTAGGTACCTAAAATATATATGGTTATGCGAATGAAATTGTGACATGAATAATTTTGTGTTTAAATAATTGTATTAGAGCTTGAGACAAGTAAAGGGTTAATATATAAGTTGTGTGTTACTGGAACTGCGGAAGTTTCGGTTTCCTGGAAAACTTGTATTAGAGTTTGAGACAAAGGGGGAGAAATTCAGTATCGCCCCATTTGGGGCGCAATTATCAGCCGGGCGCAAAGATTAGCGCCTGGCGCTAATTATCGCCACCGACTGCAAACTTGACTTTTATCGCCCCTAGAGGTGATTGCAGCGCTATATCAGGCGCTTCACACCTGTCTTAAGGCGCAAAGGCCGAGGAGCGAGGCGCTACCTCAGAGCGCTGGCGAAGCTCATGTAATGTCAGTCAGCAATGGAACACACACACAATGGCACGGGCCAGTTCTTAAGGGGGATGGTTAATCTTGCTTTCCATCCACATCTGCTCATTGCAGCCTTGAATCTCGGCCTGGAGAGACCTGCACATCAAATGTGCTGGAAAGAACAATGGAGAGTACCAGGCCAAGAGCTCAGAATGCAGCCCCCACAGCCTCTGCTAAATCGATACAAGGAATGGCAAATCAAAATGAACCTGCAAAGTGCTGCTCAGTACCCAAAACTCCTTCACACAACGTTGAATCTCTCCAGAAGTCTCTCCCTCTCTCTCTCAGAATGCGTAGTTCAAAAATGCCACCAACAATAAAAGGCAGGAAGCGGTCACCTTTAAATAGCGCTCCCCCTTTCCCTTCATGACTGCAGAACGCTCCCCTCAACCTGTCGTTGCTAGCATCAGGCGGTAAGGCAGGGGGCGCCACTCAATATCTGCTCCGGGGCGATACCGGGGCGTTGCGCACTCGAGTGACGTCATGATCTGCCGGCGCAGGAGATCGTGGCGGTAGTGTTTAGCGCCGCCGCAAAATGTCTAGTTAATTTCGCGAGCGGCGCAAACTTCGCCGCGCCTGGGCGCTAGATGCTTTGCGCCCCATTAGCGCCCTCTTAAGGCGCTAACGGGAGGCGCAACCAACTGAATTTTTCCCCCAAAGTGTTTTTAGTTAGTTAGATTAGATGATGTATAACACAGGGGCCCACAGCATGGCCTTGCCTGCCAGGCTAGCTGTCTGTAAGTTTAGGATTTTCACTCTGTTGTTGTGTCTTTAATTTGGCCAATGAAGGCCCAACCTATGTTTCTTCCATTATTACTAATAACCATATTATAATGCTACAGTAAGAATTGGAGTTCGTTTAACAGAACTGCTTACAAAGATAATTAAAAGTTAATTAGTATAAAGGACATAGAATAGAAAGAATTTATTGGAGTTAAGGTATCATCTCAGGATGAAACAGCCTGTTAGATTAAAGGGAGATAGTTTGGATAGCGGCTGGTTGAGCAGACAGCTCTAGCTTGCAGCCTCTGATTTAATGGCCCAAGATTGTCCCTGGCACACGCACTGGCTGCACCAGGGAGGAAAGATAGGATGAGATAAGAGACTATGGGGGAGAAATTCGGTTGGTTTGCACCTCCCGTTAGCGCCCTAAGAGGGCGCTAATGGGGCACAAAGCAACTAGCGCCCAGGCGCGGCGATGTTTGCGCCGCTCGCGAAATTAACTAGAGTTTTTGCGGTGGCGCAAAAGTTTACCGCCCCAATCTCCTGCGCCCGCAGATCATGACGTCAGTTGAGCGTGCAATGCCCTGGTGGCGTCCCGGACCGGATATTGAGTGGTGCCCCCCCTCCTTTCCGCCTGGCACAAGCAACGACAGGGAGACTGGAACGTTTCCCAGTCGGTGAGGGGCTGGGGGGGCGCTATTTAAAGGCGCACTCTTCCTAGCTTTTTCTGTGGTAGACATTTTTGCACCACTCATTCTGACAGAGAGAGAGATTCTGAGAGAGAGATAGAGAGACTTCTGCATAGAGTCAACGCTGTGTGAGGTAGTTTTGGCTACTGAGCATCACTTTGCAGGTACTTTTGGATTTGACCTTCATTACTTCGATTGCCAAGAGACTCTGAGGGCTGCACTGATTCGGGGCGTCGTCCTGCGCCTGCAGAATCGGAGGCAACAGAGACGCAGAGAGAGAATGGCAATCATGGTCAGACGAAGGAGGGCCAACAGGCCTCTGCACAGGAGACCTTACCCTCCCAGGGTATTCCGGGAACAATTCTCCTACATTCATTTGTCTGAGGAGCAGTGTTTGCGCAGGCTGCGCTTCAGCAAGGAGGTGGTCACTGAGCTCGGCCAGATCTGCAGCCTCAACTGAGGACCAGGACGTCTCTGTCGGTGGCAGTGAAGGTCACAGTGGCTCTGAATTTTTATGCCACCGGCTCCTTTCAAGCAGCTACTGGGGACATCACCAATATCTCCCAGTTTGTGGTCTATTGCTGTATCCATCAGGTCACAAATGCCCTCTATAAAAGGAGACGCCAGTACATCTCTTTCCCGATGACCCAGGCGAAACAACATGAATGCGCATTGGGCTTTGCGAGGATAGCGGGCTTCCCCATGGTGCAGGGCGCCATTGACTGCACGCATGTGGCATTGCATGCACCGCATGAGAATGCAGAGGTTTTCCGAAACCGCAAGGGGTTCCACTCCTTAAACGTCCAGTTGGTCCGTGACCACAAACAGCTGATACTCGCCGTCAATGTCCGCTATCCTGGCAGCAGCCACGATGCTTTCATCCTGCACCAGACTACTGTGGCAGAACTTTTCCAGGCACCGCATCACCTAAGTGGTTGGCTCCTCGGAGACAAGGGTTATCCACTCTGCACCTGGCTGATGACACCGCTCCGTAACCCCAACACCCCTGCTGAGCTGCAGTACAATGAGAGCCATCTCGCCACCAGGAACATCATTGAGCAGACGATCGGCGTGCTCAAGCAACGGTCTGCTGTCTGGACCACTCAGGAGGAGCCCTGCAGTACTCGCCTGAGCAAGTCTCCCTCTTCATAGTTGTGTGCTGCATTCTTCATAACCTTGCAATCCTCAGGACCCAGCCAATGCCACCAGGCCTTGGAGCACCACCGGAGGAGGAGGAAGAGGAGGAGGAAGAGGAGGAGGATGATCAGCAGCAGCACCAAGGCGGGAGGGAGGCCCACAATGTTGAAACTGCAAGGGCCGTCCGTCAACGACTGATAACAAGCTGCTTCTAGGCCCCTACTCAGGAAATGGCTTCTGGCATGGAGAACAACATGATGGAAAGCAATCCGCAACCCCAAAGCCAGCCAAGGCAGCAATGATTCCAAAGGCCAAACCTGTACATTTTGAATACAAAAACTTTTTTATTTTACAAACTCTGTGTGTGTCATTTATTCATGACAAACTAATAGAAACAAACACAAAAAATCATTAATTAACATAACTGGTTCTCACAACCTGGAGATAATGGCCAAAACACTAAACAAAAGTTTGAACACGAACCTCGGCCTTTAATAAAAAATTGACCAACATTTCGTCATGCCTCCTATTTTTTGCCCTTCGAGGGTGATCTCCTTCCCTTGCGCACTTCCCCCCTTCCCACCCTACTGCTCCTCCGTAATGGGGCCCCAGTGGCTGCAGCAAGGCTGCTGGAAGGCTGCTGATTGTCAGAACCTGAGACTGCAGTTGCCCTTGAAGGACGTCCTCGACCAGCTCTGGGCCTGGAGGGCCCGGCTGCAGACTGCACCAACTCTGCATGGGCGGCAGCAGTCTGCCCTACAGGCGGTGGCAAGTGCAATGGGGAAGTGACAGTGGTGGCAGCAGGAATGCTGTCATCTTGAGAGAGGACAGCAACTCCCTGCTCGACCGACACACTGGCACTCCCACGGAGTAGCACTTCAGCATCCGGAGCAATCTGCTGGAGCACAGATTGCTGGCCTGCTGCGGCGCGGTGAGAGCCCCGGGGAAATGTGTCCGAACCAGCGAGAATGGCAGCAATCAGTGCTTGCATCGCCTCAATCTGAGTCTGCATGAGACCCATCTGAGATTGGATCATGGCAGCCAGTGACTGAATTGCAGCACTAAGCATTTGCGTGGCATCCGCCTGTGCTACAGCGAAGTGCTCCACACTCCTTGCCAGTGATCCAATGCATTCGGGCACCCTTCCCACTGCACCCATGAGCTGAGTGTGCATGTCCACCACCTGGGTGTTCAATTCAGCGATGAGCCACTCCTCCTCTGCATCCAGTGCAGCAGGACTTGCTGGTCTACTCTCCCTCCGGGGAGAAGGCCCCCGAGCTTCCCTAGCCACATCGCTTTGCTGCAGCCCGCTGGGTCCCTGGAGCTTCACCCTCATCAGACCCTTCCCCCCTGCTCCCCTCCAGGGAAGGCGTGTTCCCAGTGTGGGCATGGGCTTCCTCGGGACGGTAATCAGAATAGTACAGGGTGACGAGAAGAGCGAGAAGAGTTACTGTGAGATTTGGGGAGAGATAGCATCGCAGGTGGGTGCGAAGAAATGTAAAGTTAAGGAAGCCAGAAGTAGGCTGGCGAGGCGAAGTTGTATTCCTGAAAGAGAAAAATGCACAACTTGAAAAAGACTTGCAGGACTGGCAAGGCTGACACGTCACAGCCCGTTCCCTTCTCCGCCAAGAGCAAGCCTTGGCAGATGAAGCATGACTTGCCTCAAGACGCCACCACCAGGTGTAGGAGGATAACAAGGCTTCAAAAATCAAAAATGAATCCCTGATCTCACAACTTGAGGACGCCGGGGGGGCCTTGAGAGAATTACTGGAGAAACCCCCTCTGGTGAACACCGACCATACTCACTGCCAATTAAAAATTATGGAATTGAAGGGAAAGCTGGGGAGACAAAGGGCTGCTGTTGCGGCCGTCAGTCGCCTTAAACCAGGGGATCCCAGTATTAACTGGGACGATCTAACAAGAAAAGCCCAGTGCAATAATAACCCCATCTGCCAAAATAGTCCCTCACCCTCTGCGCCTCCGTCTCCCTATCCAGGGCAAACTGCCCCGGTAGAAACTGAGCAGGTTAATATAGTCACTACTACCACCCGATTTGGTGACCCTACACCCTCGGATGATGAATTCGATAATGATACCTCATCTGTAGCCTACAACCTGCCCCCAAATGTGGAAACAACTACGACCACCAGTAGAAGTTTGACCCCGGCAGACTAGCCGAAGAATTGGGGCCAATAAGCTGGGGGACGAACCCAGTCGTCCTAACAAGTGATTGGGGTACGTTCCCTCGCTGTCACCCTGAGTTCGAGTGGACAGACTTAAAGTGATTGGGGTACGTTCCCTCGCTGTCACCCTGAGTTAGAGTGGACAGACTTAAAGCAAGTTCTGTTGGCATGCATCTCACGGGAACTCAAGTTACCACTCTCACGGGAAATCTGTGATAAAACAAGGGTTGGTGGAATGTCATGGTTGCAGTTTGTTCCCGTTTGGGCACGGACTCAGTTAATTTCACCCGTGCGGCCGGGGACGCCCCTCAACCTCCTTTGCTCGAATGAAAACAAATGCAGCTTCTCCAACCTGTCCTTGTAGCTGATCCCCCATCCCCAGAACCATTCTGGTAAATCTGGCAAAGCAGCGGCAGCGGCGAGAGGATAAAGAGCGGCCCGAGAGCGGCCCTGAATTAAAGCAGCGGCAGCAGCGAGAGGATAAAGAGCGGCCCGAGAGTGGACCTGAATTAAAGCAGTGGCAGCGGTGAGAGGATAAAGAGCGGCCCGAGAGCGGACCTGAATTAAAGCAGTGGCAGCGGCGAGAGGATAAAGAGCGGCCCGAGAGCGGAGCTGAATTAAAGCAGCGGCGAGAGGATAAAGAGCGGCCCAAGAGTGGACCTGAATTAAAGCAGCGGCGAGAGGATAAAGAGCGGCCCGAGAGCGGACCTGAATTAAAGCAGCGGCAGCAGCGAGAGGATAAAGAGCGGCCCGAGAGCGGACCTGAATTAAAGCAACGGCAGCAGCGAGAGGATAAAGAGCGGCCCGAGAGCGGACCTGAATTAAAGCAGTGGCAGCGGCGAGAGGATAAAGAGCGGCCCGAGAGCGGAGCTGAATTAAAGCAGCGGCGAGAGGATAAAGAGCGGCCCAAGAGTGGACCTGAATTAAAGCAGCGGCGAGAGGATAAAGAGCGGCCCGAGAGCGGACCTGAATTAAAGCAGCGGCAGCAGCGAGAGGATAAAGAGCGGCCCGAGAGCGGACCTGAATTAAAGCAACGGCAGCAGCGAGAGGATAAAGAGCGGCCCGAGAGCGGACCTGAATTAAAGCAGTGGCAGCGGTGAGAGGATAAAGAGCGGCCCGAGAGCGGACCTGAATTAAAGCAGTGGCAGCGGTGAGAGGATAAAGAGCGGCCCGAGAGCGGACCTGAATTAAAGCAGCGGCAGCAGCGAGAGGATAAAGAGCGGCCCGAGAGCGGAGCTGAATTAAAGCAGTGACGGCGGCGAGAGGATAAAGAGCGGCCCGAGAGTGGACCTGAATTAAAGCAGTGGCAGCGGTGAGAGGATAAAGAGCGGCCCGAGAGCGGACCTGAATTAAAGCAGTGGCAGCGGTGAGAGGATAAAGAGCGGCCCGAGAGCGGAGCTGAATTAAAGCAGCGGCAGCGGTGAGAGGATAAAGAGCGGCCCGAGAGCGGAGCTGAATTAAAGCAGCGGCAGCGGCGAGAGGATAAAGAGCGGCCCGAGAGCGGACCTGAATTAAAGCAGTGACAGCGGCGAGAGGATAGAGAGCGGCCCGAGAGTGGACCTGAATTAAAGCAGTGGCAGCGGCGAGAGGATAAAGAGCGGCCCGAGAGCGGAGCTGAATTAAAGCAGCGGTGAGAGGATAAAGAGCGGCCCGAGAGTGGACCTGAATTAAAGCAGCGGCAGCAGCGAGAGGATAAAGAGCGGCCCGAGAGCAGACCTGAATTAAAGCAGTGGCAGCGGTGAGAGGATAAAGAGCGGCCCGAGAGTGGACCTGAATTAAAGCAGCGGCAGCGGCAAGAGAATAAAGAGCGGCCCGAGAGCGGACCCGAATTAAAGCAGTGGCAGCGGTGAGAGGATAAAGAGCGGCCCGAGAGCGGACCTGAATTAAAGCAGCGTCCGCGGCGAGAGGATAAAGAGTGGCCCGAGAGCGGACCTGAATTAAAACAGCGTCCGCGGCGAGAGGATAAAGAGCAGCCCGAGAGCGGACCTGAATTAAAACAGCGTCCGCGGCAAGAGGATAAAGAGTGGCCCGAGAGCAGAGCTGAATTAAAGCAGCGGCAGCGGTGAGAGGATAAAGAGCGGCCCGAGAGCGGACCTGAATTAAAGCAGTGCGAGGCTCCGATTCAAAACAACATCAAAGAGTGACGTCACAGGAGAGCAGGTATGTGATTGGTTTGTGAGTATTACAGCTCTTTTTTGCTCTCTAAGTTAGGGAAGGGGGTTAAATTAAGAGCTGAGAAACTGTAACTTGCAAGTACTTATTAAATTAATAACTTAAACTAAATAAAATAATCAAACAATAAACTTAAAATATCGATTGAATAAAATATTTAACTAATTAGTTAATACATAAAACAAGGTTAGATGGACGTGGCAGGGCAGGTGGTGTGTCATAACTGCAACATGTGGGAGTCTGTGGAGAGCATCGCGATCCCGAGCAACCACATCTGCAGTAAGTGTTTGCAACTCGAGGAACTTCGGCTCAGAGTCGTTGAGCTGGAGTCTGAGGTGCAGACATTGTGGGGCATCAGGGAGGGGGAGAGTTACCCGGACACTTTGTTCCAGGAGGCAGTCACACCCTTTAGGTTAAGTAGTACTTTAGAGTTCATCAGTGGTCAGGGACAGGAGGGTGTGACCGCGAGTCAGGAAGCTATGGGGACCCAGGATGTAGTGATGGAGGAGCCTCAGTTCTGGACCTTGTCCAACAGGTACGAGGTACTTTCTACCTGTATGGATGAGGAAAAGGACTGCAGGGAGGATGGACAAACTGACCACGGTGCTGTGGTACAGGGGGCCATCCAAGTGGGGGGGGGGGGGGGGAGAATGAAGGAATGTGGTAGTAGTAGGGGACAGTATAGTCAGGGGGATAGATACTGTTCTCTGCAGTCGCGAAAGAGAGTCCCGAAGGCTGTGTTGCCTGCCAGGGTTAAGGATATCTCCTCGCGGCTGGAGAAGAACTTGGAGTGGGAGGGGGAGGATCCAGTTGTTGTGGTCCCTATAGAAACTAACAACATAGGTAGAACTAAGAATGAGTTTCTGCTGAGGGAGTTTGAGGAGCTAGGGTCTAAATTAATAAGCAGAACCACAAGGGTAATAATCTCTGGATTACTACCTGAGCCACGCGCAAATTGGCATAGGGTCAAGCAGATCAGAGATTTAAATGCGTGGCTCGGAAGATCAGGAAGTAGAATCAGTATGGGTGGAGATAAGGAATAACAAGGGGCAGAAAACATTGGTAGGAGTAGTATATAGGCCCCCTAACAGTAGTTATACCGTTGGAAAGAATATTAATCAGGAAATAGTAGGAACTTCCAACAAAGGTAATGCAATAATCTTGGGGGACTTTAATCTTCATATAGACTGGACAAATCAAATTGGCAAAGGTAGTCTGGAGGATGTGTTCATGGAATGCATTCAGGACAGTTTCCTGGAACAATATGTCATGGAACCAACCAGGAAACAGGCTATTTTAGATCTTGCATTGTGTAATGAGACAGGGTTAATTAGCAATCTCATAGTAAAGGATCCTCTGGGGCAGAGTGACATAATATGATAGAATTTCACATAAATTTTGAGAGTGACTTGCCTAAGTCCGAAACTAGAGTCTTAAACTTAAATAAAGCCAATTACATAGGTAAGAGGGGCGAGTTGGCTAAGGTAAAATAGAAAAATAGATTGAAAGGTATGGCGGTAGATAAGCAGTGGCTAGCATTTAAAGGAATATTTCATAATTCTCAACAAAAATACATTCCATTGAGAAACAAAAACTCCATGGGAAAAGTGATCCAATCGTGGCTAACTAAAGAAGTTAAGGATAGCATTAGATTGAAAGAAGAAGCTTATAATGTTGCAAAGAATAATAGTAAGCCTGAGGATTGGGAGAGTTTCAGAAACCAGCAAAGGTTGACCAAAAAATTGATAAAAAGGGAAAAAATAGAATATGAGAGAAAACTAGCAAGAAATATAAAAGCAGATTGTAAGAGTTTCTACAAGTATGTAAAATGGAAGAGAGTAGCAAAAGTAAACGTTGGTCCCTTAGAGGCTAAGACAGGAGAAATTATTATGGGGAATAAGGAAATGGCAGAAACGTTAAACAAATATTTTGTATCTGTCTTCACAGTAGAAGACACAAAAAGCATACCAAAAATGGTAGGGAACCAAGGGTCTAATGAGGGTGAGGAATGTAACGTAATTAACATAAGTAGAGAAAAAGTACTAGAGAAACTAATGGGACTAAAAACCGACAAAGCTCCTGAACCTGACAGCCTACATCCTAGGGTTCTAAAAGAGGTGGTTGAAGAGATTGTGGATGAATTGGTTTTGATCTTCCAAAATTCCCTAGATTCTAGAATGGTCCCAACAGATTGGAAGGTCCACCGCTATTCAAGAAAGGAGGGGGAGAAAAAATAGGGAACTACAGGCGAGTTAGCCTGACATCAGTCGTCGGGAAAATGCTGGAATCCATTGTTAAGGAAGTGGTATCAAATCACTTAGAAAATCATAACATGATTAGGCAGAGTCAACATGGTTTTATGAAAGGGAAATCGTGTTTGACAAACTTATTAGAGTTTTTTGAGGATAAAGCTAGCAGGGTAGATAAAGGGGAACCAGTGGATGTATATTTGGATTTCCAAAAGGCATTCAATAAGGTGCCACATAAGAGGTTATTACACAAGATTAGGGCTCATGGGGTTGGGGGTAATATAATAGCATGGATAGAGGATTGGTTAACGGACAGAAAACAGAGAGTAGGGATAAACAGTTCTTTTTCAGATTGGCAGGCTGTAACTAATGGGATGCCGCAAAGATCAGTGTTGGGGCCTCAACTATTTACAATATATTAATGACCTAGATGAAGGGACCAAGTGTAATGTATCCAAGTTTGCTGATGATACAAAGCTAGGTGGGACAGTAAGCTGTGAGGAGAACACAAAGGGGGAAAAATTCGGTTGCTTTGCGCCTCCCGTTAGCGCCCCAGAGCGGATATTGAGTGGCGCCCCCTGCCTTACCGCCTGCTGCTAGCAACGACAGGTTGAGGGGAACGTTTTCCAGTCAGGAAGGGACTGGGGGAGTGCTACTTAAAGATGACCGCTTCCTGCCCTTTTTTGTTGGTGACATTTTTGCACCACGCATTCTGAGAGAGAGAGGGAGAGACTTCTGGAGAGATTCAACACTGTGTGAAGGAGTTTTGGGTACTGAGCAGCACTTTGCAGGTTCATTTTGATTTGACTTTCCTTGCATCGATTTAGAAGAGACTTGGGGGGCTGCACTCTGAGCTCTTTCCCTGGGCCTCTCCATTGTTCTTTCCAGCAGATTTGATGTACAGGTCTCTCCAAGCCGAGATTCAAGGCTGCAATGAGCAGGGTGTGGATGGAGAGCAAGATCGACCCTCCCCTTTAAGAACTGGCCGGCACCAGTGTGTCTGTGTTCCATTGCTGACTGACACCACATGAGCTTCGCCAGCGCTCTGAGATAGCGCCTCGCTCCTCGGCGTCAGCACCTTAAGAGAGGTGTGTAGCGCCTGATTTAGCGCTCCAATCACCTCCGGGGGCGATAGAAGCTAAGTTCGCAGTTGGAGGCGATAATTAGCGCCAGGCGCTAAACTTTGCGCCCGGCCGATAATTTCGCCCCAAACGGGGCGATACCGAATTTCCCCCCCATAGAGTCTGCAAAGAGATTTAGATTGACTAAGTGAGTGGGCAGTAAGGTGGCAGATGGAGTATAATGTAAGGAAATGTAAGGTTATTCACTTTGGTAGGAAGAATAGAAAAACAGAATATTTTTTAAATTGTAAGAAACTTTCAAATGTTGGTGTTCAGAGAGATTTGGGTGTCCTCATGCAAGAAACACAGAAAGCTAGCATGTAGGTACAGCAAGCAATAAGGAAGGCAAATGGCATGTTGGCCTTTATTGCAAGGGGGTTGGAGTATAAGAGTAAGGAAGTCTTGCTACAATTGTACAGGGCCTTGGTGAGACCACACCTGGAGTACTGTGCACAGTTTTGGTTTCCTTATCTAAAGAGGATATACTTGCCTTGGAGGCGGTGCAACAAAGGTTCACTAGATTGATTCCTGGGATGAGAGGGCTGTCCTATGAGGAGAGATTGAGTAGATTGGGCCTATACTCTCTAGAGTTTAGAAAAATGAGAGGTGATCTCATTGAAACATACAAGATTCTGAAGGGGATTGACAGGGTATATGCTGAGAGGTTGTTTTCCCTGGCTGGAGTGTCTAGAACTAGGGGGCTTTGTCTCAGGATAAGGGGTAGGCCATTTAAGGCTGAGATGAGGAGGAATTTCTTCACTCAGAGGGTTGTGAATCTTTGGAATTCTCTGCCCAATAGGGCTGTGAATGCTGAGTCTTTGAGTATATTCAAGGCTGAGATAGATAGATTTTTGGACTCTAGGGGAATCAAGGGATATGGGGATCGGGCGGGAAAGTGGAGTTGAGGTCGATGATCAGCCATGATCTTATTGAATGGTAGAGCAGGCTCGAAGGGCCGTATGGCCAACTCCTGCTCTTATTTCTTATGTTCTTATGAACACCCCGTGGCCTTTGCAAATCGATTGTATGATTTGTACGACCAGTCCCAGAAAAACCGTGACGGTCAAGGGTTTTGGGACACTGAGGGATTTAAGCTGACATTCATCAGCGCTCTCTTCCACCTCCCCAGTAAGGGACATTCTTGGTATTACTGTCCATCAGGGAACCCCGCAGGCTGATCTGATGGGCTCTTGCATTCGAGCTTGGGACCAAGATAAATCGTCCCTCGCCCCTACTGAGTCCAAAATGTCGGCGGTGGAGGGTCTTCTGACTCCACAAGCCCCTCTCCAATCGGGAGACAAACGCCACGTAATCTGTTATAGCCGTTATAAGCCCGGACACTATGCTCGCGACTGCCGCGATAGTCGACGTCTGAATAATGGCCCACGCTACCAACCCCCAATCCATGAAGGTAATCACGAGTACGGTAGCACAGTGGTTATGTTACTGGACTAGTAATCCAGAAGCCTGAGCCTGGACTAATGATCCGGAGACGTGAGTTAATAATCCCACCACAGGCAGCTGGGGAATTTCAATTCAATTAATTAAATAAATCAGGAATTAAAAACTAGTATTAGTAATGGTGACCATGAAACTACTGGATTGTTGTATAAAACCCATCTGGTTCACTAATGTTCTTTAGGGAAGGAAATCCGCCATCCTTACCTGGTCTGGCCTATATCTGGTTGGCTCTTAACTGCTCTCTGCGGTTCAAGAAGACGGCTCACCACCACCTTCTCAAGGGCAATTAGGGATAGGTAATAAATGCCAGCGACGCCCACATCCCATGAACGAATAAAAAAATGGGTCTGATTTGAACTCTGTGCAGCAGCAGCTGAAACGCCTTTCGGCGGTAGTTGAGGCCATGAAGCACAGTCAGACCGGGGGGGGGGGGGGCTCAAACGTTTCGGCTGCTTCTCGTAGCGGAGATGCGCTCCCAGACTCACGGTCCCAGTGACGATCAGAGGCCTCCACGGTGACCACATCTTCTCCTGTCTGGTACGGGGAGGACGGACGACCCTTTGTCCGGGCCACTGAGAATGGAGGCCGTCACCATGTTTTGCTAGTGGATTCCGGTTCTGCCGTGACTATTTTACATGACCCCCGCTCCCTTTTCCCATTCTGGCACCGCCCTAAACCTTTCCGGCTTTAACGCTTCTACTCAGTTACTTAATCAGGGATTGAGCTCCACAGTCTTGTCCATCGATGGGAATTCCGTCGATGTCCCCTCTCCTGTATATATGGCCACCCATGACCAGAAAGGTAACTCGGAAGCGATGCGCTGAATAAACACCGTGCTGTCCTCGACTACGCTAATGATTGTCTTGGGTGGCACTTTAATGAGGGACCACCGACACCTATTTCGGATGCCCATTCAATATATGCAATTAAAAAACCCGAGGACTTCGCCCTTCCCGGGACTGAAGACCCTGTGGTCAATACACTAATTCATAAATTTTCAGAGGTTTTTGCTAAGTCCAAACATGATTGTGGTAGGATGTCGGGAGATGACAGGCAAAAGGGGTTAAGGGTTACGGAGAGAAGGCGGGGACGGGATACTGAATTGGAGGATCAGCCATGATCTCATTAAATGGCGGAGCAGGCTCGAAGGGCCGGATGGCCTACTCCTGCTCCTATCTTCTATGTATCTATGTATCTATGTATGAGAAGATTAATGGACCCTCCCACCCTCCTGTTAAGCAGTATTCCATTCAGGCTGAGAGTAAACCTTATGTTCGGTCGACTATTGATTCGTTGTTAAATCAGGGTGTTGTCCACACTGGCATTTTTACTACTAGTTCTCCAACCTGGCCGGTTAAGAAACCAGACGATAACTGGCGTCTAACAATTGATTATCGCAAGCTTAATTTGGTAACCCCAGCTTGCGCCCTTATGGTTCGGTAGACCCCCACTCTCCTGTCCCAGATTCCACCAGGTTGCTAGCTGCTACTTCTCCACCTTTGACACTTCAAATGGGTTCTGGAGTATTCCTGTTCGGGCGGAGGATCAGCATAAGTTTGCCTTCACCTTTGAAGATCAATGTTATACATGGACAGGTTTGCCTCAAGGCTTTCACAATGCTCCGACTATATTCCACAAACGGATGGCTCAGGCACTGAAACCTTTCTCGAGACCTGACTGTCTGCTGCAGTATGTCGACAACCTTTTGCTTGCTACACCTGACAAACAGACTCATATTGAACGAATGGAAGAGTTACCAGACCTTCTTCTGAAGGCTGGACTAAAAATTAATCCAAAGAAGGCGCAATTGTTACAACCAGAAGTGACATTTTATGGGGTTACTGTGGTTCCCAGATTTACCCAAATGTGGAGCTGGGAGGAGGAGGAGGGCTACTCCCGATCTCACTTTAAAAGAATGCGGGCCACTCCGCCCCCCCATCCCTCCTGGCTACCGCTCCCCCCCCCCACCGCCCAGCTACCACTCTCCAAGGCCCGATCTCTTCCCTCACCCCCGGACACTGACCGCAACCCCCGAAGCCCAATCGCCCACCCTTCCACACTTACCTGAGGGCCACTGTAATGTTAGCAGCGGCCCGGTCTTCAGTGATGATTCGCCAGCAATTCGGCGCAGTTCGCCGACTCCATTGAAATAATCGAGGGTGCCTCGGGCATCACCAATCAAGCGCAGGGACTATATCCTGCACCCCACATGCCCAACGACGGGCACGCCTGCATTTCTAGACTCTGCAGTTACAAGCTGTGCCCCATTACTCTTTCAGTGTCATTAATTTTTTTCACATTGTCATATTCTGGGCCATTTTTGAGCTGTTAGCTTTTTGGGGGGTTGTGTTAGTTTTTTAAATTTGTTAGTTAGCTCTTGCTAGCTTTCGAGGTTGGTATGACACTCTATAATTATACAGCAAGCAAACAAGCTGTGGTCGTAGAATCATGCAATCATAGAAATTTTCAGTGCAGAATGAGGCCATTCGACCCATCGTGTCGCCCCCATTTGCCACTTTTCTGCCCACCTGACCAGTCCATTGATATCTTCCTGCAGTCTACAGCGTTCTTCCTCACTATCAACCACACGGCCAATTTTTGTATTATCTGCAAACTTCTTAATCATGCCCCCTACATTAAAGTCTAAATCATTGGTGTATACCACAAAAAGCAAAGGACCCAGTACTGAGCCCTGCGGTACCCCACTGGAAACAGCCTTCCAGTCACAAAAACATCCGTCGACCATTACCCTTTGCTTCCTGCCACTGAGCCAATTTTGGATCCAACTTGTACTTTCCCTTGGATCCCATGGACTTTTACTTTTCTGACCAGTCTGCCATGTGGGACCTTGTCAAAAGCCTTGCTAAAATCCATGTAGACTACATCAAACGCACTACCCTCATCATGTAGGGCTTCGCTTAAAAGACCATCTTTCTTGCGAAATGGGTGGGGGAGACTACATTAGAAAATAAGGTTCAGGGTGGATATTAACTTTCTCCTGTACTGCCATTTGGATCAGCCATCCCAAGGTGAATCTTTGTCATGATGGAATTTAGTGCTGGGGGAAAGTACAGTAAATGACAAACTTCCAGCTCAGGTATTACTGTACACATTAGATGTCTCGACAAATCTGCCTTATTTGCCAACCTCATGAGAGAAGGGTGGTGGATGCAGATTCATTAATAACATTCAAAAAGAGAATTGGATAAATACTTGAAGGGGAAAAATTTGCAGGACTATGGGAAATGTGAATAATGGGATAGCTCTTTCAGAGAGCCGACACAGGCAGGATGGGCTAAATGACCTCCTGTATCGCTCTATGATTCCACTACAGCACTTGAGGCACTTGCTGATTCTACATTGGCTACATTGGCTCCCGGTTAAGCAACGCCTTGATTTCAAAATTCTCATCCTTGTTTTCAAATCCCTCCATGGCCTAGCCCCTCCCTATCTCTGTAATCTCCTCCAGTCCCGACAAACCCCTCCGAGATATCTGCGCTCCTCTAATTCTGCCCTCTTGAGCATCCCTGATTATAATCGCTCAACCATTGGTGGCCGTGCCTTCTGTTGCCTGGGCCCTAAGCTCTGGAATTCCCTGCCTAAACCTCTCCGCCTCTCTTTCCTCCTTTAAGACGCTCCTTAAAACCTACGTCTTTGACCAAGCTTTTGGTCATCTGCCCTAATTTCTCCTTATGTGGCTCGGTGTCAAATTTTTTTTGTGTCTGATAATACTCCTGTGAAGCGCCTTGGGACGTTTTACTACGTTAAAGGCGTGACGTCACGGGATAGCTAGTAACTGATTGGTTGGTAAAGGTCACATCGTTTTTCTTTGCTATTCAGATTCGGGGCTGGTGAGTATCACTGTTTTTTTTGTCTTTGTCTTTAAGGGCAGAGGGGTATACTAAAATCTTTAGTTAATTAATCTAATAACTAGAGGCATGGCAGGGCAGCTCAGTCCCGTGGAGTGCACATCCTGTGCCATGTGGGAAGTCCTGGACGCTTCGCGTAGCCTGGACGACCACATGTGCAGCAAGTGTCGTCAGCTGCAGCAACTCAAGCTACGGGTTTCGGAGCTTGAACGGCAGCTGGAATCACTGCGGTGCATCCGCGAGGCTGCGAACTTCGTGGATAGCACGTTTCTAGAGTTGGCCACCCCGCAGCTTAAGAGTGTGCAGGCAGAGAGGGAATGGGTGACCGCCAGACAGAAGAGGAGGACCAGGCAGGTAGTGCAGGAGTCCCCTGAGTGCATCTCACTCTCCAACCAGTATTCTGTTCTGAGTACTGGTGGGGGCGATGGTTCCTCTGGGGAGTGCAGCCAGAGCCAAGTCCACGGCACCACGGGTGGCTCAGCTGCACAGTGGGGGGAGGAAGAAGAATGGAAGAGCAATAATGATAGGAGATTTGATAGTTAGGGGAATAGACAGGCGTTTCTGCGGCCGCAGACGTGACTCCAGGATGGTATGTTGCCTCTCTGGTGCCAGGGTCAAGGATGTCACTGAGCGGCTGCAGTGCATTCTGGGGGGAGAGGGTGAACAGCCAGAGGTTGTGGTCCATATCGGTACCAATGACATAGGCAGAAAGAGGGATGAGGTCCTGCAGGCAGAGTTTAGGGAACTGGGAGAGAGATTAAAAAGCAGGACCTCAAAGGTAGTAATCTCCAGATTACTCCCGGTGCCATGTGCTAGTGAGTACAGGAATAGGAGGATAGAGCAGATGAATGTGTGGCTGGAGAGATGGTGCAGGAGGGAGGGCTTTAGATTCCTGAGGCATTGGGACCGTTTTTTGGGGAAGTGGGACCTGTACAAGCCGGACGGGTTACACCTCAACAGAGCCGGGACCAATATCCTCGCGGGGGGGTTTACTAGTGCTGTTAGTGGGGGGTTTAAACTAGCTTGGCAGGGGGATGGGAACCTGAGAATAGATTCAGAAGGGAGAGAAGCAAAGTTGAAATTAGAAAGCAGAAAAGTAGAAAGTGAATTTGGAAGACAGAGGAAGCAAGGGCTAGAAAATAGACAACAAGGGAGTTGCTAAATGGGATATACTTCAATGCAAGGAGTATAGGGAATAAGGCAGATGAGCTGAGAGCACAGATAGACACTTGGGAGTATGATATAGCTATTACTGAGACATGGCTGAAAGAAGGGCAGGTATGGCAGCTCAACATTCCTGGTTACAGGGTTTTCAGACGGGATAGAGAGGGAGGTAAAAAAGGAGGGGGGGTCGCAGTATTGATTAAAGAATCAATTACAGCTGTGAGGAGGGATGATATGTTAGAAGGGATCATCAAATGAGGCCATATGGGTTGAATTGAAGAACAAAAAAGGGGCGATCACACTGCTGGGAGTGTACTACAGACCCCCAAACAGTCAGAGGGAGATAGAAGAGCAAATATGTTGGCAAATTTCTGAGAAGTGCAAAATCTATAGGGCAGTAATAGTAGGAGATTTCAACTACCCCTAATATTAACTGGGATAAAATTAGTGTGAAAGGTATAGAGGGTCCAGAATTCCTAAAATGCTTTCAGGAGAACTTTTTTAGCCAGTATGTAACAAGCCCAACAAGGGAGGGGGCGGTTCTGGGCTTAGTTTTAGGGAATGAAGCTGGGCAGGTGGAAGGGGTGTCAGTGGAGGAGCATTTTGGTGCCAGTGATCATAATTCAGTTAGATTTAGGGTAGTTATGGAAAAGGACAAAGATAGACCAGGAATAAAAGTTCTCAATTGGGGAAAAGCCAAGTTTGCGAAGCTGAGTTGGGATTTAGCCATAGTGGACTGGAAACAGCTATTGAAGGTAAATCAGTGTCGGAGCAGTGGGAGGCATTCAAGGAGGAGATAGTGAGGGTTCAGAGCAAGTATGTTCCCTTAAAGAGAAAGGGTGGGACTAACAAATCTAGAGCCTCCTGGATGTCAAGGGACATACAGGGCAGGATAAAGAAAAAAAGGGAGGCCGATGACAGATATCGAGGGCTAAATACTGCAGAAACTCTAGAGGAGTATAGAAAGTGCAGGGGTGTAATTAAAAAGGAAATTAGGAAAGCAAAGAGAGAGCATGAAAACATTTTGGCAAGTAAAATCAAGGAAAACCCAAAGATGTTTTATAAATACATTAAGAGCAAGAGGATAACTAAAGTAAGAGTAGGGCCTATTAGAGACCATAAAGGTAATCTGTGTGTGGAGGTGGAAGATGTGGGTATGGTTCTTAATGAATACTTTGTGTCTGTTTTCACAACAGAGAGGGACGATGCAGACATTGCAATCAATCAGGGAGGAGGAGTGTGAAATATTAGATGAAATAAACATAGTGAGAGAGGAAGTATTAAGGGGCTTAGCAGCTCTGAAAGTGGATAAATCCCCAGGCCCGGATGAAATGTATCCCAGGCTGTTAAGAGAAGCAAAAGAGGAAATAGCAGAGGCCCTGACCATCATTTTCCAATCCTCTCTGGCTTCAGGTGTGGTGCCGGAGGACTGGAGGACTGCTAACATTGTACCGTTGTTTAAAAAGGGAGAAAGGGATAGACCGAGTAATTACAGGCCAGTCAGCCTAACCTCGGTGGTGGGAAAATTATTGGAGAAAGTTCTGAGGGACAGGGTAAATCTTCATTTAGAAAGACACGGATTAATCAAGGACAGTCAGCATGGATTTGTTAAGGGAAGGTCGTATCTGACTAACTTGATTGAATTTTTTAAGGAGGTAACAAGGAGGGTCGATGAGGGTAGTGCATTTGATGTAGTGTATATGGATTTTAGCAAGGCTTTTGATAAGGTCCCACATGACAGACTGGTCACCAAAGTAAAAGCCCAGGGGATCCAGGGCAAAGTGGCAAGTTGGATCCAAAATTGGCTCAGAGGGCAGGAAGCAAAGGGTAATGGTCGAAGGGTGTTTTTGTGACTGGAAGGCTGTTTCCAGTGGGGTTCCGCAGGGCTCAGTACTGGGTCCTTTGCTTTTTGTGGTATAGAGCCATAGGGGGAAAAATTCGGTTGCTTTGCGCCTCCCGTTAGCACCCTAAGAGGGCGCTAATGAGGCGCAAAGCAACTAGCGCCCGGGCGCAGCGATGTTTGCACCGCTCATGAAATTGACCAGACATTTTGCGGCGGCGCTAAACACTACCACCACGATCTCCTGCGCCTGCAGATCGTGACGTCAGTCGAGTGTGCAACGCCCCGGTAGCGCCCTGGACCGGATATTGAGTGGCGCCCCCTGCCTTACCGCCTGCCGCTAGCAACGACAGGTTGTGGGGAGTGTTTTCCAGTCGGGAAGGGACTGGGGAAGCGCTATTTAAAGGCGACCGCTTCCTGCCTTTTTTTGTCGGCAACATTTTTGCACCACGCATTGAGAGAGAGAGAGACTTCTGGAGAGATTCAACGCTATGTGAAGGAGTTTTGGGTACTGAGCAGCACTTTGCAGGTTCATTTTGATTTGACCTTCCTTGCATCGATTTAGAAGAGACTTTGGGGGCTGCACTCTGAGCTCTTTCCCTGGGCCTCTCCATTGTTCTTTCCAGCAGATTTGATGTACAGGTCTCTCCAAACCGAGATTCAAGGCTGCAATGAGCAGGGTGTGGATGGAGAGCAAGATCGACCCTCCCCTTTAAGAACTGGCCGGCGCCAGTGTGTCTGTGTTCCATTGCTGACTGACATCACATGAGCTTCGCCAGCGCTCTGAGGTAGTGCCTCGCTCCTCGCCGTTAGCGCCTTAAGAGAAGTGTGTAGCGCCTGATTTAGCGCTCCAATCACCTCCAGGGACAATAGAAGCCAAGTTTGCAGTCGGAGGTGATAATTAGCACCAGGCGCTAAACTTTGCGCCCGGCCGATAATTTCGCCCCAAATGGGGCAATACCGAATATCCCCCCCATAGAGTCATAACTTTTTGTGGTATATATCAGTGATTTAGACTTGAATGTAGGGGGTATGATTAAGAAGTTTGCAGATGATACTAAAATCGGCTGTGTGATTGATAATGAAGAAGAAAGCTGTAGACTGCAGGAAGATATGAATGAACTGGTCAGGTGGGCAGAACAGTGGCAAATGGAATTCAATCCGGAGAAGTGTATGGTAATGCATTTTGGGAGGGCTAACAAGGCAAGGGAATACACATTAAATGGTAGGACACTGAGAAATGTAGAGGAACAAAGGGACCTTGAAGCGCAGGTCCACAAGGTAGCAGGCCAAGTAGATAAGGTGGTTAAGAAGGTATACGGAATACTTGCCTTTATTAGCTGAGGCATAGAATACAAGAAGACAGCTACCCGCAGATCCGACCAAAGAACACACCCGCCAACTCAATAGACTGATCAAGACCTTCGATCCAGACCTTCAAAACATCCTACGCGCTCTCATCCCACGTAATCCCCGCGTGGGAGACTTCTACTGCCTCCCAAAGATACACAAAGCCAACACACCCGGACGTCCTATCGTATCAGGCAATGGAACCCTGTGTGAGAACCTCTCTGGATACGTCGAGGGCATTCTGAAACCCATCGTACAGGGAACCCCCAGCTTCTGTCGCGACACTACAGACTTCTTACAGAAACTCAGCACCCACGGACCAGTTGAACCAGGAACACTCCTTGCCACGATGGACGTATCGGCACTCTACACCAGTATCCCCCACGATGACGGCATCGCTGCAACAGCCTCAGTACTCAACATCAACAACAGCCAATCTCCAGACGCCATCCTACAACTCATCCGCTTCATCCTTGACCACAATGTCTTCACCTTCGACAACCATTTTTTTACCCAAACACACGGAACAGCCATGGGGACCAAATTCGCACCCCAATACGCCAACATCTTCATGCACAAGTTCGAGCAAGACTTCTTCGCTGCACAGGACCTCCAGCCAACGCTGTATACCAGATACATCGACGACATTTTCTTCCTTTGGACCCATGGCGAAGGATCACTGAAAAGACTACACGATAACATAAACATGTTCCATCCCACCATCAAACTCACCATGGACTACTCCTCAGAATCAGTCTCATTCCTGGACACACGAATCTCCATCAAAGACGGACACCTCAGCACTTCACTCTACCGCAAGCCCACGGACAACCTCACGATGCTCCACTTCTCCAGCCTCCACCCTAACCATGTTAAAGAAGCCATCCCCTATGGACAAGCCCTGCGAATACACAGGATCTGCTCAGACGAGGAGGAACGCGATGGACACCTACGGACACTGAAAAACGCCCTCGTAAGAACGGGATATGACGCTCGACTCATCGATCGACAGTTCCGACGGGCCACAGCGAAAAATCGCATAGACCTCCTCAGAAGGCAAACACGGGACACAACCAACAGGGTACCCTACGTCGTCCAGTACTTCCCCGGAGCGGAGAAACTACGCCATGTTCTTCGCAGCCTTCAACATGTCATCGATGACGACAAACACCTCGCTAAGGCCATCCCCACGCCTCCACTACTTGCCTTCAAACAGCCGCCTAACCTCAGAAGTACCATCGTTCGCAGCAAATTACCCAGCTTTCAGGATAACAGCGACCACGACACCACACAACCCTGCCATGGCAAACTCTGCAAGACATGCCAGATCATCAACACAGATACCACCATCACACGTGAGGACACTACCCACCAGGTACATGGTACATACTCATGTGACTCGGCCAACGTTGTCTACCTCATACGTTGCAGGAAAGAATGCACCGCGGCATGGTACATCGGCGAGACCATGCAGACACTGAGACAACGTATGAACGAGCACCGCGCAACAATCGCCAGGCAGGATTGTTACCTCCCAGTCGGGGAACACTTCAGCAGTCAAGGACATTCAGCCTCGGATCTGCGGGTAAGCGTTCTCCAAGGCAACCTTAGAAACACACGACAACGCAAAATCATCAAGCAGAAACTGATAGCCAAGTTCCGCACTCATGAAGACGGTCTCAATCGGGATCTTGGGTTTATGTCACGATACATGACGTGATCCGGACTCGAGTCGTCGTTAGCTTGTTCACAGATGTGATTCCCAGTAAAAAAAAGTAAAAATTTTCCCAGTAAAAAAGTAAAAAAATGTTAAAGCTTTTCGTTTTACATACAGACGGCAGCTTTTGACACGTTAGAACCCCTGCGACTACACCTCATTGTCTCAGTTGTATCTTGCTATGTCTTTGATGTGGTACCTTCCTGGCTGACTTAATTAACTTTATCACACCTCGGCAGATAGTCAGGATGATTTAATTTATTGGTCTGCAATTGTAAAGTACACATTCTTTGTTTTCCATCTATATATGCTTTGGAGATTCTGTATCTAATTTACTTCACCTGAGGAAGGAGCAAATCGATAGCTCCGAAAGCTTGTGATTTCAAATAAAACTGTTGGACTATAACCTGGTGTTGTGCGACCTCTCAATAGAATACAAGAGCAGGGAGGTTATGCTTGAACTGTATAAAACACTAGTTAGGCCACAGCTAGAGTACTGCGTGCAGTTCTGGTCACCACATTACAGGAAGGATGTGATTGCACTAGAGAGAGTAGATAGAGATTTACGAGGATGTTGCCTGGACTGGAGAATTTTAGCTATGAGGAAAGATTGGATAGGCTGGGGTTGTTTTCTTTGGAACAGAGAAGGCTGAGGGGAGACCTTTATTGAGGTGTATAAAATTATGAGGGGCCTAGATAGAGTGGACAGGAAGGACCTATTTCCCTTAGCAGAGGGGTCAACAACCAGGGGGCACAGATTTAAAGTAATTATGGGGCGGTTTAGAGGAGATTTGAGGAGAAATTTCCTCACCCAGAGGGTGGTGGGGTCTGAAACTCACTGCCTGAAAGGGTGGTAGAGGCAGAGACCCTCATCACGTTTAAAAAGTGCTTGGATGTGCACTTGCAGTGCCGTAACCTACAGGGCTACGGACCAAGTGCTGGAAAGTGGGATTAGGCTGGATAGCTCTTTGTCGGCCGGCGCGGACACGATGGGCCGAAATGGCCTCCTTCCGCGCCGCAAATGTCTATGATATCAAAAGCGAAATGACAAAGGGTCATCGGCCTGCAACGCTGTCTCCTTTCTCTCTCCACAGATGCTGCCTGACCCCACTGAGTATTGCCAACATTTTCTGTTCCTATCACAAGTTGTTGTTGTTGCTGATCCACTCCACACACTCAGGTAAAGACTACAACAACCAAGGGCCAACGGGGCAGCGCGCGCCTGCGCGGCGAGGCGCGGTGAGGTGCGCAGGCGCCCTGAGGCCGGAGCCGGGGGGAGGGGGGCCGATGCCGGGGGCGCATGCGCAGTGCCCACCAGGTGTGAAGATGCAAGGGCGGCGCGGCGAGGTGCGCTGGGGCCGGGGCCGGGGCCGGTGCCAGGGGCGCATGCGCAGTGCCCGCCAGGCGAGATGATGCAAGGGCAGCCGTCGGCCTGAGCGCGCGCCCGCTGCCGCCGACGATGACGTCATGACGCCTCCTTGACAGGCAGGCGAGGGCGACCAACCAGCGCGGAGGGCAGCGGGCGGCTGACCAATGGTGAGGGCCGGGGGGGGCGGGAGCTGGCCGCGATGTGTGCGGGCGCGGGCCCGCGGCGCGTTCTCTGGCCGTGACAGGAGGCAGGCGGGTGAGCGGCTAAAGCCAACCTGACATACACACCAAAAAAAAATCATCAAACCCTTCTAAACCACGAGCCGAGGACCAACCAGTTCAGCCAGCCGCCATGTCTGGAGATGAGGTCGGTTTTTATTTTAGGCGGGGTGGGCTTGCGCGCTGCTGTGGATGAGTTTCTGATTTTTTTCCTCCTCACCTCCGTTGAATGGAGACAAGGCCTCGGGCTCCATTTGCTGCGTGTGCGAGCCGGCGGCCGGGCGCAGGGGGGATGGGGAGGGAGGCCTGAGGCCTAGCTGGCCCGCTGCTCCCACACACACACACACACGCTCTCGCTGTATTTCTAACGCTTTTGCCACATTTTTGCTTTCTTTAACTTACTGTTTTTTGGCCTCCCCTCCCCTGACATCAGTGCTTTTTTTGCTGGGGTTTCGGTTTCAGAGGCTCCTTCCACCCCCTCACCACACCTCACCTCGCTCAGAGGCAGCAAAGACTTGCGTTTCTACAGCACCTGTCACCACCTCAGGCTATCCTACCACAGTAGGCATCACTGTTGGGCCTGGTCCTGTCCTCGCCCTAATGTCTGGGAGTGGCCCTGGACCAGAGGGCCCAGAGTTTGAGTTCAAATCCTGCTGTGGGCAAGCTCTGGAATTTAAATTCAATAAACCTGGTGGGCTGGAGGAAAAAGCAACCATAAAAGATGCTGGATTATCCTAAAAGCCCTTGAGGGAAGGGAACCTGCTGTGGTTTTCAATGCCCTCTGAAACTCTCCCAATTTCTCCAAGAAAGCATCCCGCCACCACCACCACCACCACCACCTTTTTGGAACAATTTCCTCCCGACACACCTCTGCCTCTCCTCCTTTAAGGCGCTCCTTAAAACCTACCTCTGACCAAGCTTTCGGTCACCTGTCCTGATATCTCCTTATGTGGCTCAGGATCATTTTTTTGTCTCCTTTGAAGCACCTTGGGACATTTTACTACGTTAAAGGCACTATATAACTGCAAGTTGTTGTTGAACTTGGTGATTGGGCAGTAAATGTCACCCTGCCTGTGTTGTCCACATCCTGGGAACAAATTTAAAAAAAAATAATTTTCCAGCAGGATTAAGCATCCTGTATCATGTTCTTCCTCCCCTTAGCCAATTGTAGCACATGAAATGATGCCTCGGATCGAATTGGCTAACTCAGCACAGACACGATTCGACCTGCTTTGGATGCCACAGGAGCCATTACTTTGTTTCTTAGACACTTCAATTTTCTCCTTTTTTCTGCAGTGTAAATACTGTAGAAAAGGAGAAAATGAAACATCGTTTTCCACTACTAGAAAGTATCTTCTCATACTGATAATATGATCGAAGTATATGCAGATCTATTTCGGAACAAGAAAGAGAAAACTTACACCTTTCACCTTCTTGGGATTATCTAAAATGTGAAGTATTTTTGAAGTGTGGTTACTGTTGTAATGTAGGGAAATGCAGCAGCCAATTTGCGCACAGTAAGGTCCCACAAACAATCAGTTTAATCACCAAGACCGCTTACTTCCATCTCTAACATTGCCCATCTCTAACATTGCCCAACTCTGCCCATGCCTCTGCTCATCCGTGCCTTTGTTACCTCTAGACTTGAATATTCCAACGCTCTCCTGGCCGGCCTCCTATCTTCCACCCTCTATAAACTTAAGCTCATCCAAAACCCTACTGCCCATATCCTAACTCGCACCAAGTTCTGTTCACCCATCATTGGCTCCTGGTCTGGCAACAGCTCGAATTTAAAATTCTCATCCTTATTTTCAAATCCTTCCATGGGCTCGCCCCTCCCTATCTCTGTAACCTCCTTGAGCCCTACAACCTCTGAGCTCCTCCAATTCTGGCTTCTTGCTCATCCCCTATTTTAATTGTTCCACCACTGGTGGCCATACTTTCATCTGCCTAGGCCCTACGCTCTGGAATTCCCTCCCTAAACCTCCACCTCTCTCTTCCTTTAACACGATCCTTAAAGCCTACCTTTATCTGGGAGTCCTTGTGCACCAGTCGCTGAAGGTAAGCATGCAGGTGCAGCAGGCGGTCAAGAATGCAAATGGTATGTTGGCCTTCATAGCGAGAGGATTCGAGTACAGGAGCAAGGATGTCTTGCTGCAGTTGTACAGGGCCTTGGTGAGACCACACCTTGAGTATTGTGTGCAGTTTTGGTCGCCTTATCTGAGGAAGGATGTTCTTGCCATGGAGGGAGTGCAGCGAAGATTTACCAGACTGATACCTGGGATGGCAGGAATGATGTATGAAGAGAGATTGGGTCGATTAGGCTTATATTCGCTAGAGTTTAGAAGAATGAGAGGGGATCTCATTGGAACTTATAAAATTCTAACAGGACTAGACAGACTAGATGCAGGAAGGATGTTCCCAATGGCGGGGGAGTCCAGAACAAGAGGTCACAGTCTAAGGATAAGGGGTAAGCCATTTAGGACTGAGATGAGGAGGAATTTCTTCACCCAGAGAGTGGTGAACCTGTGGAATTCTCTACCACAGAAGGCAGTTGAGGCCAATTCATTAAATATATTCAAGAAGGAGATAGATATATTTCTTAAGGCTAAAGGGATATGGGGAGAAAGCAGGGACAGGGTACTGAATTTGGATGATCAGCCATGATCTCATTAAATGGCGGAGCAGGCTCGAGGGACCGAATGGCCTACTCCTGCACCTATCTTCTATGCTTCTATACCTCTGACCAAGCTTTTGGTCATCTGCCCTAATAACTCCTATGTGGCTCGGTGTCAAATTTAGTTTGATAACACTCCTGTGAAGTGCCTGGGGACGTTTAACTACATTAATGGCGCTATATGAATGCAGGTCGTTGTTAGCGATGTTGGTTGAGTGTTCATTATGAGCCAGGACACTGAGAACTCTCTGCTCTTTGAATAGTGCTATGGGATCTTTTACATCTAAATGAGAGGTGCAAGGAGGGCATCAGTTTCACATCTCATCTGAAAGACTACTCCAACAGTGCAGCATTCCCTCAGTACAGCACTAAAGTGTCAGCCTGGATTTGGCACTCAAGTCTCTGAAATGGGGCTTGAACTCACAACCTTCCAGACTCCGAGGCAAGAGTGCTACCACTGAGCCAAATCCAACACCTATGATGATGAATGTGCTAGTGTAGGGTTGTTGATAGAGACAATCATGGGGGCTCTTTGGCTTTTCTTGTTCCTGTAATGACCAGTAGTCTATAAATGTGAGACTGACAAACCTTGTGTTTGCGAATTTAGCACTCGCGACAATTGGGGATGACTTGGCTGCGTAAATCCGTTATGCCTCGAAATCTTGGCGTCATAAGAAATAGGAGCAGGACTCGGCCATTTGGCCCCTCGAGCCTGCTCCGCCATTCAATAAGATCATGGCTGATGATCTGCCATATCCTTTGATTCCTTTAATATCCAAAAATCTATCGATCACTGTCTTGAATATACTCAACGACTGAGCCTCCACAGCCCTCTGGGGTAGAGAATTCCAAAGATTCACCACCCTCTGAGTGAAGAAATGTCTCCTCATCTCAGTCCTAAATGGTCGACCCCTTATTCTGAGACTGTGACCCCTGGTTCTAGACTCCCAGCCAGGGGAAACATCCTCCCTGCATCTACCCTGTCAAGCCCTGTAAGAATTTTGTATGTTTCAATGTCTCATTCTTCTAAACTCTGAGAATATAGGCCTAGTCTACTCAATCTCTCCTCATAGGACAATCCCCCATCCCAGGATCAGTCTGGTGAACCTTCGTTACACTCCCTCTATGGCAAGTATATCCTTCCTTGGGTAAGGAGACCAAAACTGTATGCAGTACTCCAGATGTTGTCTCACCAGGGCCACAAATAATTGCAGTAAGACGTCTTTACTCTTGTACTCAAATCCTCTTGCAATAAACATAGAAACATAGAAACATAGAATCTAGGAGCAGGAGTAGGCCATTCGGCCCGTCGAGCCTGCAACACCATTCAATACGATCATGGCTGATCATTCAAATCCAGTACCCTGTCCCTGCTTTAATCCCCACAGTACACATATCCCACCCGACCCCCGTAACCCCACGTATTTAATTCCCCCTAACATATCCCATCCTATCCCCATAACCCCACATATTTAATCCCCCCCTAACACTAAGGGTCAATTTATCATAGCCAAATCAACCTAACCCGCACATTTTTGGACAGTGGGAGGAAACCGGAGCACCCGGAGGAAACCCACGCAGACACGGGGAGAATGTGCAAACTCCACACAGACAGTCACCCGACCATAAAGGCCAACATACCATTTGCTTTCTTAATTGCTTGCTGTACCTGCATGTTAACTTTCAGTGATTCATGTACAAGGACACCCAGGTCCCTCTGAACACCAACATTTCCCAATCTCTCTCCATTTAAAAAATACTCTGCTTTTCTATTTTTCCTACCAAAGTGGGTAACCACATTTCTCCACATTATATTCCATTTGCCATATTCTTGTTCTTTATTGGTTGCATTGTCCTGAAACAGTGAGAGACTCAGAATTACTTTTCAGATTTATCTCTGCTTACTTTCCTAGTTCAGAAAGATTGGGATTGGTTCGAGGTGAAAAGGCTTGACTCTCAAGGATATGTCTTTGATATCAGCAGTCGAATTTCAAATTACAGCCAGCGCCTCATCCAAATGCAGGCTCCTGAAATTTATTGAACATGCACTCCTGACCGACCTCCCACGTTCTACCCTCTAAACTTGAGGTCATCTAAAACTCTGCCACGCGTCCTAACTCGCACCAAGTCCCGTTTGCCCATCACCCCTGTGCTCGCTGACCTACATTGGCTCCCGGTTAAGCAACGCCTCAATTTTAAAATTCTCATCCTTGTTTTCAAATCTCTCCATGGCCTCGCCTCTCCCTATCTCTGTAACCTGCTCCAGCCCGACAACCCTCTGAGAACTCTTTCTCCAACATTGCCCTCTTGTGCCTTTTCTTTCGCCTCACCGTTGGTAGCAGTGCCTTCAGCTGTCCATGCTTCAGCTCTGGACTTCCCTCCCTAAACCTCTCCTGCCCCTCCATCTCTCTCCTTTAAGACACTCCTTAAAACCTACCTATTTCACTGACCAAAGTTATGATCACCCATCCTAATATCTCTTCCTTCGTCTTGGTGTCAAACTTTGTTTGATAAGGCTCCTGTGAAGCACCTTGGGAAGTTTTAGTACGTTAAAGGCGCTATATAAATGCTAGTAGTTAATGCATATTGCATTATTAGCTTCCCTTCAGTGTTTTTTAATTTGCCGCAATTCCTTCCTTCAGCTCATCAAACAAAACAAATAACTAGTGCGCAAGCATTTCAACGTTTTTAAAATAGACAAAATTGTCACAATTCAGAAAAAAAAAATTATTTCATGATGATTGTTGCCTTAGTTTGTATTCGAATGGAAAATTTCAAGTTTAAGGAGGTTTTCAGTTGTGTTTAAATTTAACGTGGTCCACAGGGAACAGAGGTACCAATGAAGTAATGCACTCGGGCATTCCGCGCTGTAAATTTCAGCCAGTTAAATTTTAGTGTGGAGAGCAGTGACAGTGATCCTCTGCTAACTCACTCTAGTGCCCATTCTTCATCTGTGAGCCTAAACGCTTGAGCTCTGACACACTGTTTGGTTAATAGGGTAATAGGGGCATCGCAGTTGTGCCTGATGATCGATCCTAATGTTATCTTGGCTCACTGGGTAGCACGCTTGCCTCTGAGTCAGATGGTTGTGGGTTCAACCTTCACCAAGAACGTGAGCACATGATCCAGGCTGACACTTCAGTGCAGTACTGAGGGAGTGCTGAACTGTTGGTGCTCCCATCCTTTGGAAGCGCTGTTAAACTGAGGCCCATTGGTTCAGGTTGATTTAAGATGCCATGGCACTAGTCAAAGAAGAGCAGGGAGTTCACAGGCCTTGGAGGGAGTGCAATGTACATTTACCAGAATGATACCTGGACACTCAGGGTTAAATTATGAGGAGAGATTACACAAACTAGGGTTGTATTCTCTAGAATTTAGAAGGTTATGGGGTGATTTGATCGAAGTTTTCAAGGTATTAAGGGGAACAGATAGGGTAGATAGAGAGAAACTATTTCCGCTGGTTGGGGAGTCTAGGACCAGGGGGCAGAACCTGAACCAGGGAAGGTATTCCTTCACTTCACCTGACGAAGGGGCAGCAGCTCCGAAAGCTTGTGATTTCAAATAAAACTGTTGGACTATAACCTGGTGTTGTGCGACTTCTCACTTTCAGGAGTGAAATTAGGAAACACTTCTACACACAAAGGGTGGTAGAAGTTTGGAACTTCCGCAAACGACAATTGATGCTAAATCAATTGTTAATTTTAAATCGGAGCTTGATAAATGTTTGTTAACCTAAGGCATTAAGGGATGTGGGCTAAAGGCGGGTATGTGGAGTTAGGTCGCACATCCGCCATGATCTCACTGAATGGCGGAACAGGCTCGAAGGGCTAAATGATCTGTTCTTATGTTCCCTAGACCAGGGGTTCTCAACCAGGGGGTCTGTGATTTCAGGGGGTCCGCCAGTTGGGTTGTCCCATCAATATACAGAGGAGTTGACCGATGTTTACGACATAAACATCAGAAGTCTCCCCTGTATATTGAGAAGTCGCACAACACCAGGTTATAGTCCAACAGTTTTATTTGAAATTACGAGCTTTCGGAGCTCTGCTCCTTCTTCAGGTACAGTGAGGGAATACAAATCGATTACACAGTATATATAGACAGAGAACTGTATATTGAAATGAGTGGAATAGTCTCAGCGATACAAAGACTGCATGCGCGCAGTCAATTCAGGTTCTTGCTGTTGGACACCATTTGTTAGGTTAGACAAGTCCCTTTGCGTGTCACTAACTTTTACAGCAGTATTTATCTTGGTAATTTTTTTTTAATCCAGCCCTATTCACTTTCACGTTCATAAACCACTCACCGCTTTTAACTATTAAATAAAATAGTGGGAGTTATAACTTCTCTTTCAGGGGATTAAAAGCTGAGTTGTAGGCGGGGTAATCCGCGAGTTAGTCCGGTATTGTGTGGACCGAGGTAGCACGTGCCTTCCTTTCAACCCTTTTCATTCCCCTCGTGCGGAGCCCTCCTGTGTTGGTTGGAAGCCGCTCACGCGTTTGAAAAGAGACCGTTTTTTTTCCTGCTGGTTGAGACGGGGAGGGGGAGCCATGAATGGAGAGAGTGGCACGCCACGTGGCCTTGGAGGGGGGGGAAAGGGGGCGGAAAGAAAGAGATTTTCCAGTCTCTGGACCTGCGGCAAGGCCGTAATAATCGGGATCCGGTGTGACTCTCTCCTTCAGCGTCTTCAGCCTGAATTAAAAAAATAGCTGAAGGCGTTAATGATTTTTAGTTCTCAGTAACAAGTTTCACATTAAGTAAGTAAAACAAAAATAATAAAAAAATATGTGCTTAATTAGTAAAACTAATTTTTATACAGGAAAAAATACTTGTGTTGTGTTACAGGGGGTCTGTGGAATTTCTATAACACTGAAGGGGGGCCTCGGAAGCAAAAAGGTTGAGAACCCTAGACAACACTCTCCCTCAACTACCACCAAAAACAGATTCACAGCTCGTTCATATCGTTGCGTTTTTGGGGATTTTCCTGTGCGCAAGTTGCATTTGCCTGTATAACAGTCACTGCACTTCAAAGCAATTAGCATTTACAGGGCCTCCCCAATACTCCTGAACCAAAAGCCCCCTCCTTAGTTCTTCCAGACCCAAGGCTTCTTCACCCAAAGACGCACCTCAATACTCCCAGTCCTCCAAGACCTTTTCCCCAGTCCTCCACACTTCAACTTTCCTCCCTAACCAGTTTCAAAGCTGAGAATGCACGGTAAGATAGTATGGGAGATGTACCGATTGGGGGTTAGATCGAATCATAGAATGATACAGCACTGAAGGAGGCCATTCAGTCCATGGTGCCTGTGCCGGCTCTTTGAAAGAGCGATCCAATTAATCCCACTCCCCTGCTCTTTCCCCACAGCCCTATACATTTTTTCCCTTCAAGTATTTCTCCAATTCCCTTTTGAAAGTTACTATTGAATCTGCTTCAACCACCCTTTCAGGCAGCGCATTCCAGATCACAACAACTCGCTGTGTTTACAATAAAAAGTTTCCCCATGTCGCCTCTGGTTCTTTTGCCAATCACCTTAAACCTGTGTCCTCTGGTTACCGATCATTCTGCCACTGGAAACTTTTCTCCCTAACCAGTTTCAAAGCTGAGAATTCATGATAAGATAGTATGTAAGATGTACTGATTGGGAGTTAGATATCTGGTATTTAGTAGGGTGGGGGGGTTAATAGGATTTTAGCTGGACTGAGCTTTGTCAATACTGTAGGGGGCATGCTGGAGATTGGCAGCATGGGGGTGTGCGTGGAGAGAATCCTTTGGTCTGGCATCATTGTGGCGGGGCAATCGGGCTTGGCTTCACTTTTCTCTTGCTGACTGACCTGTGTATTTGCAGCACACTTTGTTTATCTTTTATATTATTAGATTATCAAATTATACCATTACTGTTATCGGCTGACTCATGGTGAGGAATACCAGGAGAGATCTGCTTGTGCTTTTAAGTTTATTTTTCATAAATTGAAATTTATGTCCGCTTGACCTCAGGGCTCTTGGGTTGGTTTCTCTTTTCAGTTTAATACTTTATATACCTCTCCCTTTAACCTCCCCATTAAACTGTAGAGCTGAAGTACCTCTAATCTTTCTTCATAGCCACTCATTTGACACTTGAGATCCTTGTTGCTTTTATCTGCACCATTGCCAATGCATGCATGTCCATTTGGAGTGTGATGTCCAAAACTTTACACAGTACCTAGTCTGACCAATGCATTATAAAGTCTCACCATAACTTAGTGGATTTATATTGATCTGGCCATCAATCTCAACATTCTATTTTTTATTTAAATTCCTTTTCCACATTATCTTCTTGCTGAAAGTGACAAATCTACTGTTGGGTCCCTTTTTTAAAGTCTCTGAGCTAGTTCTGCTCCCATCATTGTATAACTATATTCGTCTTTCCTCCCAATACGCAATACTGCAACAGGCTAGCAGAATGGGCAGACAAGTGGCAGATGGAATTTAATACAGAGAAGTGTGAGGTGATGCATTTTGGCAGAAGGAACAGGGAGAGGCAATATACACGTAATGGCACAGTTTTAAAGAGTGTGCAGGGACAGAGGGACCTGGAAGTTAATGTGCATAGGTCCCTGAAGGTGGCAGGACATATTGAGAGAGTGGTTAGCAAAGCATATGGGATCTTGGGCATCATAAATAGAGGTATTGAGTACAAAAGTAGAGAAGTTATGCTGAACCTTTATAAAGCGCTGGTTAGGCCACAACTGGAGTATTGCGTCCAGTTCTGGTCACCACACTTTAGGAAGGATGTGAAGGCCCTTGAGGGTGCAGAGGAGATTTACCAGAATGGTTCTGGGGATGGGGGATCTTAGTTACAAGGACAGGTTGGAGAAGCTGGATTTGTTTTCATTAGAGCAAAGGAGGTTGAGGGGTGATTTGATAGAGGTGTACAAGATAGGCTAGACTGGGAAAGGCTGTTCCCACTAGTTGATGGTACAAGGACTAGGGGTTGCAGATTTAAGGTTTTGGGCAAAAGATACAGGGGGGATGTGAGGGGAAACTTTTTTACGCAGCGAGTGGTGATAACCTGGAATTCACTGCTCAATGTTTTCAAGGGGAGACTGGATAGGCACTTGAGGGAAATAAACTTGCAGGGCTACGGGGATAGAGCAGGGGAATGGGACTGGCTGAATTGCTCTACAGAGAGCCGGCACTGACTCGATGGGCCGAATGGCCTCCTGTGCCATTATGACTCTATGACTTTACATTTGCCAGTATTAAACTTCATTTGTCTCTTGTCTGCCCAATTACACGCACTGCCCTAATGCTGCTCTCCCACCCATTCTGGTGGTGTCGGATCCCAGTGTATGGGTCTTGCTCGGTTTGCCAAGAATCACCCAGGTCAGCAGCCAAGAAGACCTGGTAAAAAATGTTTGTCCATGGCTTCTAGCTGTAGCAAATCCAGAAAAATTCACTTTTGTTTAAAATTAATTCTCGGGATGTGGGTGTCGCTGGCAAGGTATTTATTGCCCATCCCTAGTTTCCCTTGAGAAGGTGGTGGTGAGCTGCCTTCTTGAACTGCTGCAGGTCCTTGTGGTGAAGGTACTCCAACAATGCTATTATCTAGGGAGTTCCAGGATTTTGACCCAGCGACGATGAAGGAATGGTGCTATATGTCCACATTGGGGTGGTGTGTGACTTGAAGGGGAAATTGGATGTGATAGTGTTCCCATGCACCTTCTATCCTTGTCCTTCTGGGGCGTGGTAGCCTTGGCTTTGGGAGATGCTGCCAAACAAGCCTTGGTGAGTAGCTGCAGTGCCTCCTGTAGATGGTATGTAGTGCAGCCACGGTGTGCCGGTGGTGCAGGGAGTGGATGTTTAAGCCAGTGGATGGGGTGCTAATCAAGCGGGCTGCTTTGTCCTGGATGAATCTTGCACAATCCAACCAGCTGCACGACTAGCACAAATCTCTCAGTATAAACAGCTTAAATCCTCCTGCACCTTCCATCTCTCTCTCAGCATTGTCTGCCAATTTAACAAGCTTACAATGCAAGTAATTTCTGTATTTAGGGCGTCTATGTGGATAAGAAGCTGGGGTGCCCAAGCACTCAGTGTGTGGTACTCAACTCGCCTCCCCTTCTGACACTGCACATCTCACAAGTTTCCTATTTTGTTTTAATCCATCTTCTTATCCAGTCCCAGAATGTACCCTGTACACCTGTAGTTTTGAAGTTTTATTAGTTTTCCATGTGGGACCTTGTCAAAAGTTTTCTGAAAGCCAAAATAAGCCATCACAGGGAGCTCAAACATGGGGAGTCCCACTGCCTAATTTATGTGGAGCATCCTAAAAGAAGTCAGAGGGGTTTGTGAAGCATTACAGGCTGTTTCATTTAAAAAGCAATTACAAACTGAATGCTGTGCTGCTGTTAAAGATCTCTCATCAGGGTCTTCAAATTTTATGATGCACTTAAACCGAGAATTCTGCTCCTCTTTAGGGTGTGCTCCAACATCAGTTATGATCTTGCTATGAAAATCCCAGTGCTCCACTGGGAGCAGTATATTGGATAAGAATGGTGTCACAAAACATGCAAATTATGCTGCCTTATTTTACCTATGATGCGGAGATGCCAGTGTTGGACTGGGGTGGACAGAAGTGAGAAGTCGCACAACACCAGGTTATAGTCCAACAGCTTTATTTGAAATCACAAGCTTTCGGAGCGCTGCTCCTTCGTCAGGTGAAGTGAAGAAATACATATGGGCACAGCATATATAGTCAGAGAACACTGCCAGACGACTACAGTTAATCTTTCTAACTGCCCTTTATCACACCTCGGCAGAGAGGCAATCACGGCAATCAAAGGAGTTTCATTTAAAAATTTGATTGCCGTGATTGTCTCTCTGCCGAGGTGTGATAAAGGGCAGTTAGAAAGATTAACTGTAGTCGTCTGGCAGTGTTCTCTGACTATATATGCTGTGCCCATATGTATTTCTTCACTTCACCTGACGAAGGAGCAGCGCTCCGAAAGCTTGTGATTTCAAATAAAGCTGTTGGACTATAACCTGGTGTTGTGCGACTTCTCACTTTTATTTTACCTAGTTCAAAAAGAACAGGATTTTTTCAAGAGATTTAAAAAAAAAAAAATTGAATGGTCCTTCCTTACAGGGTTATATTCCCTTTCCTGCTTCCCTTAGGACATCTTCTATTTTCATGTTGTGATCATGTGCTATATAATGCTTGAACAGTGCTTGCAAAATCCATTTGTGTTGACTCTTTTTGCATTTGCAGTTAGTTGTGCGGATCAGTTTTCTGCTGGACTCCCCATTGTTTCCCACTTTCTCATTTGTTTTCCACCCCACTATCACCCACTGATGCAGTTTGAGGGCCGTTGAGCAGTGTTGCTGTGTGAGGTAGCTTAGTGCTCCAGGAAAGGTGCTGGTTTTAGGCTGAGAGCAATGAATGGAATAAAATGATGTACTATTTTTGTAATAGTTCTAACATTGGTAGAAGTTTTAAGCTTTGCACCATAGTCCTTAACACAGTACATAGGGGATTGAGGGATAGCTACCATCTGCTGCACTGATCATAGAATAATCCAGCACAGAAGGAGGCCATTTGGCCCATCGAGTCTGTGCCAGCTCTTTCGAAGAGCAATCCAGTTAGTCCCACTCTTTCCCCATATCCCTGCAATTTTTTCTCCATCAAGTATTTATCCAATTTCTTTTTGAAGGCTACTATTGAATCTGTATCCACCGCCCTATCAGGCAGCGCATTCCAAATCCTAACCACTCGCTGCATAAAACAGTTTTTCCTCATGTCGCCTCTGGTTCTTTTGCCAATCACCTTAAATCTGCGCCCTCTGGTTATTGACCCTTCAGCCATTGGAAACAGTTTCTCTTTATTTACTCTTATCTAAACCCTTCATGATTCTATCAAAACTCCTCTTACCTTCTCTGCTCCAAGGAGAACAACCCCAGCTTCTCTAGTCTATCCGCATAACTCTAATCCCTCATCCTTGGAACCATTCTAGTAAACCTTTTCTGTACCCTCTCCAAAGCCTTCACACCCTTCCCAAAGTGTGGTACCCAGAATTGGACACAATACTCCAGCTGGGGCCGAACTAGTGTTTTATATAGGCTTAGCATAACCTCCTGGCTTTTGTACTCTCTGCCTCTATTTATAAAGCCCAGGATCACATATGCTTTATTAACTTGTCCTGCCACCTTCAAAGATTTGTGCACATGCACCCCAGGTCTGTCTCTCCTTGTACCCCCTTTAAAATTGTACCATTTAGTGTGTATTGTCTCTCCTCATTCTTCCTACCAAAATGTATTACCTCACACTTCTCTGCGTTAAGAACATAAGAAATAGGAGCAGGAGTAGGCCATTCGGCCCTTCGAGCCTGCTCCGCCATTCAATGAGATCATGACTGATCTTCTGCCTCAATTCCATTCACTGGCCTTATCGCCATATCCCTTGATGCCCTTACTAGTCAGAAATCTATCGACTTCTGTTTTGAATATACCCAATGACTGAGCCTCCACAGCCCTCTAGGGTAGAGAATTCCAAAGATTCACCACCCTCTGTGTGAAGAAATTTCTTCTCATCTCAGTCCTGAATTGCCTACCCTTTATCCTGAGGCTGTGGCCCTTGGTTCTGGACTCCCCAGCCAAGGGAAACATTCTCCCAGCATCCACCCTATCAAGCCCTGTAATAATTTTGTATGCTTCAATGAGATTCCCCCCTCATTCTTCTGAATTCAAGAGAATACAGGCCTAGTTTACTCAATCTCTTCTCATACGACAGTCCCGCCATCCCAGGAATCAATCTCATGAACCTTCGTTGCACTCCCTCTATGGCAAGTATATCCTTCCTTAGGTAAGGAGACCAAAATTGTACACAGTACTCCAGGTGTGGTCTCACCAAGGCCCTATATAATTGGAGTAAGACTTCTTTACTCCTGTACTCAAATCCTTTTGTAATGAAGGCCAGCATACCATTTGCCTTCCTAATGGCTTGCTGCACCTGCACATTCATGTACAAGGACACCCAGGTCCCTTTGAATTTCTTTGAATTTCATCTGCCATGTGTCCACCCATTCTACCAGCCTGCATATATCATCTTGAAGTCTATTGCTGTCTTCCTCACTGTTCACTACACTTCCAAGTTTTGTGTACTCTGCAAATTTCAAAATTGTGCCCTTTACCCCCAAGTCCAAGTCATTAATGTATATCAAAAACAGCAGTAGTCCTAGTACTGAACCTTGGGGAATGCCACTGTACTACTCCTTCCAGTCTGAAAAACAGCCATTCACCACAACTCTGTTTTCTAACCCTTAACCAATTTTGTATCCATGCTGCTCCTGCCCCATCAATTTTGCAAACAAGCCTAATATGTGGTACTTTATCAAATGCCTTTTGAAAGTCCATTTACACAACATCAGCTGCACTGCCCTCGTCCACCCTCTCTGTTACCTCATCAAAAAACTCAATCAAATTAGTCAAACACGATTCGCCCTTAACAAATCCGTGCTGGCTCTCCTTTATTAGTCCATGCTTGTCCAAGTGGCTGCTAATTTTCTCCTGGATTATTGTTTCTAAAAGCTTCCCCACCACTGAGGTTAAACTGACTGGTCTGTAATTGCCAGGTTTATCCTTCTTCCCTTTTTTGAACAAGGGTGTGGGTGTAACATTTGCAATCCTCCAGTCCTTTGGCACCACCCCTGTATCAAAGGAGGATTGGAAGGTTGTGGCCAGCACCTCCGCAATTTCTACCCTTACTTCCCTCAGCAACCTAGAATGTATCCCATCCAGACCGGGTGACTTATCCACTTTAAGTACTGCCAGCCTTTCTAGTACCTCTTTATCCATTTGTATCTCATTCAGTATCCCAGCAACCTCCTCGTTTACCATAGCTTTGGCAAAGTCCTCTTCCTTAGTAATCACCGATGCGAACTCATTCCCTCTGCCTCCACCAACCGTTCTCCATTTTGGCCCCTAATTGGCCCCACTGCTCCTCTGACAACCCTTTTTACTGTTAGTATGCCCATAGAAGCCCTTTGGATTCCCTATTATGTTAGCTGCCAATCCAATCCAATCCAATTTCGTACTGTCTTTGCCCCTTTTATTTCCTTTTTCACTTCTCTGTACTTTTTATATTCATCCTGATTCTCCCTTGTATTATCAAGCTGACATGTCATATGCCCCCTTTTTCTACTTCATCCTACTCTCTCACTCCTTTGTCATCCAGGGAGCTCTGGCTTTGGTTGCCCTCCCTTTCCCCCTTGTAGGAATACATCGAGACTGTACCCGAACCATCTCCTCTTTAAAGGCTGCCCATTACATTTCAGCCTGCCAGTCCTTGACTCTAATTTAACCAGTCCAGATCCCTCCTCAATTCGCTGAAATTAGCCCTCCTCCAGTTACGTATTGGTCGAATTTATCAGTATAACCTGATTCCATCATACATTTAAATAGACATTTAAGAAAAAAATTCTCGGCTTAAGTACAAAATAGCAAGGATCTTTTGCAGGAGCACAGCATTCGCTTTGTAACTCGAGCTTAGTTTAATTTATTTCTTATAAAAGTGAATTCCGGAGAATGGATCATCTAATTTTTAAATTTGCTAACCACTGTATCCGAGGCCCTGAATGATCCAATGCCCGTTATCTTACTCGAACAGATGATTTTCGATCCCACTATGACCAAGAAGAAGAAGAAAAAGAAGAAGCCTTTCATGTTGGAAGAAGATGGCACCGAACAGCAGGCAGAGGAAATGCCAGCGACAGAGACTAAGGAAGCTGTAATATCCGAGAGCGTGGAGGAGAAGGTTCCGGAGGCAGACGAAGAGGACAACAAGAAGAAAGGTATGTTGATTCCTTTTAACCCAGTATTCAAAATTATAAAAACAAAATTTAACTGGAATTCAGTTTGTGAATTCTAACTCTTATACTAATTGGACACTAGAGAAGAGCAAAACTGATTCGAATTTTGAGTGTCTCTTTTTTTAAAGAGTGTCTATTTACTGCAGATTTCACCTTGCTTTGTAGCAGTGCTGAAGTTTCACTATAACTCCAGAGCTGGGATCCAGTCTTGAGTATCGAGGAGCAGTGTGAGACTCCTGAAGGGGGCGGCTTCTTTTGACACAACAGATTCTATAAAGTCAGCATCGGGTCCCTTGGACTTCCTGGACAACTTTTAAATTCACCCCCCAACTATTTAAATGTACTGAAAATATTGGCCCTCCAGCCCTTCCTCTCCATATATTTCAGCTTTAATGGTCTGGGATAGAACTCCACTCGTGCTTACAAGCATGTATGCGCCGAGCTCCCCCCCTGGGCAGGAGGGTTTGAGACGGAGCCAGTCAGCGTAAACAAGGCACCCTCCTGTTGGAACCTGTACTGCAGCTTACTGGTCTCCGACCTCTAAAAAGAGCACATGTGGGAGTTGAATTCATATAAAATGCTTTAAAAGACTTGAGTCTTCTCACTGTGCTCTGCGGGAAGCGGTGGCGGCGAGAAACGAGCAGCATGCGGCAACACGCCGTCCAACTTTTGCTCTCTCACCGCGAGAAAGAAACCCATGGCACTTCCAGTGTTTTCCCCTGATGCACTGCTGTGATTGTTGCCATGCAGAGGATCGAGTTGTGAACAGATAACTCAGCCATATTGGTACACAGATCTGATTTGTTTTGAGGGGCAGGTGGTTACACTAGAAGAGGCTGTTTTTAAAAAAAAAAAAATTAATCTTTGCGTAATTATGGCTTCAAGAGGATATTAAGAGCCTCTATTTTTCTATTCAAAACAGCCGGGCTCTAACTCCTCAGTCTTGCAGCATGTCTTTAATTCCTTCAGAATCTGTTGTAGATTTCATAGCTTTTTTTTTAATGAAAAAGAGCCGTTCACTGCAATTTCTTTGAGCTGTAATCTGCTATCCATTAGTTATCAGGTTAAAATCCCCTTTCATGCCCATGGAATTTTTTTTCTGTTCCGAGACAGTGAATAGTGAGGAAAACAAGTGTAGGGTTTATTAGAACAGTGGTGAAATACAATATGCTTTGTTACCAGGCTGACCTTTTGAAAGGCTGGGTGCTTCCTAGAGATTTGAGATGAAAGCCAAACTGTCTGACCAGCGGTATTTTCTGCATTCACTTTTTGTGTGGTTCTGTTTTAAATATTGCATGAAGCAATGTGGTGGAGTAACAAAAGTACTTGCACAGCTTTATCTGACCCCATTCACCTTGTATATGTCCAGCAGTCCAATTCTCTAAATCTGTAGTGGTGGAGCAGTATCTCGTCAAGTAATAGCCTCTGAGGTTCTAACCTGGGAGCCCCCTGACATTGCTCCATTTGACATTAGAAGAAATCATGCTGAGCTTTGTATGGTACGCACAGACTTTTTAATTACCGAATTGCATAATGAATTGCTTGGTTCAGTCAGATTGATGCCCAACCAGAACCCCAGGTTGTCACATGGGTTTAAGGAAAAGTATCGCAGGTGTTGCCCAGACACACTGATATTGTGACACCTAGTGAAAGCAGTTCCGTAGTGTGATGGCGCTGGTGCTATGAATTTGCCCCATTTACAGAGCGGGGTGCATTCAGAGCACTGGTAGCGACACCGAGGTTACTGCAAGTACAGCTGTTCAAAGATCACGCACGCACACACAGCTCAAGTTTCTGGTCAGTAACTTTCTGGGATGGCTGATGTGTAGCCCAGCAATGTAAAAGATCACATCACCGGCCTTACGGGTGCGCTGAGAGCTGTGCCCACCAGTGCCCAGCATTGCCAGAGTTACCTTTTATTGGCTTTCGGAGGGCTGCTGGAATCTCGCATCATGAGTTGAGTCTCGCTTTATTTGGATGCAGTAGTTTTGCAAAGTGCTGCAATATAATGACAGCAAAAGAAGTTGCTCCCAGGAACACTCATATCAGTGCTGGGAAACGTAAAACGTAAATGCAGAAACCTTTTTGACTTCTGGTCAAACATCCCGCGATTGGTTTAATCTTAATAAACCCCGTGCTTTTCTGGTTGTGCGTCGCGTGTCCATGTCAAATGGAGAAATTTTATTTCATTAATGACTTCACGGGCAGGTAATAATGAGGATAGTCTGTAAAACCACATGGTCCCACCGCGCACCAGGCTTTTGGGAAAACACTATGCAGCCAGCATAATTCCTTTAAACACATCTTTGCTTGTAAATGTCTTCCTAAAGAGTCAATGTGTTGTAACAGCTCACCTAGTTTCTTATTTAAATCCTAAGAGTATCTATTGACACTGCTAGAAGAGTGGTAATAGCATAACTAAGAAAATAAGAAAGTGTTAGCTCACCCGTCTAGTATCCTAACTCACCCAGTGTGGCAGCCAGCTGTATCTTGAACAACCCCACTGCTGTTGTCTCCACTTCTCTACCTGGCTGATCATTCATCGCTGAGTAAAGAAGGCATTTCTAATATCTGGTGAATCCTAGAAGTTAGCATCTCTTAAGTCATGTCTCGCAAGTGTTGAACATCAGTGGAAACGCAGGGCGTAGCTAAAGGACCCAATCTGTAGTTGACTCCATAATTCTAGACTGTGGTAGGTTTTCATTTAAGGTGAAGGGGAGCAATATCAGATATGGATTGGGACAGAAAATGAATTTTTAAGCAAAGCATAAATCACACAGGATTGCATAATTATGTTACGGGTCAAATTTTGAAACTTTGGTGGGGGCGGGTGGGTGAGTCGAGTATTTTCCCCAGACCAATGGCCAAGATCTGTAATATGTGCTTTATATCGGTAGTGTCCAAACCACTGCTCTCGAGCCCTGGCAACTCAGTCTTGTTTGCACTTGAATTCCTTGCTCGCTGGTTTGTACAAGGGCAGCAGGCGCACAGGAACACCACCACCTCCAAGGTCCCGTCCAAGGTATCGCGTAAAACTCAACCTGCCCTTTTGTCCTTTCCCCTACCTCTGAACTTGCTTAAAAACTATTACATCTCTAACTTCTTGAAGTTCTGACGAAAGGTCCATTGACCTGAAACGTTAACTCTGTTTCTCTCTCCACAGATGCTGCCTGACCTGCTGAGTGTTTCCACCATTTTCTGTTTTTATTTGTGTGGAAAAGCTGCTGTTGGGCAATCGTGTTCATCTGTTGAGAAATGTTTGATCATTAGATATTTATTCTGCCGCAGTTTCTGTTTGGAGCATGAATTACCGCTTACTTATGTGCTTTGTTGGGTGAAGAAACCAAGATTCGGATCACCGATTTACAGTGAGGGTGTTTATAGAGGGTGACGAGTACAAACTATTACGAATTTTTTTCTTTCTTAATCATAGATGCAACAGATGATTTAGATGACTTGGACTTCTTCAATCAAAAGAAGAAAAAGAAAAAGCCCAAGAAAGCCTTTGATATTGATGATGGTATAAAGGTTAGTTTTAAGGGTACAGTCAGTGAGTTGACCATTTGGGCTTCGTGAAAGTCCTTTCCAACCCTTCTACTTTGTAAACCAAAAATCGATACCTCCTAATGTAATTTTTCAGCTGCCATCCCAAATGTACAAGTTGCAGTGTGTTTATAGGTGGATACCTTATTTCCAAGGGGGCTGGGGGAAATACTTGCTTTTTTAAACAATGTATTTATTCACAAGATGTGGGCGTCTCTGGCAAGACTAGCATTTATGGTCCATCTCAATTGCCCTCGAGAAGGTGGTGGTGAGCCGCCGCCTTGAACCGCTGCAGTCCAGGTGAAGGTAAAAAGGTACTCCCACGGTGCTGTTAGGTAGGGAGCCAATGTTCCTGTAATTTTTTGGGGGGCCATGCGGCCCCTTTAATGGGCTACCGGGCCCATTCAGGATACCATGCATGCGCGGTTTTTCCATTTAAAACCCGGCTGCGCGGGACTTTCAGAGCGTTGCACAGCCTAAAGGGAACATGATGGGGAGTTCCGGGATTTTGATCCAGCGACGATGAAGGAATGACGATATATTTCCAAGCCAGGATGGTGTGCGACTTGGACGGGACCTTGGAGGTGGTGCTGTTCTCGTGCGCCTGCTGCCCTTGTCCTTCTAGCTTCCTACCCTCATATATTGTGTATAATGAAGTAAAAGAGTAAATAAATAATCTGGCTGCGTGAGGTACTGAGCTAGGCTTGAACCCTGCTTCGGCCTGGGTTGGCTTATCACAGCTTGGGCAGCAGTGGGGCACTACAATCGACTCTGCCTTTTAGCTACAGGGGGGTGGTGGGGGGGGGGGGGGGGGGGAATCAACAGAGAGTCAGGGACTCCTGTTGGATGGTGTGTGTCTGTGGACATTAGGGATCTGCTGAATAATCCTGCCCCCAGTGGCTGTCACACATGAAGTATGCCCTCTTGGGCAAAGTGCTGAGGTGTCCTTGGAGCGGAAAAGATTCAGCACCTTCAAGAGAAGTAAAAATTGGAAAATGTAAACCCCCCACCCTCCCCCACAAAGGTAGAAAGTACATTTCACCGGAGAACATCCATATAATATAACAGGAATCCATACTGATATTTCATTTAACATATAATGTTGTCCTGACCCAGAGTGACATATTGAAGCATTTTAAAGTTCTCTTATTTTAAAATCTAGGGAAGAAATAGCAGAGGCATTACTACACATATTTAGTAATTCATTAGAAAAAGATGTAGTCCCAGAGGGCTGGCGGATAGCTAACGTAATACCTATATTTAAGAAGGGGGATAGAACATGTCCAAGGAACAAGAGGCCAGTCAGCTTAACATCAGTGGTAGGGAAAATAATGGAATCCCTACTAAAGGACAAATAGAAGAACATCTAGAAACAAAAAATATAATAATAAATAGTCAGCATGGATTTCAAAAGGGAAAGTCTTGCTTGACCAACCTAATTTAATTTTTTTGAAGAGGTAACAGAGAGTAGACAAGGGTAATGCAGTCGATGTAATTTATCTAGATTTTTAAAAGGCCTTTGATAAGGTACCACATAACAGACTGATGAACAAGGTCAGAGAATGCGGAGTTGGGACAAGTAGAATGGATAGCTAGCTGGCTTCAAGTCAGAAAGCAGAGAGTAGGGGTAAAGGGTAGCTATTCAGAGTGGCAGAAGGTGGGAAGTGGTGTTCCACAAGGATTAGTGCTGGGACCACTGTTGTTCACAATTTATATTAACGATTTAGACCTTGGAATCAAAAACACAATTTCTAAATTTGCGGACAACGCCAAATTGGGGGGGGGGGGGGGGGCAATACTGAGGAGGACAACAACAAATTACAAGACAACATTAATAAACTTGCAGAATGGGCATCTAATTGGCAAATGAAATTCAACACAGATAAATGTGAGGTATTACATTTTGGTAAGAAAAATAAGGAGGTCACATATTACTTGGAAAATAAGAATCTAAATGGGGCAGAGGAACAAAGGGATCTCGGAGTACAAATACACAAATCACTAAAAGTATCGACACAGGTTAACAAGGCCATAAGAAAGCAAACCAAGCACACGGGTTTATTTCTAGAGGGATAGAATTGAAAAGTAGTGAAGTTATGCTAAACTTGTATCCTGGTTAGACCACACTTGGAGTAGTGTGTGCAATTCTGGTCGCCATATTATAAAAAGGATGTGGAGGCACTGGAGAGGGTGCAGAGAAGATTTACAAGGATGATACCAGGAATGTGAGGGTACACCTATCAGGAAGGATGAACAGGCTGGGTCTCTTTTCTCTTGAAATGGAAGGCTGAGGGGTGACCTAATAGAGGTCTTTAAAATTGTGAAAGGTTTTGAACGAGTTGATACAGAGAGAATGTTTCCACTTGTGGGGAAGAGCAAAACTAGAGGCTATCAATATAAGATAGTCACCGAGAAATCAAATAGGGAATTCAGAAGAAACTTTACCTAGAGAGTGGTGAGAATGTGGAACTCGCTACCACAGAGAGTCTGAAGCGAGTAGTATAGATGCATTTAAGGGGTGATTAGATAAGCATATGAGGGAGAAGGGAATAAAGGGTTATGCTGACAGGGTTAGACGAGGAAAGACGGGAGGAGGCTCGAGTGGAGCATAAATGCCAGCATGGACTTGTTGGGCTGAATGGCCTGTTTCTGTGCCGTATATCCTATGTAATATAATACTCAATACAAATTTGTGTGAGGGGATTATTTTAGTCCTTCATGTAGATATGGAATCACAGATTTTTAATAAACCTGCAGAAAAAAAGTAAATACTGTTTTCGTTGAGCTGTAGATATTCAACGGCATTACCATCGTCGCATCCCTCAACATCCTGGGGGGTCAGTATTGACCAGAAACTTAACTGGACCAGGCATTTAAATACTGTGGCTTCAAGAGCAGGTCAGAGGCTGGGTATTCTGCGGCAAGTGTCTCATCTCCTGACTCCCCAAAGCCTTAACCACCATCTACAAGGCACAAGTCAGGAGTTTGATGGAATACTCCACTTGCCTGGATGAGTGCAGCTCCAACACTCAAGAAGCTCGACACCATCCAGGACAAAGCAGCCCGCTTGATTGGCACCCCATCCACCACCTTAAACATTCACTCCCTCCACCACAGGCGCACCGTGGCTGCAGTGTGTACCATCTACAAGATGCACTGTAGCAACTCGCCAAGGCTTCTTTGACAGCCCCTCCCAAACCCACGACCTCCACCATCTAAAAGGACAAGGGCAGCAGGCGCATGGGAACACCATCACCTCCAAGTTACCCTCCAAGTCACACACCATCCTGACCTGGAAATATATCGCCGATCCTTCATCGTCGCTGGGTCAAAGTTCTGGTACTCCATACCTAACAGCACTGTGGGAGTACCTTCACCACACAGACTGCAGCGGTTCAAGAAGGCGGCTCACCACCACCTTCGCAAGGGCAATTAGGGATGGGCAATAAATGCTGGCTTTGCCAGTGACGCCCACATCCCATGAACGAATTTTAAAAAAAAAGCTTCAGGTGCAGTCATTGGGTACCCTTGGAGAAAGGGATGGAATGATGGACATTGGTTTTTCGCCTGTTGTTATCCACTTGGAGTTTACTCCATTTGGACTACAGTGGTAATGAGCATAGTGAGGGGCTTTCCACAGGGAGGGAGGGAAAGCTAGAAGATTGGCCTCCTCGTGGCCAGTTGCAGACTGAAATTTCATCTGTTCTCTTGGCTACATCATATTCCTCTTTGGGGGTGAGGTGGGGGGGCGGGGGAGAGAGGGGAAAGAGAGAATATCCATTCAAAAATGGACTTGATCATGTTCAGTTTTCTCTTTTTTGAAAGTGAAATTTTATTCTGATTTGGGTGCCTTTCTTTAGGAAAGATGTCTAGACTATGGAGAGGGTGCAGAAGAGATTCACTAAGACAATAACCAAGAGGAGAGGCTTTAGTTATGAGGAGAGACTCGATAAACTGGGGCTCTTTTCATTAGGGCAAAGCAAGTTAAGAGGGGATCTAATAGAGGTGTCCCAAAATGCTGAGCGGGGTTGATCAAGTAAATCGGGGGAAACTATTTCCACTGGTTGGTGAATCGGGAACTGGAGCGCATAAATTTACGCCAAAGGAATGAAGGGAGAGGTTATAGTTGTTCGGACATGAAGGGCTAGATTTTGATACTGGGGCGGGTTGGGGTCGTGTCATCCACTTTTCGTGTTATCCACCCGACTGCAATTGGATGTGGGAGATTGATGTGATTTTCACCTAATTGGGCAATTGAGTTCCAGCATGTGGGAACCCATGAACCAATTAGTGTTTTCAGTCTAAAAGTCGCCTCTGATGATGTCATCATTGCTGCTGCATTGAAGGTCTGCAAAGACTGCCTGGCCTTTGCTGTGAGAGGACCTGAAGGCAAAATGAGCAGCAGCAGCTCTAAGTCTGCTCCCAGATATTTCACCGCCGCCGCCGTAATAGTGGACCTGCAGCTGATAGTCAGCTATCGAAATGTGCTCCCGCCAGGTTTCACAATCGTGGTTCAGAACAGGCGTGCTTCACGTAGAAAAAGGGTTAAAATCACAAAGGCCTTTCAAAATGGCATTATAGAGGCAATTTAGTGCTTGTTAAGGACCTTAACAGCCTATCCCACCTCTTAGAGGCGGGACGGAGTCGGGACCAGCAGACACGATTTAATGAAAATTGCATGGAGGCGGGCTTGTGCCCGCCCGCCAGTTTTCGCAATTTTAACCCCCCACACGCCTCCAAACCCACCTCCACGGGTCAATGAAAATTCTGCCCGAAGTGTCCTACCAGAAATGGAGCTGAATTCATAATAGCTTCCCAAAGGGAATTAGATAAATATTTGAAAGAGAAAAATTATGGTAGGGGGGAAAGAAAGCAGAGTAATGGAACCAAGTAGATACCTCTTTCAGAAAGCCGCCAGCATAGGTACAATGGGCCAAATGGCGGCCTCCTGTGCTTTAACATTCTATGAATGTATGGTACGAATGGCTTCGTTTTCCACCTACTGAAGGTTTCTTTTTGAGAATTGACATTTGCAGTTTATTTTATGAAGCCATCGTATGTTTTGATTGCATGGCGCTTGCCATGAGGAGCAAATGACGATTTGCAGTTTCTTGGCATGGTCGTGTATGCGTTATGAGCAATCCTAGTTGAAGGCTTGAAGTAATTTGCTCCTGGTTTTTGGGGGTTAGGATCTAGGTAGGTTGGGAAACAAGGGGGTTCTGCCTAGTGATGGTCCAGCTGATTGAAGTCATTGTGTTTGCCATTCAATGGGTGGGTCACAGTTAATTGATCCTCCTCCTCCCCACAAGAGGTGGTTTGGGGTGGGGGGGTTGGGGTATGCGTCAAGTGAGCCTTCAGGAGTGGGTCCCAGACTGCTTGGGATTTCCCAGTTTGAGGCAGAGGACAAACATCACTGATGTAGATGGGCATATATACAGATATCTGAACTAACTACAGATCAGTTCCACCAGTGTTTTAGATGGCTTGTTAAGGGGGATTTCCAATGACTGAGATTAGACATTTTGCTACTTGAAATGGTTGGTGTTTCATCGGCAGATTGTTCACTTCTGTTGCTGAGATAAAGGCCCCCCCTTTAATCGGGAAATTTCACATGCAAGAGAATTTTACAGGTGATTAAATAGAAGGGATTCTCTGTGAGTTGATTACCATCCTGCATTCTGGCAGATGGGGGAGAAAGAAATTTGTGTAATTTCACGCTGCATGCTGGCACAATCTCTCCCGAGCAGCAGTGTCCATTTGAAAATCTTTAACATTCTTGATGGAATGATAATTAATGCAGGGAACTAGATGAATGTTGTGGGATAAAACAGTCCTCTATCAAGTTTTGTGATTCACTTCAATGTGACTGCTCCAATAAAACTGGGATTGTAATGTGCCCTTTGCTCTTCCAATGAAATGGGTCAAAATTAGATGGTGTAAATTCACATTAAAGTGTGTTATAGGATAGGTCACTTCAAAACCTGAATTGTGCTGCTTCATCATTTTTAAAATTCGTTCCTGGGATGTGGGCGTCGCTGGCAAGGCCAGCATTTATTGCCCATCCCTAATTGCCCTTGAGAATGTGGTGGTGAGCCGCCTTGAATCGCTGCAGTCCGTGTGGTGAAGGTACTCCCACAGTGTTGTTAGAGAGGGAGTTCCAGGATTCTGACACGGCGATATACTTCCAAGTCAGGATGGTGTGTGACTTGGAGGGGAACTTGCTGGTGATGGTGTTTCCATGCACCTGCTGCCCTTGTCCTTCTAGGTGGTAGAGGTCATGGGTTTGGGAGGTGCTGTCAAAGAAGCCTTGGCGAGTTGCTGCAGTGCATCCTGTAGATGGTACACATTGCAGCCACGGTACGCCGGTGGTGGATGGGGTGCCGATCAAGTGGGCTGCTTTGTCCTGGATAATGTCGAGCTTCTTGTGTTGTTGGAGCTGTACTCATCCAGACAAGTTGTGTGTGTGTGTGTCTCCAAGGCCCTGAAGAGGGTGCCGAGAGGAGATGTAGGGCTAATCACTAGTCAGTAACTGAGTAGATTAATTATCGAAATGATTGGTGAAAGCTGGGCCTTTCAGTTAGAGAAGGAAGTGGCTTAGAGGAGACCGTGTAGATTTATATGAGGGATTAAAGGTAAATCCAGAACATTTCTTCAAATTTAATTCATAACAGTAGGGCAAAGGGGCGCAGGTTTTAGATTGGCATATTTAGGAGTTGATGTATGGGAGTTCTTCACAAAGTGTGATCAACAGATGGAATGGACATCTGGGTAGGGTAGCGAAGGCAATACACAAATCATTTCAAAAGCAGTTGAGTGCTGTGTTGAAGGGGCTGAAGGTTTTTTTTCTCTGGGTGGACGTGAGCTCGGCTGAGACCAAATGGTCTTCCTCATCCATACCTAACTAGCCTCGTAAGGGCCATGCATGAAATGAGTTGATGGGGATTGCAGGTCCACAGTGGCAATCGTCGATCTTTCTCCAAGCAATAAGGGTGCTAGTGAGATGTGGAAATTTCACAGTGTTAGGGTTCTTTTCTGAGGTTGAGGTTGGGACAGATCAGTGAGAGCTTTACTCTTCGTCCAACTTGTGCCATACCTGACTTGATTCACACCGTTTTCTCTTTTTTTTTGCTCTACATTATATTCTTCCTTCTTTCTCTCCCTTATACCATTCCAAGAGCCAGAGGGTGGGCAGCAGGATTGCTCACTCAGTCCTCCGAATGTACCAACTAGTAGGAGGATCTTAGTGCAGGGTGGGTTGCCATCCAGTGTCTCTTCCCTCCTCGTGGAGAAAAGACTGGCCATTTCTGGCGCCATATCTGCTCCCAGCGGTTTGGGGAGAGCAGAGCGTGTCCTGTGTTGCTCACGATCATAATGCTGTGCCTTTTGAATGTAGTGTTCTGGTTACGTGTACGGCCGCTGCACAACAGGCTCATATTGCTCACAGGTGTTTCTCAAACATTTTTAGTATCATAAACTGAGCACGGTTATGATTCTTTTTATTTTAAAAAACTTGGATAAAAAGCTGTTTTAACCGGAGTGGGTTTTCTCTACAATAGTATAATAAAGTGTGTCTCTTACTTTGTCTTTGTTAGGATTTGAAGATTGAAAGTGAGGTGACCGAGCAGGGAGAGGCTGACGATGATGCCTTTGACATGAGCATGATGAAGAAGAAGAAACCAAAAGCTGTAACCTTTGAGGACGAGGAATTAAACGAAAGGACAGATAGCAGTGAGTATTTCATTAGCAGAAGCTGACCATCTGTGATTTCCCCCACACTGGTGGAGGGCAGTGGGTGAAGTATGAGTGCGCTGGATCGAAGTGAGGTAGGGAGTGCAGTGGGTAAGCACAAACATAGTCCGGGTGCCTCAGAGTGGAGGTGGAAGAGGGAGGGGGGTATCTCGGGGGCACTGACACTCTAAACTTAGCATGTGTAGCACTGGTGATAGTCTAGGTGTAGGTTACACTGGGAGACTGGGGAGAAAATAGAAATGTCCGATCAGTTTGCTTTTATTTTATGAGTTATTTTTAATGGCATTTGTCAAACCATTTTATTTAGTGCTGCCAAAGCACGTGTAGAGTTACAGGTAGTAATGATGTCTGTATTCCTGTATTTATGGAACCAGATTTTGGAGATCAAAGTCAATCAATGCAGCTGTCATCTCTCTGTCTCCTTTATTTTTTTCAGGATAAAAGCCCTCAAGGGTATCCAGCGAGACTTCTAAGGGTAGACCCACTTAATGATAACTTTGAGGGATATACTGTAGAAGGACAGAACTGAAACACAACAACTTATTTGGGGATATTGAGGATGGGAGTAACACAGATTTAAAATTGTTGCTTGTAATTTATTTTGCTGGGCTACTCTACAGATTTTTCACATTACCGTTGCAGCAGTAAGTTTTGTTTGAAGCTGCAGCTCCACATGTGGTTTGAAGCACGCGGGCGCCCTGATACGCCAAGCCAAAAGCGAGTTTATTACTTCAACTATTGGGAATCTAGTAATGTTCCCTTTGGTTTCCTCTCCCTTTCCTCCCGAAGGCGGAACTTTTGCTGCATACAGGTCCGCAGACACTGGCCGAACCTTGTCCGAGTGACCACTCTTTGACAGTGGCTGCCAGCAAATTGCATTGACCTGTGAAGGACATCACAGCCGGAGTTGACTGTCCTCCTGCTTAATATCCACACACATGCATGGCATTACATAGAATGTTACAACACAGGAATGGGCCATTCGGCCCAATAGGTCTATGCCAGTGTTTATGCTCCACATGAGCCTACTTCATCTAACTCTCATCAGCATCACTTAGCAATCGGGCGCACGAAATGTGCCTCACTTTTTTTAATTCTCTCCTCCTGTAACCCAGGGATGTTGAGGCTAACTCATTACTCATTTCCCACATTACAACAGTGACTCCACTTCAAAAGTACTTCATTGGCTGTAAAGCGCTTTGAGACGTCCGTGGTCATGAAAGGCGCTATATAAATGCAAGTCTTTCCTTCTAACTCGCTTTCCACTATTGCCCGAGCTCTGATTACCTAGCTTAGCACAGATGGGGATTGAACCCAGATCTGTATGAAAGTTGGATTTTACTATGACATTACTGAAATTGGAGCAGCAATATCCCGCCTAGTGTGTCAAATCATATGTGGAAAAGTAGTTTCAAACGGAATTTACTAGTTTAACAGTTGCCTATAAAAAAAAATCTGCAAAGGTGCCCCGCAAAATATATTTACAGACCAAAATATAGCAGCATACTTTGATGCCTTTGCCCATAAGTATGGGGAAATCTGCAGTGGGATCTCCTAAATGAAATTGTGAGCATAAGGGGAGCAACTGGAAGTGCAAACACTCATTCCCATCTTTCTTCTTCCATCATTTTGCAGGCTAGCACATTTCTCACATTTCACACAAACTTGGTCGGATATATTTTTATATATATATGTGTGTGTGTGTATATGTAGCTGCATCTAGTCCTTTCTAATATGATTTATTTCTGCAGTACTTGAAGATGATGAAAGCAAAAGGGATGATGGTATCACTTTCTCCTCTCAGAGTGGCCCAGCCTGGGCAGGATCAGAACGAGACTATACTTACGATGAGGTAAATATTCAAATCGCTCATGTTGATGCGTGCTCGCTCGCTCTCGTTTTTCTTCTCTCTCCTCTCTCTCTTTGTCTCTTTGCCCACCTCGAACTCCTGTAATTGGTGGAATGAAGAGTGGAAAGGAGTATTTCTCCAGCAAAGGTCCCTCACAGATACTGTTGAGATGATGGGGTTTTTATTCTCTGCTTTGGTTTTTCTTTGCTTCCCTCTGCTGCTGCAGAAAACGTGGCCCCTGCATCACCTCGTATGTTCAAACAGTCTCCCATTCAAGTCCTGAGACGGCACTACACAGTTGTACTTGTGTTAAGCTATTCAGCAATGAATGTATCAAGTAAAGATATTTATTCCGTCAAAATAATGGCAGCAACCATCTTCTCCCCCCCCTCTCCTCCTTGTTTGTAATCCTCCAGACAGGCTTTTGCCATGCTCACGACACTGAAACCACACTGGTCAAAGTATCCAGTGACATCTTTTGTGGCTGAGGCTGTGGTTCACTGTCCCTTCTCAACCCCTCCACTACTGACCTTCCTGCCCTCCCCAGGCATCTCTCCCCGGTACAGTCCATCTCCATGACACTGTTCTTTCCTGGTCCTACCTCCTATCTGTCCCACTGAAACACCACATCACACCAACTTGTTTTTCCTCCTGTGCTCGCCGTCACCTCTGGCATACCGCAGAATTTCATCATTTGCATTTACTTGCCAATTGTGGCAGATATGGTACAGTTCTGTCTTGTTTTGATTTGGTCGCTGTCCCTTTAAATCAGGCACCGTATATACAAAGACCTGTACTGCCCAATTCTGTATTGTTACAGACGTGTAGTTTGCCATTATTTTCCAATAATGCACCTCGGCGTCAATATCGGCACCACTGTGACATTTCTCTGTTTCAATTGCCAATTGGGGTCAGTTTTGTGCTGTTGCCTACCTTCTGCCCATTGGTCTGGGCTGGATTTGAAACCACATTGCAGAAGTATAAGTCTCGAATCCACCGCACTGTCCAGTCTTGTGACTGCTTTGCTCTGAATAGAGGAAAGCATGTTTTGTTCCTAAAATAAGGGTGAGCAGCGCTCCTGGCACATGAATGAAATATTGTCTCAATTTTAGTCACTTATGTAGGGATTGTGTCCTACTTTATGCCCTTATGATATATGTGCATAACTATGGACATGTACAGAAAAATGCACATTATTACCACCATTACGTCTCTTCACCACACAATGAACCAGTCCAGCAGTTTTCTGTTTGTCATCTGCTCTTGCTATGTTAGATAAAGGTACCTTGCTGTTACTCTCTTGCTTCTGCCCTTCAGAAATGTAAAAAAAAACTTTATTCTCTTCAGCAATTGTTGCAGTAGTTGTCTGATTGGTAAATTTAGTCAAAAGAAAAAGACTTGTTAACAGCGCAACACCTGCGAGTTTCCACACTTGCCGTGTGTGATGTGGTTTTCTGTCTGACTGGCACACAAACGCCATTTCATTTACAAAATAACTTGTATTTAAAAAAAAGTCTTGATCTCTGTAATGTACATGTACAGCTTGTTTTTAGTATTTAGTTGGCCAGCTTTTTTAAACAGTGCTGGCAGTGCATCTTCTAGCCTGGCCTAAAAGTTTAGACAAAAGAAAAGGCCTGGATGTTGTTTCAGGAGATCAAAATTTTTGCCATGTGTTGCCAGCAGTTTTATGTCATTCTGCTCTGCATCCATAAATATTATAACTTAAGCCAGCTTGACAGTTTTATTGAAGAATTTGTCATATATATGTGTCTTCACAGCAGGAATGCACTGTAGTTGGAACTTTGCACAATGATTGAATTGATTAAAATGTTTCCTTCATGCAGGCAGTTTTTGTTGGTATTTCAGTAGGCAGTCCCTCAATTTACCATAATCTGATGCAAAATGTATATGTGAAAAATTTTCTGTTTGCACACACTTCCTGTCACCTTATTCCAAAATAAATTCCCGTATCCACATTTAGAATGGAAGCTGCCAATGCGGCAGTTACAGCCTCCTGACATTGGAGGCGCTGTAGTGCCGCCACAGCCTGACCAACATAACCGTTAACTCTGTTTATCTCTCCACAGATGCTACCTGACCACCTGAGTATTTCCAGCATTTTCTGTTTTTATTCAAGCTTGCGTTCATGCAGACATTGTCATTTTTATATTTCAATTAAAAATTCCTGAGTGACGCCTATAAATTGGGGACTGAATTATGTCTCCACACTGTGGTCCAATTATTTCCCCACCCTCTAACCCCCCCCCCCCCACCTTCACCTCGGTGTTGCCAACCCTCCAGGATTGCCCTGGAGTCTGCAGGAATCGAGGATGAATCTCCTGGACACTGCTGCCAGCAAACCAGGGAGAAAAATCATAGGGACGTCAAAGAAATTGTTGTCTATTCACGTTCTTTAAACACATTTATTTGTTGGAAAGATGGGGGAGCGAGTGGGGAAGGCTGTTTGACTGTGCGGGGCGGTTGGCGGCCGGATGTCATGTAATGTAACCTCCAGGTTTGCATCCAATCAGAATTGGCAACCCAACTTCACCTGAAGACTACAGTTATCTTGACTACCCATGCTGCAATGCCACGGGAGATCAGCTAGTAAAATAAAAAAAAATTATGGCTTCCTGCAATGAAGGAAAGTCAGGAGTTGGAGAAATCTAAATCTACAGCTCAATCCATTACTGGAAAGATACAAGCTTCCATTTACACAGCGGGTCCTCCGTACATCCCAGAGTGATTTATTGGTATAACCGCTCAATGCGCACTTCTCATAAGTCCCCTGTAGCTTTGGCATTTCTGGCCAGTTATTTATGTATCTTGTGTGCATGTGTCTGCAAGTCCTGCTCGGAACATACTAATTGTATTAATATTAAATGTCCCTTTTTCTATTCTTTAGCTGCTGACTCGTGTATTTAATATAATGCGAGAGAAAAATCCTGACATGGTGGCGGGAGAGAAGCGAAAGTTTGTTATGAAACCACCTCAGGTGGTCAGAGTAGGAACCAAGAAGACGTCATTTGTGAATTTCACAGATATCTGCAAACTGTAAGTTCCCAGCATTACCTCCTCCTCTTAGAGCTGTGTTTTACTGTCGATTTCCAGAGATCGATTCTTCACAATCAATTCCCCTTTTCATCTGATCAACAATATTGACCCAAAACTGAAGTCTGCTTTTGATCAGTGAGCAAGTTTTAATTTGATGTATATAGAGAATACATTGGCCCGAAAATTAGACCTAATATGCGAGAGTACGCACTGTGTACTCACGCGTATTAGTTCCAGAATTGCCGGTTTCCTGCATGCACTGCGCATGCAGCGGGAAACCGGCACTTCGTGTATTGCAAAGGGGGCGGTTCCTAAGTGAACCGCGTGCGCGCTACAGGCTGCGCGCACGCAGTGCACTTAGTTTTTTTTTCAGGTTTGAACGCGCAGGTAAGTGGTGAAGATTTTACACATAAAGAAAGCAGGCGTAGGACCCCCTTTTAACAAGGTAAGTAGTTAATTAAGTGTTATTTAAAAAAAATTTCAACAGGCTTATCTTTTTTAGAGACTTTAAAGAAAGGTAAGTTTATTTTTATAACTTTTAAAAAGATTTTAAGTTTTTTCAAAAATTTAATTTTTTGTTTAAAGTGGTTAATTTATTTAACTATAGTTATTTTATTAATGTGATGGCTTTTTAAAAAAAATTAATTGAGGTTTAGCTGTTCTTTTGGGAGCTTGTAGTATTCATAGCTTTGACAGCCCTTGCTGTCAAAACTATGAATGAAAGATGGTGTGCTGCCATTGGCTCTAACTGAATCACGTGATCCCAGAGCTCGCACGAACTAATTGCGTCTCTGAGACACGCAAGCACTGCACGCTGGCAACAGGGAGAGGCCCTGAAACTGAAGTTCGTGTGGGCCCGAAACAAAAAGGTAGGCGCGGAGTGCGATATCGCGGGGAATCCTTACCCCCGCGGGAACCATCGATGTTTAATTTCTGGGCCAATATGAGGATCCACAGAATATACAGCTTTGGAAAGTTATAACTAACGCATCTACAATTTTCCTGCCTGTTTTAATACCCTAGGCTGGAAAGCATCAGGTCCTGGAGATTTTGTGAAAATAGCATCAGATGTTATATAGCGAACTTTTGTTGCCAGAAACCTCTTTCTCCTCCCAATTGCCCTATTTTCCCTTCCTGTCCTGTAGGTGCTGACTCTTCCTATGGTGCCTTTCCACAGGAGGGCAGCAGGTACCTTGACCACACCTTGTGCGTGGTGCTGGACATTGAGTGTTCGCAGGCCACTTTCCAATCACTGGATCGCAATCTGGAATGGGGACTTTGAGTTACTTCTGGGCTTGGGGGTGGGGGAGAAATGAGCCAAGCACCTATAATAGTCTCCCACAGACTTGGAATTGAACCGGAGACTTTTTTGACTCTCTGGTGCAGTACCACACTTGCATTTTTACCCAGCCAGCCATCAGGGAGTTTATTGTCGCAAAGTTGATTGGCTGCCAAAGGATTTGTTTTATCTGTTCTGAGCATGTTAAGGGGTTCTGACTGGATCCTGGAGCACTCATTAAAATGAAGATTAACTGCGGGTGAAACTGACCTCGTACTTTTAGTTCCATCTGCACAAACAAAGCCCTGATTCACCTGAACGTGTTGAGTTTTACCATTGTTGGACACCATAGTATAACTTATTAGTCACTGCATGTTCTAGCCTGAGGGCCAGATAGACTACACCATGGGATTACGGAAACATGGTTGCAGGGTGAGCAGGGCTGGGAGCTTAACATACAGGGGTATTCAGTATTTAGGAAGGATCGACAAAAAAGAAAGGGAGGAGGGGTAGCATTGCTGGTAAAAGAAGGGATAAATGCAATTGAAAGGAAGGATATTAACTCAGTTAATACAGAATCTATATGGGTGGAGCTAAGAAATAGCGAGGGGCGAAAAACATTAATAGGAGTGGTATATAGGCCTCCAAATAGTAAAATAGAGGTTGGGGAGGGCATCACGAGGGAAATTAGAGAAGCGTGCAATAAGAGCACAGCTGTCATCATAGGTGACTTTAACTTACATATAGATTGGAATAGCCTAATCAGTAAAAATAATGAGGAGGAGGAATTCCTTGAGTGTTTAAGGGATGGTTATCTGGATCAATATGTCGAGGAACCAACTCGGGAACAGGCTATATTGGACTGGGTACTGTGCAATGAGAAGGGACTAATTAGTAATCTTGTTGTACGGGGACCCTTGGGTCAGAGCGATCATAACATGATCGATTTCTCAATGGAAATGGAGAGCGAAGAAATTGACTCAGAGACTAAGGTCCTGAATTTAAACAAGGGGAATTATGATGCCATTAGACGGGAACTGAGTAGGTCTGATTGGACAACGTTCCTGGGAGGACTGGAGGTAGATAAACAATGGCAAGCATTTAAAGATAGAATGACAAAATTGCAAAAATTGTTTATACCAATCTGGCATAAAAGGAAATCTAAAAAGGTGACTCAACCGTGGATAACAGGGGAAATTAGAGACAGCATAAAATCCAAAGATAGGGCGTATAAAATAGCCAAAAAAAGCGCCAGAGCGGAAGATTGGGAACAGTTTAAGATAGAGCAAAGGAGGACAAAGGGCTTAATCAAGAGGGGCAAAATAGCTTACGAAAGCAAGCTGGCGGAAAATATAAAAACTAACTCCAAAAGCTTTTATAAGTATATCAAGAGGAAAAGACTGGTGAAAACCAAAGTTGGCCCATTGCAGTCAGATACGGGGGAATATATAACGGGAAATAAGGAAATGGCAGACCAACTAAATGCATACTTTGGGTCAGTCTTTACGAAGGAAGACACAAAAAACCTCCCTGGGATATCGGGAAAAATAGGGACATTTGCAAAGGAGGAACTGACGCAAATCAATATCTCTAAGGATATGGTGTTAAGGAAGCTAAAGGGATTGAAGGCGGACAAATCCCCAGGGCCTGATAACATGCATTCTAGGGTGCTGAAGGAGGTGGCCCTAGAGATAGCGGATGCACTAAGTATGATTTTTCAGAATTCATTAGACTCGGGAACAGTGCCCATGGATTGGAGGGTAGCTAACGTTACCCCACTATTCAAAAAGGGGGGTAGGGAAAAAGCAGGTAATTACAGACCTGTAAGCCTTACATCAGTTGTGGGCAAAATGCTGGAGTCCATCATTAAGGATGAAATAGCGGAGCACTTAGCAAATGGGGATAGGATAGGACAGAGTCAACATGGATTTACAAAGGGTAAATCGTGCTTGACTAATCTATTGGAATTTTTTGAGGGAGTAACTGGTAAAATAGATGGGGGAGAGCCAGTAGATGTGGTGTACCTGGACTTCCAAAAGGCCTTCGATAAGGTCCCACATAAAAGATTAGCAGGGAAAATTGAAGCTCATGGGATAAAGGGGAAAGTATTGACGTGGATAGAGAACTGGCTGTCAGATAGAAAACAGAGAGTTGGAATAAACGGCTCATTTTCTGAATGGCAGGCAGTAACAAGTGGGGTACCGCAGGGATCTGTCCTGGGTCCCCAGCTGTTCACAATTTACATTAATGACCTGGATCAGGGAGTCGGATGCAGCATTTCCAAATTTGCAGACGACACTAAACTAGGAGGGGGGGTGGGCTCAGAGGAGGAGACCAGGAAGCTCCAGAGCGATTTGGACAGACTGGGTGATTGGGCGGATAAATGGCAGATGCACTATAATGTGGACAAGTGCGAAGTTATCCACCTTGGGTGCAGGAACGGGAGGGCAAATTATTATTTAAATGGCAATAAATTGGGAGAGGGGGAAGTACAGAGAGACCTGGGTGTTCTTGTACACCAGTCACTGAAGGCGAGCATGCAGGTGCAACAGGCGGTCAAGAAGGCAAACGGTATGCTGGCCTTCATAGCAAAAGGGTTGGAATACAGGAACAGGGATACCTTGCTGCAGCTGTACAGGGCACTGGTGAGACCACACCTCGAGTACTGTGTACAGTTTTGGTCGCCTCATCTGAGGAAAGATGTTCTTGCCATGGAGGGGGTGCAGCGGCGATTCACCAGGCTGATACCAGGAATGGCGGGATTGACCTATGAGGAGAGACTATGTAGTTTAGGGATGTACACACTGGAGTTTAGAAGATTGAGAGGGGACCTCATAGAAGTGTATAAAATTCTGACAGGTCTAGACAGACTAGATGCAGAAGGAATGTTTCCCTTGGCGGGTGAGAACAGAACTAGAGGACATAATTTAAGGATAAGGGCTAAACCATTTAGGACAGAAATGAGGGGGAATTTCTTCACTCAGAGGGTGGTGAACCTGTGGAACTCATTGCCACAGAGGGCAGTGTACGCCAGCTCATTAAATATATTTAAGAGGGAATTAGATATATTTCTACAGGCAAAAGGGGTTAAGGGTTACGGAGAGAAGGCGGGGACGGGATACTGAATTGGAGGATCAGCCATGATCTCATTAAATGGCGGAGCAGGCTCGAAGGGCCGGATGGCCTACTCCTGCTCCTATCTTCTATGCATCTATGTATAGTGCAGCATGAAAACACTGAGTGCATTTTGCTCTGTCAGTGTTCTCAAGATCATACTTTGCTTCTGTTTTTTTTAAATTTCGGGATATGGGCGTCGTTGGCAAGGCCAGCATTTATTGCCCATCCCTAATTGCCCTTGAGAAGGTGGTGGTGAGCCGCTGCCTTGAACCGTTGCAGTCCGTGTGGTGAGGGAGCTCCAGGATTCTGACCCAGCGACGATGAAGGAACGGACGATATATGTCCCAAGTCGGGATGAAGTGCAACTTGGAGGTGACGGTGTTCCCGTGCACCTGCTGCCCTTGCCCTTCTAGGTGGTGGAGGTTGCAGGTTTGGGAAATGCCTGTATTTCTACCCCCAAATATATTTTTCAATTTTTCCCCTCTCCTCTGGATACACTCTTACAGGGATACAGTTCCATGGCCTTCTCACCACCCCAAGAGGGCATTTTGCATGTGTGAGCCTTGACACTTGATGTCATCAGGCCATTTGACAGTAGCGGGCATCGCTGTCGAGCTAAGTCTGTCAGCATGCAAAGTAAGTGCATCTACGCTTTGCAAGAGGAGTCGCTTTTTTTCCCCCTCTTCCTTCGCTCCGAGGTATTGAGACCAGCTCCAGCACCTCAGTTACTGCCCTGACTAAGATCGACTGAGTCAGCACAGGCAAGGAATGCGAATCTGGGGCCTTCCAGTCTCCATATTACGTCAATGGCTCCAACTGTCCATTTCAAGTGAAACATTTAGTAAGTGGCTGTTCTCCCATTTGTGCATTCCACCCTGTTGCTGTTCAGAGTCCTGTCTCCCCCCTGCATTCCCTTTTCTGCTTTGATGCCATACAGAGTCCTATCTTCATCTGCCTTTTCCGTTTAATGCTTTGATGCTGTAAGGGCTCCTGTCTTCATCTGCTGACTCTCCTCTTTGATTTTGTAGCTAATAAAAGATGATGGAAGGACAGGTTTGCGCAGAAATATGTAATGGTTCTAGAATGTTCCGCACGCTGCCTATACGGAAAGTGAAAACTTGCAGTTTATACGGTAGTAATTCAACAAAGTGTGTCTCGTAAACTGCTATCATGCAGCTGGAGCTGCTTTTAAACATGAGCAGAATCTCTGCGTTGAATTGATGCCTCAGGCATATTGCCAGGTGTTAGTTGCAACACTTTATTTTCTTAATGTCCAATTTTTACTTATTACAATTCCTAAGAGTTTAACGTTGTAATTCGGGTAGCACCGCCGAATTTTATCCGCCGTCGCAGACAGGGTATTGGTGTGGGGGGAGTTTTTATTAAAATTCGGAAAGAAAGAAGGGACTTGCCGTTAGACTTGCGCCGCAGCTTTCGCAGACTCCGCGTGTCCCAAAGAGCCCTGCCACCAATAAAGTTGGAGTTTGAAGTTTAGTCAATGTTGTTGATGTAGGCAAGCAGGGCAGCCAATTCACACGCGGTATAGCTCCCAAAGTCACCCGGGAACACCTGGGAGGGTGACAGTTAACAAATAGGGCAACACGGTGGCATAGTGGTTAGCCCTGTTGCCTCACAGCGCCTGGGACCGGGGTTCAAATCCGGCCTCGGGTGACTGTCTGTGTGGAGTTTGCACATTCTCCCCGTGTCTGCGTGGGTTTCCTCCGGGTGCTCCGGTTTCCTCCCACAGTCCAAAGATGTGCGGGTTAGGTTGATTTGGCTATGATAAATTGACCCTTAGTGTTAGGGGGATTAAATACGTGGGGTTACGGGGATAGGGTGGGATATGTGTCGGTGCAGGCTCGATGGGCCGAAATGGCCTCTATCTGCACTGTGGGGATTCTGTGATCTATGAGTATCTCTCCAGTGTGATGTGAAACCAGTTTTAAACAGGGTTCGGGAGGTGCTTGTGGAGCCTTGTTTTTTTTTTATTCGTTCATGGGATGTGGCCGTCGCTGGCAAGGCCAGCATTTATTGCCCACCCCTAGTTGCCCTTGAGAAGGTGGTGGTGAGCCACCGCCTTGAACCACTGCAGTCCGTGTGGTGAAGGTGCTCCCACGGTGCTGTTAGGGAGGGAGTTCCAGGATTCTGACCCAGCGACGATGAAGGATCGGCCGATATACTTCCAAGTCAGGATGGTGTGTGACTTGGAGGGGAACACGGAGGTGGTGGTGTTCCCATGCGCCTGCTGCCCTCCTCCTTCTAGGTGGAAGAGGTCACGGGTTTGGGAGGTGCTGCCGAAGAAGCCTTGGCGAGTTGCTGCAGTGCATCTTGTAGATGGTACACACTGCAGCCACGGTACGCCGGTGGTGGAGGGAGTGAATGCTTAAGGTGGTGGGTGGGGTGCCAATCAAGCGGGCTGCTTTGTCCTCGATGGTGTCGAGCTTCTTGAGTGTTGTTGGAGCTGTACTCATCCAGGCAAGTGGAGAGTATTCCATCACACTCCTGACTTGTGCCTTGTAGATGGTGGAAAGGCTTTGGGGAGTCAGGAGGTGAGCCACTCGCCGCAGAATACCCAGCCTCTGACCTGCTCCTGTTGCCACAGTATTTATGTGGCTGGTCCAGTTATGTTTCTAGTCAATGGTGACCCCCAGGATGTTGTTGATGGGGGATTAGGCGATGGTAATGCCGTTGAATGTCGTGGGGTGGTGGTTAGACTCTCGCTTGTTAGAGATAGTCATTGCCTGGCACATGTGTGGCGCGAATGTTACCTGCCACTTATCAGCCCATGCCTGAACGTCGTCCAGGTCTTGTTGCATGCGGGCACGGACTGCTTCATTATCTGAGGATTCTCTCATGTGGAGCGTAAACACCGGCATGGACTTGTTGGCCCGAATGATCTGTTTCTGTGCTGTAAATACTATTACTTTTGATCTTCCGGACACGTTTACAGCTTACCCAAAACTAATCTAAATGTATTGAGAATGTGGACACACCTCCCCAGACCCGAGCCTGTGTACGTGCATATAAGCATGTGTGCGCAAGGCCACCTTTTGGCAGTAAAATCCGAATCTGAGCAAGGCCGTACAAGCAAGATGCTGTCTGGCTGGAACCTACACCCATCCCTCAACCAACATCACTTTTTAAAAACAAATTATCTGGTCATTATCTCATTGCTGTTTGTGGGAGCTTGCTGTGCACAAATTGGCTGCCGTGTTTCCCACATTACAGCAGTGACTACACTTCAAAATCACTTCATTGGCTGTAAAGCGCTTTGGGACGTCCAGAGGTCGTGAAAGGCGCTATAGAAATGCAAGTCTTTGAGTCTCAGAATGGTAGCTACATAGAAATGCAAGTCTTACTATCGGGAACAGCACCTCATCTTTCGTTTAGGCATTTTACAGCCTTCCGGACTCAATATCGAGTTCAACAATTTCAGATCATAACCCCGGCCCCTACCACATATGTACACATTTTATCCACCCTTTTGGTTCGTGCCTTTTTCCTTTTTTTTTCTTTTTCTCTCTCTCCCTCTACAGCAGCTGTCTCTCATTCTGCCAGCATTTCACACTTCACCTTTTGTTTCTTAACCTGTCCCATTACCATCTCGTCTTGCCTTGAGCATCTCTTAATGTCTCTACTTACCATAGTTATTCCTCCCCCTTGCATTTTTATCTGTTTCATTTCCTGCTCTTTTCTCAGTTCTGACGAAGGGTTTCGACCTGAAACGTTAACTCTGTTTCTCTCTCCGCGGATGTTGCCTGGCCTGCTGAGTTTTTCCAGCGTTTTCTGTTGTTGTCTCACTATCGGGACCCTATTTTTAAAAAAAATTGAAATGGTTGCAAAACAATATCTTGTGTTATGAAAACAGAAAATGCTGGAAATACTCAGCAGGTCAGGCATCATCTGTGGAGAGAGAAACAGAGTTAACGTTTCAGGTCGATGACCTTTCGTCAAAACTGGGGAAAAGTGAGATGTAAGTGCCCCTGCACTTGCGTAAAATCTGTTGCCTCTCACTTTTTCCAGTTCTGTTTTTATTTCAGATTTCCAGCATCTGCAGTATTTTGCTTTTGTAATATCTCATGACTTTTTCTGTCATTTTCTTTTATAATATTTTTGTTTAAGTAGATTTAGCGGATGGCATTACTGGGGCTCTGGGTAGGAGGAGTTAAGCCTGAACTGTTGATGATATACAGTTATAACCCCAGGATCATTCAGCATCAACTGTTTGTTAATTCAGATCCCCTGTGCTCCTGCCCTTCCAAGATATCATCTGCCCTTCTTGTTTAAACAAGAACACTGCTTGCCAAACCAATTAAATGGAGAAAGTACAGAGAATATTAAACTATACAATCTTTTTGTTTTAAAGTTCTGCTACAGAAACCTTTGTCCTCTTACTGCTCTCTTGCATCAATATTTACGCTGATTTAAAAGTAAGATTTTTTTCTAAGTATAAGTGACACAAAACCACGCCAGTCTACTCCGCCCCCCGCCGAATCTGCCGTGAATATTCTAAAGCTGGCCTGATTAATCACTGGTTTCTCTTGATGGTTGTCTCGGAAATTCACTGACTTTTAATAAAAACCGTTGAAATCCAGTGACTTCTGTTGGATGGTGTGTGTCTGCGGACATTCAGGATCTGCTGAATAATCCTGACCCCACTGGCTATCCGCACATGAAGTATACCCTCTTGGGCAAAATGCAGAGGTGTCCTTGGAACGAAAAAGATTCAGCACCTTCAGGAGAAGCAAAAATTGGAAAATGTAAACCCCACCCCCCTCCCCCACAAAGGTAGAGGTACATTTCACCCGAGAACATCCATATAATATAACAGGAATCCGTACAGATATTTCATTTAACATATAACTTTGTCCTGACCCAGAGTGACACATTAAAGCATTATGAAGTTCTCTTATTATATTTTAAAATAATCTAGGGAAGAAATAGAGGCATTACTACACATATTTAGTAATTCGTTAGAAAAAGGTGTAGTCCCAGAGGACTGGTGGATAACTAACATAATACTTTTATTTAAGAAGGGAGATAGAACATGTCCATGGAACTATAGGCCAGTCAGCTTAACATGGTGGTAGGAAAAATAATGGAATCCCTACTAAAGGAGAAAATAAAAGAACATCTAGAAACCAAAAACATAGTAATAGTCAGCATGGATTTCAAAAGGGAAAGTCTTGCTAGACCAACCTAATTGAATTTTTGAAGAGGTAACAGAGAGAGTAGACAAGGGTAATGTAGTAGATGTAAATTATCTAGATTTTCAAAAGGCCTTCGATAAGGTACCCCATAATAGACTGATGAACAAGGTCAGAGAATGCGGAGTTGGGACAAGTAGACTGGATAGCTAGCTGGCTTCGAGACAGAAAGCAGAGAGTAGGGGTAAAGGGTAGCTACTCAGAGTGGCAGAAGGTGGGAAGTGGTGTTCCACAAGGATCAGTGCTGGGACCACTGTTGTTCACAATTTATATTAACGATTTAGACCTTGGAATCAAAAACACAATTTCTAAATTTGCGGACAACACCAAATTGGGGGGGGGGCAATACTGAGGAGGACAACAACAAATTACAAGAAGACATTAATAAACTTGCAGAATGGGCATATAATTGGCAAATGAAATTCAACACAGATAAATGTGAGGTATTACATTTTGGTAAGAAAAATAGGGAGCTCACTTATTACTTGGAAAATAAGAATCTAAATGGGGTAGAGGGAACAAAGGGATCTCTGGGTACAAATACACAAATCACTAAAAGTAGCCACACAGGTTAACAAGGCCATAAAAAAGCAAATCAAGCACTAGGGTTTATTTCTAGAGGGATAGAATTGAAAAGTAGTGAAGTTATGCTAAACTTGTATCCTGGTTAGACCACACTTGGAGTAGTGTGTGCAATTCTGGTCGCCATATTATAAAAAGGATGTGGAGGCACTGGCGAGGGTGCAGAGAAGATTTACAAGGATGATACCAGGAATGTGAGGGTACACCTATCAGGGAAGGATGAACAGGCTGGGTCTCTCTTTTGAAATGAGAAGGCTGAGGGGTGACCTAATAGAGGTCTTTAAAATCATGAAAGGTTTTGATAGAATGGATACAGAGAGAGTGTTTCCACTTGTGGGGAAGAGCATAACTAGAGGCCATCAATATAAGATAGTCACCAAAAAATCAAATAGGGAATTCAAAAGAAACTTCTTTACCCAGAGAGTGGTGAGAATGTGGAACTCGCTACCACAGGGAGTGGTTGAAGCAAATAATATAAATGCATTTAAGGGGCGATTAGATAAGCATATGAGGGAGAAGGGAATAGAAGGTTATGCTGATAGGGTTAGATGAGGAAAGACAGGAGGAGGCTCGAGTGGAGCATAAACACCGACATAGACTGGTTGGGCCGAATGGCCTGTTTCTGTGCTGTATATCCTATGTAAAAAAAAAAACTATTCCGGTAATGGTGAAACCGCTGAACTATTCTGGTATTGCGTATAATATCCTGTAACATACAGCCGTTTTAAAAGCTTTTGGATGCTATACTGTTTTTTCAAAAATGTATTTGGCATTAATTACTGGAGCAGCGTAACTGTTCACATAAATGTTTTATTAATTCATCCCAGCTGGAATGTTCATGAAATGGATGTTAATTATCTTTGTAATAGATCTTGCAGTTTAATGGTAAGGTCCAGAAGAACTCAATGGCCCTCTTCATAAAACATTATTACCTCGATGGCTTTAGCACCTAGGGGATGTAGAACGGTAACTTGCAGCTTTGTTTTTGGCATTAAAAGAAGTAGGACTTATAAGGAATTGTTTTGTTTCTCTTCTCTGCCTCTAGGTTACATCGTCAACCTAAACATCTTCTGGCATTTTTATTGGCTGAGTTGGGTACAAGGTAAGAGGCAGTTTTAAGAAATATCTTTAAATAGTTTTGAAACACTTGAATTCAACATTGTAGGAAAAATTGAAATCTTAATGAAGCCTCTCACCAATCGAGCCCGTTGGCATAGGCTGCATGGTGTGTTTACCTCCGGTCTGTCGCCGTTCCGCGATGGATCTTGATTTCATTTTTTTAAAGGAGAAATTGATGCACTGATGTACGTTACCATGTTTATTGCGGGTGTGGGGGGGGGGGGGGGGTGGTGGGTGGGGACAGGTCCAATATCTGCATTAGCTGATCTCGGTCATGCTTTTGTGGGGAATGCTTAAAGGGTAGATGCCTCACTTGGCGGAGAGCAGGCGGGGTGAGTCAGCAGCCTCCTCTTGCCCACATCCTGGCAGCTGGTATGAGTCCTGATGAAATAATTGAAGGCAGAATTTGCCTGCTCCAGTGGTTCAGGTGACTCATCTCACATCGCAGTTGGAAGGAGGAGCGTATCCTCCTGGTACACAACAGCACGCCAGGCAGCGCCTGTGGCGAGAACAGAATTATTCTGTTTAGGCTATTGACCCCTGACAACATTTGCCCCTCAATTAATGCCGTTTTTCATTTGTATCGCCACTTGGGGGATCTTGCATGTGGCTTGACCTGCTCACTTACGGTCGTTGCCAGATTTGAAAGCAGTTTGTTTGATCTGAGGTGCTTTTAGCTGTGATGAGACGCTATGGAAACGCAAATCTTTTAAGATGGGTTTTCAAAGCTTAAAAAAAAGCTGTTTTCCTCTTGTTAATACATTTACAGCCTCATTTCAGTAACTTTTGCAGTAAATTCTATTTTTTAAACCGGCACCTGAGTTTAGATTAAAAGCTTCTCATCCACAGGGGGGCATGTGGCCTTGGGAGAAAATGGAGCAATTGGGTTCACCAGAGAAAACAGTTAATTACAAAATGTGCACTGGGCTATTATTGTCCCCTTGAACTACCCAGAAAACACTGGCATGGCCTCTCGATTTAATACTTTTTCTGAACTTGGAACAAATTTACGAATATTGGTCCATTTAACGATTGCACATTTAAAAAAAAAACTTCTAAATATTATAAGCCCTTGTAACTTCGGTTAACAGCGATATCCAAAGGCTACCAATTTTATACAATACTAGTGGGTCCCGTTACTCAAAGTAATGGTGCACCATTTTATGAAGACAGAAGTGTTACACGAGGTAATCCAAGTGTGTTCAGCTGCTAAAATGCAGCTGTGTCCTGTTAAAGCTACAAAGTCTAACCCTTAAGAGAGCCTGCCAGTGTAAATTGCACTTTCATCTTGTGGCTCTTTTTAGATGTGCAACATTTATATTTTGACACGATTTCAGTGTCTTTGTTGCCCAGATTTCTTTTTTTTTTACAAGTGGAAATTGATTGAGAACCAATGTTCAGCCAGCAGGCGTTGCTGTACTTGCTGCATGTGAACTACTTTCACTCTTAATCTTCATGTTTGAGTTGACTTTCCGTTTCCCAACACCTTTGTTCTCCTTGTGAGATGCATCTTGGAGTTTATTGTAGACGGTGCATATATAATTGAACACTGCACTCTCAATACTTCATGGCGGAGACTCGATAGCCCACAGTACCTTACCTGGTTTGTCCTCTTGGCCTGTACAATGGCTTATTCAGGATTTATGCCCCAAGGATACACAGTAAAAGCTATAGTGCTTGTGCTCATTGGTTTCGAATGGCAACCTTTTTACTTTCGCTCTTGCCCCGCCTCCCCTCACAATGCAAAAGCAACTTGTATTGTTGAGCGTAATGTTGTCACATACAGATGTTTGTACCATTTTATACTTTTGTAAAGTGCTGGCTGAGTAAACAGTGGCTCAGGTAGCAGTGGCAAAGGGGCTGGTGGCGGTGGAATGGGAATTTTATTTTTTAAAAGAGAAGAGAACCGCAAGTTCAGGGAAAGAAACAAGAAAATTAAAATTTCAGGGAAAAAGTCTAGGACTTAGAAAGTAAAAAGAAAATGAATAAAATCTTTATATGTAAATGGACAGTAACTTGGTGCACACCAGGCCTGAGCCATTAACTGTTAACTTTTTAGCCCAGTCTCACCGGATTTATTTCTTATATAAAAGCAGCAATACACATATAGACGGAAGGATAAAGACAGCGTAAGGAGAGCTTCCCTCTGAGTCAGAAGGTTGTGAGAGTTCAAGTCCCACTCCAGGAACTTGAGCACATAAATCTAGGCTGACACTCCAGTGCAGTACTGAGGGGGTGCTGCACTGTTGGAGGTGCCGTCTTTCGGATGAGGCGTTAAACCGAGACCCCGTCTACTCTCTCAGGTGGACGTAAAAGATCCCAAGGCACTATTTCAGAGAAGAGCTGGGGAGTTATCCCCGGTGTCCTGGCCAATATTTATCCCTCAATCAACATAACAAAAACGGATTATCTGGTCATTATCACATTGCTGTTTGTGGGAGCTTGCTGTGCGCAAATTGGCTGCCGCGTATCCTACATTACGACAGTGACTACACTTCAAAAGTACTTCATTGGCTGTAAAGTGCTTTGAGACGTCCGGTGGTCGTAAAAGGCGCTATAGAAATGCAAGTCTCTTCTTTCTTTTATAAACTGTATGCTATTGACCAGAAACATCTTGCCAACGCTCAGAGTTTCTGTCAATAGCTGCTTCTCTTGTCTCGGGGGAGACTATTGCACCAGAGTACTTCAGTGCTTCCTGTCTGGTAACAGATCTTAACAGCGCGGTAGACATTTTCATGACCACAACATCAAAGCAGAGTGACCACTTGGATTCCTGCAAGATTCCTATTTTTGGCAGTATCAGCTTCCACATGTATGCTGATGACGCCTAGCTCTATCTCTCCATGACCTCCCTTGTGTTCGATTATTTCTGTGCTAGCACGGCTTGTCCGACGTCTGTCCTAGATGCGACATAGCTTCCTCCAACTCAACATTGGGAAGACTGAAACCATCACCTTGCCACTGTTTCCGTCCCCCTCTCTGGCCACTGTCTTGGGCTAAACAAAACTGTTAGCAACCTGTTTGACCCTAAGCTGCTGAGCATCCGACCCCACATCCTCCCAGTAAGACTGACTGCTTTCGTCTCCGCAACGTTGATTACCTCTACCCCCACCTCCACTTCTCCACTGCTTAAATCCTCATCCATGCTTTCATCACCACTACTACTCCAATGCTATCCTTCCTGAGCTCCCTCCCTTCACCCTCCATAATCTAAAACCTGTCCAAAAATCTGTTGTACTTATCCTGTCCTGTGCTTAGTCCCACGCACCCATCACACCTGCCTTTACTCACCTACATTGGTTCCTCAATGCCTGAAATTTAAATCCCATGCCCTTGTCTTTAAACCTCTCTTTGGGTTTTGTCCCATTCTATCTCCACAACCTCCACCAGTCCTATATCTCCCGCGAGCACTTTGTTCCTCTGGCCTCTTGTGCAGCCACTGCACTTGGTGGCAGAGTGACTAGCCCTGCTGTCTGGAATGGCCTGCCTAAACCGCTGCCTCTTCTCTCTGCTCCAGAAAAAAACACCTCCAACCCATTTCTTCACCTCCATGATCCTTTCTGGCTGGGTGCCTTGTCTGTGAAGCACCTTGGGGGGTGTTTTCTTTGAAGGCTCTGTATAAATAAGTTGTTGCTTCTATATTTCAACTTTCTAAAATATTTACCTTTTTACTTCTGGTACGTAATACTAATCAGCTGAGTAGTCACCATGAGCATTTTGAATTGTGTTATTTTGCCAGTGCCTGTAGTGTCCCATGCCATTCACCCAATGCATTCCTGCTTCCCATTTACTTGATGCTGTGTCCGTTCGAGATCTGGAGTTTACCATGTGGTGATCACAGCTACAAGCGCGTGTCCTAATCCACGGCACCATCCACCACCATAACGTGTCGCTTCTGGGCTGTTCTGGTTGGACTTCAGTAAATGACTGGAATCTTTTTGCTGCAGTGCTTGTTTTTGTCACCAACATTCAGCAAAAGCCTCCAGTGGTGTTGTGGAGGAGCCGTGGCACATCAAGCAATGGTACCAATAATGTGACGCTATTTATCATGGAGGTTTGCGATTAGTCTGCTTCAGGAACAAAAGAAAATATCAGAATTGAAGCCACTACTCCATCCCTCGTCTTGCACCCAATCAGTCTCCTGCTAGACTCTGGACTTGGCTAAAAGCAGCAATCCCTCTAGCTGGATGAAAGATGCTGAAAGCCCCCCCTCCACCTCCAGATCAAGTGTGGAAAGCCAGCGCTAAGAAATTATCAGTGTTTTGAGAAAAGGCAGACACTTCCAAAACAGGCAAGGTATGACAACAAGAACAAATAGAAAGATCGAGAATCTCAATGATTTCAGCACAGAAGGGGGCCATTCGGCCCTTCGTCTCTGTGTCAGCTCTTTGACAGAGCCCTCCAATTAGTCCCACTTCTATGCCCTGTCCCCATATGCCTGCAAATATTTCTGCTTCAAGTATTTATCCAATTTCCTTTTAAATGTTACTGTTGAATGTGCTTCCACCACCCTTTCAGGCAGCGCATTCCCGATCACAACTCGCTGTTTTCTTTTTTTTTAATTCTCCTCTCCCCTCTCATTCTTTTGCCAATAACATTAATTCTGTGTTCTCTGAATACCAACCCTTCTGCTACAGGAAACAGTTTCTGATAGGGTTAGATGCAGTAAGCTGGAAGGAGGCTCTTGTGGGACATAAACACTGGCATCGACCTGTTGGGCCGAATGGCCTGTTTCTGTGCTGTAAATTCTATGTAATTCTATAAACCAATTGTGCACCAAGTATTTCCTACTCCCAATAAAAACAGAAAATGCTGGAGATACTCAGCAGGTCAGGCAGCATCTGTGAAGAGAGAAACAGAGTTAACGTTTCAGGTCGATGACCTTTCGTCAGAACAGGAAAAAAGCAGGAAATGGAACAGATTTTTAAGCAAGTGTAGGGACTGGGAAAGGAGGGGGGGATGAAAGAACAAAAGGGAAGGTCTGTGATAGGATAGAAGGCAGGAGCGGTTAAGAGACATTAAGAGATATTCAAGGCAAAAGGAGATGGTAATGGGACAGGTTAAGAAACAAAGGATGACTCTAGGTGAAGTGTAAATTGCGCTGGCAGAATGAAAGACAGCTGCCATGTGGGAGAGAAGAAAAGACACAAACAAAAGGTGTGGATAAAAAATATATATATGATAGGGGCCGAGGTTATGATCTGAAATTGTTGAACTCTATGTTGAGTCCAGAAGGCTGTAAAGTGCCGAATCGAAAGATGAGGTGCTGTTCCTCGAGCTTAAGCTGAGCTTCAGTGGAACAATGCAAGAGGCCGAGGATGGAGAGGTCTGAGTGGGAGTGGAGCGGAGAATTAAAGTGACAAGCGAACCGAAGCTCGGGGTCCCCCTTACCGACTGAACGGAGGTGTTCCGCAAAGCGGTCACCCAATCTGTGTTTGGTCTCCCCAGTGTAGAGGAGACCGCATCGTGAGCAGCGAATACAGTATACTAAATTGCAAGAAGTACAAGTAAATCGCTGTTTCACCTGGAAGGGGTTTGGGGCCCTGGACAGTGGAAAGGGGGGAGGTATAAGGGCATGTGTTGCATCTCCTGCACTTGCATGGGAAGGTGCCGAGCAAAAGGGAAGGGGTGTTGGGGGTGATAGAGGAGTGGACCAGGGTGTCGCGGAGGGAGCGGTCCCTTCAGAATGCTGAAAGGGGAGGTGAGGGGAAGATGTGTTTGGTGGTGGGATCACGCTGGAAATGGCGGAGGATGATCCGTTGAATGTGGAGGCTGGTGGGGTGAAAGGTGAGGACAAGGGGAATTCTGTCGTGGTTCCGGGAGGGAGGGGCAGGGGTGAGGGCAGAAGTGCGGGAGATAGAACGGACACGGTCAAGTTCCGTGTCAACCACTGTAGAGGGGAATCCTCAGTTGAGGAAAAAGGAAGACAAGTCGGAAGCGCTGGTATGGAAGGTGGCATCGTCAGAGCAGATACGGCGCAGACGGAGAAACTGGGAGAATGGAATATTCCTTACAGGAGGCGGGGTGGGAGGAAGTGTAGTCCAGGTAGCTGTGGGAGTCAGTGGGCTCGACTTCTCTGTCTCCATCTCTGGGGATAGGTTATTGACAAACATTCACTACAAGCCCACTGACTCCCACAGCTACCTGGACTACACTTCCTTTTTACTTGTACTTCTTGCAATTTAGTATACTGTATTCGCTGCTCACGATGTGATCTCCTCTACATTGGGGAGACCAAACGCAGATTGGGTGACCGCTTTGCGGAACACCTCCGTTCAGTCCATAAGGGGGACCCCGAGCTTCCGGTCGCTTGTCACTTTAATTCTCCGCTCCACTCCCACTCAGACCTCACCGTCCTCGGCCTCTTACATTGTTCCACTGAAGCTCAGCGTAAGCTCGAGGAACAGCACCTCATCTTTCGATTGGGCACTTTACAGCCTTCTGGACTCGACATAGAGTTCAACAATTTCAGATCATAACCTCGGCCCCGATCCTATATATATTTTTTATCCACACCTTTTGTTTGTGTCTTTTCTTCTCTCCCACATGGCAGCTGTCTTTCATTCTGCCAGCGCAATTTACACTTCATCTAGAGCCATCCTTTGTTTCTTAACCTGTCCCATTACCACCTCCTTTTGCCTTGAATATCTCTTAATGTCTCTTAACCTCTCCTGCCTTCTATCCTATCACAGACCTTCCCTTTTGTTCTTTCATCCCCTCCCCCCTTTCCCAGCCCCTACACTTGCTTAAAAATCTGTTCCATTTCCTGCTTTTTTCCAGTTCTGACAAAAGGCCATCGACCTGAAACGTTAGCTCTGTTTCTCTCTTCACAGATGCTGCCTGACCTGCTGAGTGTCTCCAGCATTTTCTGTTTTTATTTCAGATTTCCAGCATCTGCAGTATTTTCTTTTTGTATTTCCTACTCCAATTGCACTTTCATATTTGCAAACTTAACATTGACGGTGTTGGATCCTAAACCAGTATGTTTATTTAAAAAATAATAATTCTGGAGTAAGGAGCCTTTTTTTTTGCATTCACTCGAGCAATTCAATTTGTGTTATGGCTTTGTGATGTGTCTGCGGGTTCCCAGCTATCTGCCAGACCGCGTTAAAGGAGTTAATGCTCATTGCGGTCTCAAACCTCACAGACTACCAGTAAACATCTGCTCACTGCCCATTCCAGCCCCTTGATACAAACCATTGCATTTCACTATGACAGCACTATAAACAAAACGAAAAGGCTTGCAGACCTTGCCAAAAAGCTGGTTTTAAATTTCGTCGGGATGATCAGAAAACAGAGGTGGAATTCCTCTAGACCAGCCTGATGGCATATGAAAGGAATTAATTTGATGAGGTAATAAATTGTCCAGGTATTTATTGACCATTACCTATAAGGGCTTTGTGATTTTTGTAATTCTCTAAAATGTATACAGATGGTAGCTGCTGGACTGAATACCGAAAGCAATGGATAAATTGCGTGACTGATTCAAAAAATAAATTTAATCAGACACTGGTGTCAGACCAGATGCATACATGCAGCAGCGATGATTATAGTTTGTGATGGAAGCAAGTTTTTCTTTAATTTGTTGTCCGGATGTGAGTGAAGCTGGCGCGGCCACATTCATTGCCTGTCTCTAATTGCCCGAGAAGATGGTCCACTGCCACTTCCTCGGGGCAATGAGGGGAAAAGTAATCTAGTACTTTTTCAGCAATGTTCCTACTAAGCTGCGTGACCGCGCAGTACTCTGAAAGGTCCCGCGCAGGGCGCTCACCGCCTTTTACATTTTAAATACCGCGCGTGCGCAGAAATGTAAAGGGACCGCGCATAAAAAGGAACAGTCCGCGCAGAGCAAAGCGCAGCTTACAGGGTACATTGCTTCTCGGGTACCACGATGGAGTGCAAGATGAGTAGCAATTGCTGTCAGTAATACAGTCTCGGTATAATCAATGTTATCCTTAAGGCTTCTGTTAAATTTGCAGCAGTGCTGCTAGTTATATATGTGCTAAATTATTAAAGAAGAACTTAACGCATTTAAGGTAATTGGCAAAAGAACCAGAGGGGAGATGAGAATTTTTTTTTCACGCCGCGAGTTGTTGTGATCTGGAATGCGCTGCCTGAAAGGGCGGTGGAAGCAGATTCAATAGTAACTTTGAAAAGGGAATTGGATGAATACTTGAAAAGGAAACATTTGCAGGGCTGTGGGGAAAGAGCAAGAGAGTCCGATTAATTGGAGCGCTCTTTCAAACAGCTGGCACAGGCACGATGGGCCGAATGGCCTCCTTTTGTGCTGTATGATTTTATGATATCTATAGCACCTTATCTCCTTGGTAATGACTGAAAGCATTTCACCTGCAACAGTTAGGCAGCCATTTTTCTCGCAGGCTTGAGATAGATGAGTAAGCAGTTAATCTATTTTTGGTGGTGTTGGTTGAGGGGCACTGTTCACTGGGAAATCTTCCCGATCTTCATCGTGCCATGGATTTTTTTAACACCTACCTAAAGCACCAGAACAGGTAGACGAGGTCTCAGTTTAACATCTTGCCTGAAAGGACACCATCTCCGGCGATGCAGCATTCCTTTTAATACTGCACTGGAGTGTTCGCTTAGTCCTGGAGTGGACTGACTCTGAGATAGTGCTACCAACTGAGCCTAGCTGAGAAGGAGCTGGAGAAGGGAGTACTTTCAGTAAAAGTCCTCTGGTCTCCTACTCAAAAAAAAACAACCCAAAACAACTTAGTGAAATATTCATAGCTGTATTCAACAACAATAACTTGCATTTATATAGCACCTTTAACATATTAAAACGTCCCAAGGTGCTTCACCGGAGCGTTATCAAACAAAATTTGACAGAGCCACATGAGCTATTAGGACAGGTGACCAAAAGTTTGGTCAAAGAGGTAGGTAAGGAGCTTCTTGGAGGAGGAGAGAGAGGCAGAGGGGTTTAGGGAGGGAATTCCAGAGCTCAGGGCCTAGGCAGCTGAAGGCACGGCCGCCAATGGTGGAGCAATTAAAATCGGGATGGACAAGAGGCCAGAATTGGAGGAGAGCAGAGATCTTGGAAGTTACAGAGATAGGGGGGGGGGGGGGGGGGGGGGGGGGGGGGGGGGGGGGGGGGGGCCAAGGCCATGGAGGCATTTGAAAACTTCACCCCTCCCTGTGTAAACCCAGTTTCTGCTCTTGCCTAACTGCAAAGAGCCCCTCTGTTGACCATGAACAGCTCTGTGCGGAATGCTGCAAATCAGCATCTTTGCGAGGAGGTGTTGGAGGCGGGGAGATAATCACAGCTGGATGATGCTGTGTTTGCTTTCGTGAGAAATGTCCTCTCTCAATTTTCATCCTGTGGACATTGGCATCTTGTTTTTGGAAGTGTCTACATTTTCTCCAAAACACTGCTATTTCCTTATCATTGGCTTTCCACGCTTACGGTCACTTTATTTGGAGCGATAGAGGAGGGGAGGGTTTCAGCGTCTGTCATCTGGCTGGAGGGATTGCTGCTTTTAGCCAAGTCTAGCAGGAGATGGATTAGGTGCAGGACAAGGGATGTAGTGGCTTGGAATTCTGACATTGGTTTATGTCCGGAACAAAACAAATCATAAAACTTCATGCTAAATTCCGCCACATTATAAAACATAGAAGTAAGTGGTGGCTGGGGGGGGGGGGGGAGGCGGAGAAAGAGATTTGGTCTGGTTTGCACTTAATAAACTTCTGAGCCGCAACCAGATGTGTAGCAACCCAATCTGGCTGTTACCCGAAGTGTTAAAGTGCAGATTCCTTGCAGACCAAGACAGGTGGTGCTGGTAATCTTTTGGTGGGTCATTTTAATAACATCAGCACCTAATCTTTTATCCACCCCCTTAGGGCATTAATCCTTGGAAGTAAATGTGCACCCTGTCAGCAGCCCTGAAGCGCACACTGCCAATTTTTGCTAATGTGTCCAAATCATCTCCGGTGTTCCTTCTCCGGATACAGTGCGTGACTGCAGTCCAGAACACCCTACAAATTATTGTAAATTGGCTCAGCCTTGTTCGTGACTCTCTTCCTGCCAAGGTCATTTTGAATGATTTTCCAGTCGCAATTACTTTGTTTCTCTATTATTTTCTCGTCGTTCCCATTTCCCCCTCGCCTTCAAGCCCCAGGTGCTTTTGAGTTTGCTACTGGAAGTCGTACGGCAGGTGATTGATATCCTTAGCGCCCCTCTCATTTTTTAAACTTTTTTTTAAAAGATAAAATAAAAAGCACCAATGAAACCTGGATTTAGTGCAGCCAAATGTGGTGTTTCTCCTGGCTGGGGGGGGTCGAGAACGAGGGGGTCACAGTCTCAGGATACGGGGTAGGACATTTAGGACTGAGATGAGGAGAAATTTCTTCACTCAGAAGGTGGTGAACCTGTGGAATTCTCTACCACACAGCTGTGGAGGCCAAGTCACTGAATATATTTAAGAAGGAGATAGATAGATTTCTAGACACAAAAGGCATCAAGGGGTATGGGGAGAGAGCGGGAATATGGTATTGAGATAGAGGGTCAGCCATGATCCTATTGAATGGCGGAGCAGGCTCGAAGGGCCGAATGGCCGACTCCTGCTCCTATTTTTCTATGTTTCTACCCCAGATTGATTAGCTTCACTAGATTGATCCCAGGGTTGAGAGAGTCGTCCTATGAGGAGAGATTGAGTAGAATGGGCCTATACTCTCGAGTTTAGAAGAATGAGAGGTGATCTCATTAAAACATAACATTCTGAGGGGGACTGACAGGGTAGATGCTGGGAGGTTGTTTCCCCTGGTGGAGAGTCTCGAACCAGGGGGCATAGTCTCCGGATAAGGGGTCGGCCATTTAGGACTGAGATGAGGAATTTCTTCACTGAGGGTTGTGAATCTTTGGAATTCTCTGCTGAGTCGTTGAGTATATTCAAGACTGAGATCGATAGATTTTTGGACTCTTAAGGGAATCAAGGGATATGGAGTTAGGGCGGGAAAGTGGAGTTGAGGTGGAAGATCAGCCATGATCTTATTGAATGGTGGAGCAGGCTCGAGGGGCCATATGGCCTACTCATGCTCCTAATTCTTATGTAACATAAAACTGTTTTCTAAACCTCTCCATGGTACAGTGTGTTATGCCTCCTCCGTGTTTTGCCCCAGACTGAAGGATTTATAGGTTGTAATCTTGAATGCAGAAATGTCACAAGTGAAAAGGGTTTTGCTTTCTTTGGGAGCTGATATTTTCTTCCGTGCGTGTCTGTGTCGTCGTTTGTGTTCTAAATTCAGAATCTGCATTAGATATTCTTTCGGACTCATCTACCCCTAAGTGGATGCCGCATCCCTCACCATCAGGAGTTGGCCTTTACTGTCTATTATCTCGCCCTACAATGGTGTGATTCAGGGGCTGTAACAATGAAACCTCTTTGTTACTTAACCTGGATACTGTAACCCCGCACAGGCTTCCTTGTGTGGTTCTCTAATCTTCTAAAAGGCAGACTGATCAATAGTATAGTGAGGCGAGGCCAGATAGAAACGAACAAGCTGGTTTCTTTCGCAAATCATACGTGAAAGGACGATTATCTTATTTTGTAACGTTGCTTGTGCCTTGGAAAATAACACAAAGGGACATACTGTCCCTGTTAGCCAGTCGCCTTTTCTGACCAGAGAATTCCCTGAATCTTACCAGCATTATCTTGAGAACATTCTCACTCCCTGTGTATGTCTCCCTTGCCAGTTTTGCCAAACTGGAAGTCCAAGACCATGTATTCTTGTATTTTTTTAATTTCCTGGCTAGGCAGGAAGCCAAGTTCTTGACCTCTGACCCCCCCACCCCCAAGCTCCCCGTGTCTGTCGATTGCCCAGTTGAGCTGCCAATTAAACCAACTGCCAGCCTTCTATGGTGAGGGTCTCACCCAAATAACCTCATGCCTCTCTCTTTAATTGTTCTCTTGCACTGAGCCAGTGTTGATGCCCAGGTAACCAGAAGAGCACTGATGCAAACAATACTGAAATGGCTCTGGGCCAAATAGTCACAAGAGGTAGTCCAGATGGCCGATGCCCCCCTCTGGAGACTGAGGGGTTATCTACTGCTGGTTTCATCTCCCTAACGTTTTACATCCTTCTCAGCCGAAACAAAGTTAACAGACGACACTTTGTACTGAACCGGCACTGATGAGGAAATGGGCAGTTTCTTCTCTCTGCATTGTGTTCGGTAGCACTCTTAACCTCTGGATCAGAAAGCCTCACAGCAGCACTTGAGCACATAATCAGGGTGGGCCCTCCACCCCAGTGTTGCAGGAGCATGGCAAATGTTAATAGAGTTGCCCGGGAGGCCCATGTCTCAGTTCAGACGAATGAGTGTCCCCCTGGCACGGCTAGAGGGGTAATAGAATGCTGCGTTACAAAAGGGGCCATTTGGTCCGTCACATCTGTGCTGGTATTTTGCAAGCGAGCCACCTAGTCTAATCGCAAGCTCTTGCTTGCTTCCCATACCCTTTAATAATCTCAAGTAATGAATTCTCTTTTAAAAGAATTTGTGGACTCTGCTTCAACAGTGGCAGAGAATTCTCTAACCATCCTCTAGGGAGATGAAACCAGCAGCAGATAACCCCTCAGTCTCCAGAGGAGGCGTGTGGAAAGAATTCTCTCTTCTAATCTCCCTTTTAATTCTTAGCGATTACCTTAAATTTGTGCCCTCATCACCAACCCTGCTGCCCAGTGGAAACAATCTATCTCTGGTTGCCTTCATCTTAAAAGGCTCTTTATCAGCTCACCTCTTAACATTTTCAACTCTAGTGAAAGAGCTCTAACTTCATAACATCCTAGTGAATCTACACTGCCTTTTCCATTGTAAGGACATAAGAATTAGGAGCAGGAGTCGGCCATACAGCCCCTCGAGCCTGCTCCGCCATTCAATAAGATCTAGGCTGGTCTTCTACCTTAACTCCACTTTCCCGCCCGATCCCCATATCCCTTGATTCCCTTAATATCCCAAAATCTATCAATCTCTTTGTTTTTATATCCCTCTTATAATGAGATGCCCAAGACTACACACACTGCTCCAACTGCAGTCTAACAAAGGCTCTAAGAGCAAGTTCGACATTGCCTTATTGCTTTTGTATTCTATGCTTCGGATACAAAGCCAAAGGTTGCGATTATTTTTTATGACTTTATTTACTTGTGCTTCCGTCACGGTCCTACTGCTACTGTACTCCATTTAAAATCATTTAAGTTCCATTTCATTTCCCTATTCTGCATTCATAGAATGATACAGCACAGAAGGAGGCCATTCGGCCCATCGTGCCTCGGCCAGCTCTTTGGTAGATCTATCCAATTGATCCCACTCCCCTGCTCTTTCCCCACAGCCCTGTTTAAAATTTTCCTTCAAGTATTTGTCCAGTCAGACTTAATGAATGCATTAATTGGCATCTGCTGCTATCCGGCCAACCCGCTAGCCTATCTATATGGTCCTGCTGTTTTTTTAAAGTCCTGCTCACAATTTGCCGTCCCCACCCCCCATTAGTGATTTCTCTCAACATCCCTCCCTCAACCAATCGCTGCCAGAAAGAGGTGAACTGGCCATGTATCTCGCTGCTGACTTGGAATAGCTGCTGCAGTTGCCTCCGCAACAGTCACTGCGCTTCTGAAGCATTTGAGACGTTTGATGTGGTGAGTTTAAATGCAAGTATTTTATATGTGAACACCTTTTTTTTTCTTTTAACAGTGGATCCATTGATGGCAACAACCAGCTTGTAATCAAAGGAAGGTTTCAGCAAAAGCAAATAGAAAATGTGTTGAGGAGATACATCAGTGAGTACGGCAGATTATGTACCTCATTATAAGCGGGAGTAGGAGTTGGTGGGAAACAGGGTTACCTCTGGGCAAGAACCAGCAGGAATGTAAATAAGGCTCTGGGGGACCTTCACTAAACTCATCAAAACTAAAGACCAAATTGTAAATGGAAAATTAGTTTTGAAAGAATTTCAGAACTGTGCGGTTACTTTAACACATTGGCTGATGGCACTGCAGCCAGTTCTGTGCTCCAATTTCAGCTCAAACACTGATGCTTGTAAAAGCGACCAGAATTTCAGTATTACCCAGAAATGGCTATACATAGAAACATAGAAGATAGGAGCAGGGGTAGGCCATTCGGCCCCTCGAGCCTGCTCCGCCATTCGATGAGATCATGGCTGATCATCCAAACTCAGTACCCTGTACCTGCCTTTCCCCCATATCCCTTGATACCTTTAGCTTTAAGAAATATATCTAACTCATTCTTGAATATATTTAATGACTTGGCCTCAACTACCTCCTGTGGTAGAGAATTCCACAGGTTCACCACTCTCTGGGTGAAGAAATTCTTCCTCATTTCTGTCCTAAATGGCTTACCCCTTATCCTTAGATTATGACGCCTGGTTCTGGACTCTCCGACCATCGGGAACATTCTTCCTGCATCTAGTTTGTCCAGACCTGTCAGAATATTATATGTTTCGATGAGATCCCCTCTCATTCTTCTATACTCCAGCGAGTATAAGCCCAATCGACCCAATCTCTCCTCATATGTCATTCCTGCCATCCCAGGTATCAGCCTTGTGAATCTTCGCTGAACTCCTTCCATGGCAAGAACATCCTTCCTCAGATAAGGCGACCAAAACTGCACACAGTACTCAAGGTGTGGTCTCACCAAGGCCCTGTACAACTGCAGCAGGACATCCCTGTTCCTATACTCAAACCCTTTCGCTATGAAGGCCAACATACCATTTGCCTTCTTCATCGCCTGCTGCACCTGCATGCTTACCTTCAGCGACTGGTGCACAAGGACACCCAGGTCTCGTTGCACTTCCCCTTTTCCCCAATCTATTGCCATTCAGATAATAGTCTGCCTTTCTGTTTTTGACACCAAAGTGGATAACCTCGCATTTACTTTAGTATCAATAAACTATGTGTTAAAATTCTACATAAATTTCTCTCTTTTCTTGCTTCTCTCATTCTGCCCCTTCTTTCACTCTCCCACCCCCCCCCAACCTTCTGGTCCAAGTTTCCCCCTATTTCTCCTCCCTCTCAGTGTAGTACTGAAGGAGTGTTGCAATGTCAGAAGGTGGGACCTTGTTGCAGATGCAGGAGTTTCTGTTTTTGTTTCCAACAGCAGCTTTTTTTTTTACAACTTAAGGTTATTTCTAAGTTAGTTTTAAAATTATCTTTAATTTCATCACTTATTTTCTCCCTTCAGCTTCCTTACAGCCCCTATCAGAGATTGGGCAACTAAATGAGAGGTGATCTTATTGAAACATATAAGATTCTGAGGGGGATTGACAGGGTGGATGCTGAGAGGATGTTTCCCCTCGTGGGGGAATCTAGAACTAGGGGCATAGTTTCAGAATAAGGGGTCGCCCATTTAAGACGGAGATGAGGAGGAATTTCTTTCAGAGGGTTGTGAATCTTTGGAATTCTCTACCCCAGAGAGCTGTGGAGGCGGAGTCATTGAATATATTCAAGGCAGAGATTGGCAGACATTTGAACTACAAGGGAGTCAAGGGGTATGGGGAGAGAGCAGGAAAGTGGTGTTGAGGACAAGATTGGATCAGCCATGATCTTATTGAACAGGCTCGAGGGGCCGATTGGCCGACTCCTGCTCCTGTTTCTTATGTTCTAAACGGCTTCTGTCTCTTTGGCCTCGCTGCCAGTTACTCTGGGGACAATCGAACGTTTATTGTTATATCTTATTTGCCCCCATTGTACCTCTAATTGCATTCACTATATTCTCGTGTTTGCTTCACACCTCAGCATCTTTGGAAAATTAGAATTTTTTTTATTTATTAAAAATAAGGATTAAAATTGTATTGGATTTGCTGTGCAACCGCTTGATGTAACTCAAATTTGTGTATTTGTTCTCTTCCCTCTCCACACCCCCCCCTTACACAGAGGAGTACGTAACCTGCCATACCTGCCGATCACCGGACACCATCTTGCAGAAGGACACCCGGCTGTATTTCTTGCAGTGCGAGACCTGTCATTCACGCTGTTCTGTGGCCAGCATCAAAACTGGCTTCCAGGCCGTCACTGGCAAGCGTGCACAGCTCCGTGCCAAAGCACATTAGCCTAAACCTTAACCACTGGAGAGAACGAGAAGCAGGGGAATTGATGTAATTGGACTGTTTTACCAAACAAGGGGTGGGTTTTAAGCGCATCAAAAATAAATTTAGAAAATGCTACTGACTCGGCAACAAAAAAAACCTCGAGAATGGCGAGCAATTGGTCCATGACAACCTCCCAAGCCCCAGAGTTCATTGTAACATTCCTGTTGCACTGTTCTCTGTTCATATCCTGTCCAGTCACCAGTATAAATGCACAAAGAAAATTGCCTTTTATACGTTGAAAGATCAGCAGGCTGCCGGATTCCCTGGAGCTTGGAAATGATCCACTGGATGTTTAAGAGTGAATAATTTCCCTTTGTTGATTAAACCTCACCCTGGCTGTTGGTTAATTCACTGTCTGGCTGCTGTATTTTTTAACGGTGGGGGGGGGGAGGGAGGGAGAGAGGGGGAGAGAGAGAGAGAGAGAGGAGGGGGAGTTGGCCAAATTGTGCTAAATAAGTTCGGAAATTTATTAAACAAATTCCCTGAGAAATATTTAAAACTGTTGACTTTTTTTTATTAATTTCATCTTTCTAAGTCACAACTTTTCAAATGCCAGGGTGAGGTGGGTTACGGAGCATAACTTATGCCGATTTTGCAGCGGTAATGAAGGTTTATCCATATTCAGCCGTGGATTAGTTTGGGGAGTGTTTTTTTAAAAAAAAACACATGGTATGTTGAACTGATTACAGGCTCTGGACTGTACACCAATCGGTAAAAGTGTACGAGAATAAGATGTAATAAAGTAGTGGTTAACACAGTCATTCTCCTCCGCTTCTGGTAACGTTCGACACCGTGTTTCTAAAAATTCTGAAACGAGCCTACTCTCGTCGAGCTGGCTATGACCGCCAGCCACTTCTAATGTGTTCAGAGCGCTGCCGGCAGCAAACGCACGATTCGCTTGCAGCCGACATGCAAAAAGAAAAAAGAGCCAACTTGCCGCGTTGGAGCTGCCGTGAAGATCCACTTATTGCAGGGTGGGAGAGGTGTGCCGGGCGCTGCTCTCCAGAAACCAGTGTAGCGTCGTAAAAGCACCCGCTGGGCATAACTGCAGATCAACTGGGGCACGTGACCTGGAACTCGCTGCCCACGGAAGTGGTGGAAGCGGAGACACTCAATGTTTTCAAGGGGAGACTGGATAGGCACTTGAGGGAAATAAACTTGCAGGGCTACGGGGATAGAGCAGGGGGAATGGGACTGACTGGATTGCTCTACAGAGAGCCGGCACTGACTCGATGGCCCGAATGACCTCCTCCTATGCCGTTATGACTCTGACAGTGGCTCGAATCCTATCCGGCCATTCCTCTCCAATGGGGCCAAACAGCTCCCCATTGCAGTGCTCGCTTACCGGCTCTTTTTTTAAAATCCAGTGGATCTCTGACTGGTTGAAAGAAAATGTTTGCTTGCGGTTTGGGTTTTACGTAATGGGGGTTGGGAAACTTCACTTAAAAGGAATTGGACATTGTAAAACTCGATCTCAACAAAGATTTGATCATTGGTGCGTGGATTCTCCCCCCACCTTTAAGTTGCGTGCTGAGAGATATTTATTTGCCCTTCTCTTACCTGCCGCACCCTCACTCCACAAAATTCTCACGTTCACCCGTCACGCTTTGTTGGCAGCTGCACATAGATTGAGGTGGGGGTGTAGGAAGGATAGCAAGGAAATGCCAAATGTGAGTCTGCCCACACAGGAAACACTCCAAAACCATGACCATGACACTTGTGAACAATATTGGATATCTGCTAAGATAGAGATAGGAGCAGGAGTAGGCCATTTGGCCCCTCGAGCCTGCTCCGCCATTCAATGCGATCATGGCTGATCATCTAAATTCAGTACCCTGTCCCTGCTTTCTCCCCATATCCCTTGGTCCCTTTAGCCTTAAGAAATATATCTAACTCCTTCTTGAATATATTTAATGAATTGGCCTCAACTGCCTTCTGTGGTAGAGAATTCCACAGGTTCACCACTCTCCCACCCACCTCCTTTAAAAAGGCACCTGACACAAATATAACTTAATAGTGAATTATCTGGTGGAGAAACTAGATGAATTTGGCCAGTTTTCAGATCTCGAGAGTCTGCTGAATGAAAAGCACGCGCACTTGCTTTAAAGCTCCACGGTCACTGGGTCCCAATATGGTCAAACTCTCCAGCCAGTGAGCAGACTCTTGGGGGCGTGAGGGGGGAGGGACGGCGAGGGGGGCAAACGAGACTCCTTTCTCTAACGTGCATTGTATCGGTTGCAGGGAGCATAATTGGCTCGGTGTAAGCTGACGCTCACCTTCCTGATGAAACCAACAAACAATGTTTCCATCAAAACTGGTGAAGAAAATATTCAGCTTCTTTAAATGCTTCGAGTAGTGGAAATTGGAGAGATAGTGGGGGGGGGGGCAGGTGGGTTTAGTTGTGGGGAGAGGAAATAGAGAATAAATGGTGTATCACCACCACCATCTGGTACAAATAAAATGGGACACCCTTTTACCCTTTTGAGGATTGGGAGCTATAAAGTGGTCACTGGAGGGTTACCAAAATGAGTGTTACAATGACAATAGAAAGAAGGGTTGTTAATAGAGAAAGTAAGGTTTATACTGTTTAAAATGGTTGGTTGAAGTTCGTGGAGTGCTAAAGACCAGATAGACCCTTTAAAATGATGCTGCGGGCATGAATAGCACCGGCACGAAAGAAATGGCAGATGTTAAATTAATTTTCATTTAGAGTGGACAAATTCCAGGTGGGAAGCGCCATCGAATCCTCTGGTTTGTCATAAAATGGACAAAGGGTTCCCCAGTATTTTGAAGTGTGACAATGAAAGTGTTTTTGGTGATCCCCTGTGCCTCAGTTGCAAGCCCTGTATTTATGAAGCTGGATAATATGAACCTACACCTTACGATAGCAAAATACTGCGGATGCTGGAAATCCGAAATAACAACAGAAAACGCTGGAAATACTCAGCAGGCCAGGCAACATCCGTGGAGCGAGAAACAGAGTTAACGTTTCAGGTCGGAACTGAGAACCTACACCATGCCTGTTTCCTCACTAAGAACCTGATGGGTTCTGTGGTGCAACCCTCCTGGTTCAGAACACACATACACATCACAACCCCAGGTATACTGTGCAGTTAATGCTTCATTATAGCACAGAACAAGTTAGAGTTTCACACAGTTTTACTGGATCTGAAATTTGTTCTAAATGAGGGGAGATTGATAGTATTCAACAACAACAACAATAACTTGCATTTATATAATGCCCTTAACATAGTAAAACTGTCCCAAGGCATGTCACAGGAGCGATTATCAAACAAAATTTGACACCGAGCCACATGAGATATTAGGACAGGTAACCAAAAGCTTAGTTAAAGAGGTCGATGTTATGAACCATAGAGGCGCGGAGAGGTTTGGAAGGAAGTCCAGAGCTTAGGACCTTGGCATCTGAAGGCACGGCCACCAATGGTGAAGCAATTAAAATCGGGTGGACAAGAGGCCAGAATTGGAGGAGTGTAGAGATCTTGACAGTTGGAAGAGGTTACAGAGATAGGGCGAGGCAAGGCCGTGGGGGGATTTGAAAACAAGGATAAGAATTTTAAAATTGAGACGTTGCAGGATCGGGAGCTAATGCAGGTCAGCGAGCACAAGGGTGATGGGTGAACGGATTTGGTGCGAGTTAGGATACGAGCAGCAGAGTTTTGGATGCACGCAAGTTTATGTAGGGTGGAAGATGAGAGGCCGGCCAGGAGAGCATTGGAATAGTCAAGTCTGGAGGTAACAAGGTCATGGATGAGGGTTTCAGCAGCAGATGAGTTGAGGCAGGGCTGAAGTCGGGCGATATTACGGAGGTGGAAGTAGGTCTTGGTGATGGAGCAGATATGTGATTGGAAACTAATCTCGAGATCAAATACGTCACCGCGGTTGCGAACAGTCTGGTTCGGCCTCAGACGGTTGCCAGGGTAAGGATGGAGTCGGTGGCTAGGGAACAGATTTTGTGGCGGGGACTGAAGACAATGGCTTTAGTCTTCCCAATATTTAATTGCGGGAAATTTCTGCTCATCCAGTACTGGATGTTGGATAAGCAGTGTGACAAATTAGAGACAATATTCAAAGGATAATGGACCAGTTAAGTAGATGGGATAAGGAATAACAGGTGAATTTTAATGTGAAACATGCTCACTGGCTATGTGTATTCTGAAGTGAGCTTGTATATTCCGGTATAAATCAACAGTATATTCCCTTACAGAGAGAAACTGGTCAACTGAAACTGATAGGAGACAAATAATACAAAAGGTAGCGTGCAGAATCCACCGGTTAAAGAAAGACTTGCATTTCTATAGCACCTTTCATGACCTCAGGACATCCTAAAGTGCTTTACAACCATTTAAGTACTTTGGAAGTGTAGTCACTGTTGTAATGTAGGAAACACAGCAACTAATTTGCTCCCACAAACAGCAATGTGATAATGACCGGTTAATCTGTTTTAGTGATGTTGGTTAAGGGATAAATATTGGCCAGGACACCCACTCTGCTCTTCTTCATGGGATATAGTGTCATGGGATCTTTTACATCCACCTGAGAAAGCAAACAGGGTCTCGGTTTAACATCTCATCCGAAAGATGGTACCTTTGACAGTGCAGCACTCCCTCAGTATGGCACTGGAGTGTCAGCCTAGATTTTTGTGCTTGAGTCTCATGGAGTGGGACTTGAACCCACAATCTTCTGACATCAGAGGCGAGAGTGCTACCCACTGAGCCACAGCTGACACAAGGCACACATCATACACTACCTACCGCTCCTCAAGGATTTGAAAGCAAGACAGCAGTCAGAATTTGATGAATGGGTCCTATTTCACACGGCCAGTGGATTGTGGGATTGGGTGGTATCTCCCCTGAAAATTCCCAGTGAAGTTCTCTAACCTGAGTTGATACCAAAATCACAATAACATTGGAGGAACCAAAGCATACCATGCAGTGCCTGAGAGTAGGCACTGCAGGAACTGGGGCTTGAAACCTAATCAAACATACTCTCTGTTCATTGGGAAAGGTTGCAAACAGTCACTGCTCACCACACGAGCCGGCAACCTGTTCCAAAGGTCCAGTATCCTCTGCGAAAAGAAGAACCACCTAACATCTAACCTCACCCTGCCCTTGTGTAATGTATACACATACTCTCCACTTGCTTGGATGAGTGCAGCTCCAATAACACTCAAGAAGCTCGACACCATCTAGGACAAAGCAGCCCACTTGATTGGCACCCCATCCACCACCTTAAACATTCACTCCCTCCACCACCGGCGCACTGTGGCTGCAGTGTGTACCATCTACAAGAAGCACTGCAGCAACTCGCCAAGGCTTCTTCGGCAGCTCCTCCCAAACCCGTGACCTCTACCACCTAGAAGGACAAGGGCAGCAGGCGCATGGGAACACCACCACCTCCAAGTTTTCCTCCAGGTCACACACCATCCTGACTTAGAAGTATATCGCCGATCCTTCATCGTCGCTGGGTCAAAATCCTGGAACTCCCTCCCTAACAGCACTGTGGGAGCACCTTCACCACACGGACTGCAGCGGTTCAAGAAGGCGGCTCACCACCACCTTCTCAAGGGCAACTAGGGATGGGCAATAAATGCTGGCCTTGCCAGCGACACCCACATCCCATAAACGAATTTTAAAAATGACTCCTGGTCTTCCCCAATCCAGCAAATTGAAATAATCTATCAATAGCAAAACAATCTAATCATTTTACTATTTTATGTACCTCTATCAAATCGTCTCTTAACCCAAGTCTATGCATCTCTAAAGTGAATAGACCCAGCGTATTAAGCCTCCCTGAGTAACTACAGTTGTTTAAGCTAAGAATCATCCTGTGGCCATCCACTGAACCTTTTCCAAAGCTTTTATATCAACCAGAATACGAGGAGACATAAACTGGGCGCAGTATTCTAAATGCAATCTAGCCAAGATCTTGTACAAGGACAAAATGGTGTGCTTTGTTTTATATTGAATAGTCCTAAGACCCTGTTTTCTTTGGCTACGGCTTCTCAGCATTGGTCACGAACCTTTAGAGAATTATGTAGTGTAACGCCAAGATCCTTTTCTCTCTCAGTTGTGCTCCATGTCAAGTGCAGGTGCACTTGGTGTTGCTTCTGCCAAAATACATAACACTGTGCTTATCTAGGTTAAATACCATTTGCCAGAGTTTGGCCCATTCTCCTAGTGCATCTGAACTTGCATGCAGAGATTTGTTTTCCTGGAGCACTGACCTCTGACTAATCCCAATAAGCACACCCTAGTGTCAACCGTGGCTCAGTTAGTAGCCCTCTTACCTCCACGTCAGAAGGTTGTAGGTTCAAGCTCTGCTCCAGAGACTCTGAATGCATAATCCAGGCTGACACTCCAGTGCAGTACTGAGGGAGCGCCGCACTGTCGGAGGGGCAGTACTGAGGGAGCGCTGCATTGTCGGAGGGGCTGTACTGAGAGAGCGCTGCACTGTCGGAGGGGCAGTACTGAGGGAGCGCTGCATTGTCGGAGGGGCTGTACTGAGAGCGCTGCACTGTCGGAGGGGCAGTACTGAGAGAGCGCTGCAATGTCGGAGGGGCAGTACTGAGGGAGCGCCGCACTGTCGGAGGGGCAGTACTGAGGGAGCGCTGCATTGTCGGAGGGGCTGTACTGAGAGAGCGCTGCACTGTCGGAGGGGCAGTACTGAGAGAGCGCTGCATTGTCGGAGGGGCTGTACTGAGAGAGCGCTGCACTGTCGGAGGGGCAGTACTGAGGGAGCGCCGCACTGTCGGAGGGGCGGTACTGAGGGAGCGTTGCACTGTCGGAGGGGCAGTACTGAGGGAGCGCTGCACTGTCGGAGGGGCAGTACTGAGGGAGCTCCGCACTGTCGGAGGGGCAGTACTGAGAGAGCGCTGCACTGTCGGAGGGGCAGTACTGAGGGAGCGCTGCACTGTCGGAGGGGCAGTACTGAGGGAACGCGGCACTGTCGGAGGTGCCGTCTTTCGGATGAGACGTTAAACTGAAGCTCCGTCTGCCCCCTCAGGTGGATATAAAAGATCCCGTGGCACTATCTGAAGAAGAGCAGGGGAGTATTCCCTGGTATCCTGGCCAATATTTATCCCTCAACCAACATCACTAAAAAATAGATTATCTGCTCATTATGATTATGGAACAGTTCCTGCAGATTGGAGGGTGGCAAATGTAACACCATTATTTAAAAAAGGAGAAAATAGGGAACTACAGACCGGTTAGCCTAACATCAGTAGTAGGGAAAATGCTAGCGTCTATTATAAAGGATGTGATAACAGGATAACTTAGAAAATATCAACAGGACTAGACAAAGTCAACATGGATTTATGAAAGGGAAATCGTGTTTGACAAACCTACTGGAGTTTTTTGAGGATGTAACTGGTAGAATAGATAAGGGAGAACCAGTGCATGTGGTGTATTTGGATTTTCAGAAGGCCTTTAATAAAGTCCCACATAAGAGGTTAGTGTGCAAAATTAAAGCACATGGGATTGGGGGTAATATATTGGCATGGATTGAAAATTGGTTAACAGACAGGAAACAGAGAGTAGGAATAAATGGCTCTTTTTCGGGGTGGCAGGCGGTGACTAGTGGGGTACCGCAGGGATTAGTGCTTGGGCCCCAGCTATTCACAATATATATCAATGATTTGGATGAGGGAACCAAATGTAATATTTCCAAGTTTGCTGACAACACGAAACAAGGTGGGATTGTGAGTTGTGAGGAGGATGCAAAGAGGCTTCAAGGTGATTTAGACAAGTTGAGTGAGTGGGCAAATACATGGCAGATGCAGTATAATGTGGATAAATGTGAAGTTATCCACTTCAGTAGGAAAAACAGAAAGGCAGAGTATTATTTAAATGGTGATAGATTGGGAAATGTTGATGTACAGAGGGACTTGGGTGTCCTTGTACACCAGTCACTGAAAGCAAACATGCAGGTGCAGCAAGCAGTTAGGAAGGCAAATGGTATGTTGGCCTTCATTGCAAGAGGATTTGAGTACAGGAGCAAAGATGTCTTACTACAGTTATACAGGGCCTTGGTGAGACCACACCTGGAGCACTGTGTGCAGTTTTGGTCTCCTGACCTAAGAAAGGATATACTTGTCAGAGGGAGTGCAGCGAAGGTTCACCAGACTGATTCCTGGGATGGCAGGACTGTCGTATGAGGAGAGATTGGGTCGACTAGGTCTGTATTCACTAGAGTTTAGAAGAATGAGAGGGGATCTCATTGAAATGTATAAAATTCTGACAGGGCTAGACAGACTGGATGCAGGGAGGATGTTTCCCCTGGCTGAGGGGGTCTAGAATGAGGGGTCACAGTCTCAGGATAAGGGGTAGGACATTTAGGACTGAGATGAGGAGAATTTTCTTCACTCAGAGAGTGGTGAACCTGTGGAATTCTCTACCACAGAAGGCTGTGGAGGCCAAGTCACTGAATATATTTAAGAAGGAGATAGATAGATTTCTAGACACAAAAGGCATCAAGGGGTATGGGGAGAGAGCGGGAATATGGTATTGAGATAGAGGATCAGCTATGATCCTATTGAATGGCGGAGCAGGCTCGAAGGGCCGAATGGCCAACTCCTGCTCCTATTGTTCTATGTTTCCTAAAGATCATCCTGCCCCCACCCGCCCCCCACCCCCCACTCCACCCCCAGGATGTCCCTACACCTTCCTCAAGAACTGTCCAAAGCTCAATCTGGCAGAAAGATCAAACTCCCCACTGAAAATCCATTTACGTTCGGCTAGCTCTCCTCCCTTACAGGAGAGCAACTACAGGAACTGTGTCAGAGTATGAGCGGCAAAACCACAAAACCGCAGAAATCTATAGCACAGAAGGAGGCCGGTCAGTCTATTGTGTCTGAGCCACCTCTTTGCCAACCCAAATGATTGGTATTCCAAAGGAACCAGAACGACAACAACAACAACTTGCATTTATATAGTGCCTACAATGTAGGAAAATGTCCCAAGGTGCTTCACAGGAGCGTAAATCAGACAAGAATTGGCACCGAGCCACAGAAGGAGATATTGGGAATTATTGTAGTGAGAATTGAGCATGTTTAACTGGAACACGAAAGATGTTCCTTAAGTAACTTTAGTGTCAGCGGTGGCTCAGTTGGTAGCACTCTCGCCTCGGAGTCAGAAGGTCGTGGGTTCAAGTCCCACTCCAGTGCTGCACTGTCGGAGGTGCCGTCTTTCAGATGAGACGTTAAACCGAGGCCCCATCTGCTCTCTCAGGTGGGCGTAAAAGATCCCATGGCCACTATTTCGAAGAGGAGCAGGGGAGTTATCCCCGGTGTCCTGGCCGATATTTATCCCTCAACCAACATCACTAAAAACAGATTATCTGGGCATTATCACATTGCTGTTTGTGGGATCTTGCTGTGCGCAGATTGGTTGCCGATTTTCCTACATTACAGCAGAGACTACACTTCAAAATAGTACTTCATTGGCTGTAAAACGCTTTGGGATGTCCTGAGGCTGGAACAGGCCCTGTAGAAATGCAAGATTTTCTTTTCATTGGCCCGAAAATTAGACCTAATACGCGAGAGTACGCACTGTGTACTCTCGCGTATTAGATCCCGAATTGCCGGTTTCCTGCATGCACTGCGCATGCGCGGGAAACCGGCACTTCGTGAATTGAAAAGGTGGCGGTTCCTAAGTGAACCGTGTGCGCGCTACAGGCTGTGCGCACGCAGTGCACTTAGTTTTTTTTTCAGGTTTGAACGCGCAGGTAAGTGGTGAAGATTTTACACATAAAAAAAGCAGGCGTATGACACCCTTTTAACAAGGTAAGTAGTTAATTAAGTGTTATTTAAAAAAATTTCAACAGGTTTATCTTTTTTAGAGACTTTAAAGAAAGGTAAGTTTATTTTTATAACTTTTAAAAAGATTTTAAATTTTTTCAAAAATTTAATTTTTTGTTTAAAGTGGTTAATTTATTTAACTATACTTATTTTATTAATGTGATGGCTTTTTTAAAAAATTTATTTGAGGTTTAGCTGTTCTTTTGGGGGGGTGTAGTATTCATAGCTTTGACAGGTCTTCCTGTCAAAACTATGAATGAAAGATGGTGTGCTGCCATTGGCTCTAACTGAATCACATGATCCCAGAGCTCGCACGAACTAATTGCGCCTCTGGGTCACGCAAGCACTGCACGGTTCCAAGAGACAGAGCCATTCAAACTAAAGTTCGTGTGGGCCCGGAGCAAAAAGGTAGGCGCAGAGTGCGATATCGCGGGGAATCCTTACCCCCGCGGGAACCATCACTGTTTAATTTCTGGGCCATTATCCACAGTATAAACTGAGAAAGCACAGGGTGGGTGAAAATAAAACACAGGTATGATCATTCTCAAAGCTTTATTTTAATATTCTACTGCCCTACAACTCGAGGTCTCCTCCCACATGTTCGTCATGAATAGTTTGTAGGTCACGGACAAATAGGCTCTTGAGCTATATGTTGTAGAGACACACAGAACAACCTTCAGCAACCCGCAGTGCACCGGGGCAGTGTTGCGTGTCCCTCAGGGAATACAATCCTCAAGATTGTGGTCAATCGTTTGGTAACTTGATTTTCTCCTCTCCGACCAGTAACTCACCAACTGGTCATTCTTCGGATTACATAGGATATTCGGCCCAACCAGTCCATGCCGGCGTTTATGCTCCACTCGAGCCTCCTCCTGTCTTTCCCCCTCTAACTCTATCAGCATAACCCTCTATTCCCTTCTCCCTCATATGCTTGTCCAGCCTCCCCTTAAATGCATCTATACTATTCGCTTCAACCACTCCCTGTGGTAGCGAGTTCCACATTCTCACCACTCTCTGGGTAAAGAAGTTTCTTCTGAATTCCCTCTTTGATTCCTTGGTGACTATCTTATATTGACGGCCTCTAGTTATGCTCTTCCCCACAAGTGGAAACATTCTCTCTCTGTATCCACTCTATCAAAACCTTTCATGATTTTAAAGACCTCTATTGGGTCACCCCTCAACCTTCTCTTTTCAAGAGGAAAGAGACCCAGCCTGTTCATCCTTTCCTGATATGTATACCCTCACATTTCTGGTATCATCCTTGTAAATCTTCTCTGCACCCTCTCCAGTGCCTCTATATACTTTTTATAATATGGCGACCAGAACTGCACACAGTACTCCAAGTGTGGTCTAACCAGGATACAAGTTTAGCATAACTTCCCTACTTTTCAATTCTATCCCTCTAGAAATAAACCCTAGTGCTTGATTTGCTTTTTTTTATGGCCAAGGATGTGAGACCAGAGTCAGGTTGCCTACTCTGGTTGGATGTAATCCTGGAGGTGTCATCATGTTAGAACACCTTAATACGGTTTAAATTGGTCAAAGCGTGCTTTGCTTTAGCATTTTAGCCAGAGAGCAAATGTGGGGGGAAAGGGGAAATGTATAAACAAAGATAGCTTGGGAACTCAAAAGACAGAGAATGATAAGCACCCAGGTCAAGAGATGGCACAAAGCGAGATAAGTGAGCAGTTGCTAAGACAGCACATCTGGAAAAACAAATAGGGAGCGGCGAGGCCATGGAGGGATCTGAACACGAGGATGAGAATTTTAAAATCACGTTTTGGAGCAACATGGGCCATTAATGCAGCCTTGCCGGTGTCAACCACATCCTGAGAACAAATAATAATCCCAAAAACAAGTGCGGTCGTGATCAATCTTCCTCCTTAAAGGGGCCAAGTCAATTGACAACGAATTACTCATCCCTACGGTGCAAATATGTTGAAAAATTAAAAGCTGTCCATGTCCCTCTCTCAGAATAGGCACATTATTCACTGTATGGGAAAGGGTTAAAGTATCGGCGGGGGTGGGGGGTACAACTTAAAAATTGCTCGTGATGAAGTGAGAGGAGGCTTTTTCACCCAAAGGGTGATGAAGTTATTAATGGCGGGGGGGAGCAACTTTCATCTCATCCACCCGTCGAGAAACCGACGGGATTGGGGGCAACGCTGGTTTTTACACCACCGCCGATTTTTAGCGGCAGGACAGAACCGTTTGGGCGAAACAAGTCCACAGGGCGGGGAGTAAAACCGGCGATCCACCCACTCCCGTGGGTTTCCCACCCAACGGGTTCGATTAAAGCTGCACCCAACATTGAATCAATTAGAATGTGAAAACCATTGAGGCTGGTTCGAAGGATAATCAGACATGTTTCTGGAGAAGATGGGACTGAAGGACCGAGGGATCAAGTATCCATTTTCCTTAATGAGAGCTTCCTTGCCTGGTTCCACTCCAAGTGCACACTCATTAAATGGAAAAAGAAATGACAGACTTGCATTTCTATAGCGCCTTTCACCACCTCAGGACGTCTCAAAGCGCTTTACAGCCAATGAAGTACTTTTGAAGTGTAGTCACTATTGTAATGTAGGAAACACGGCAGCCAATTTGTGCACAGCAAGCTCCCACAAACAGCAATGTGATAATGACCAGATAATCTGTTTTAGTGATGTTGATTGAGGGATAAATATTGGCCCCAGGACACCGGGGATAACTCCCCTGCTCTTCTTCAAAATAGTGCCATGGGATCTTTTATGTCCACCTGAGAGAGCAGACGGGGCCTCAGTTTAACATCTCATCCGAAAGACGGCACCTCCGACAGTGCAGCACTCCCTCAGCACTGCCCTGGAGTGTTAGCCTAGATTTATGTGCTCAAGACTCTGGAGTGGGACTTGAACCCACAACCTTCTGACTCCGAGGCGAGAGTGAGACTACTGAGCCACAGCTGACACTTTCTCCCTCATGTCTTTAGTGGAAGATCGACGGAGAGCTATCTTTACACTGAGCGTGAGCAACAGCTGGAATGGGCTGCCAGGCAGCTGGGCTAGTTTCAGGAACAGCTGGATTGTGGGCCATAGGGTTGGTATTCTGGGAGGGTGAGCTCACCGAGCTTCAGTTGAACCCTACCGTACGATCTTAATAAAATTTACAGTGTGAATAAATTGTGAAGATTATTCTGGAAGAGATAATCGATGGCTGGCGCTGTTCTTTATAATGACTAAGATCTCTGTCTCAATTACAAAGAAATACATGGAACGTACAGCACAGAAACAGGCCATTCGGCCCATCTGGTCCGTGCTGGTGTTTATGCTCCACACGAGCCTCCTCCCACCCCTCTTCATCTCACCCCATCAGCAGATCCTTCTATTCCTTTCTTCCTCATGTGTTTATCCAGCTTCCCCTTAAAGGCATCTACGCTATTCGCCTCAACCACTCCCTGTGGTAGCGAGTTCCACATTCTCACCACTCTCTGGGTAAAGAAGTTTCTCCTGAATTCCTTACTGGATTCATTAGTGACCATCTTGTATTTATGGCCCCTAGTTTTGGACTCCCCCACAAGTGGAATCATCTTCTCTACGTCTACCCTATCAAACATTTTCAAAATTTTAAAGACCTCTATTAGGTCACCCCTCAGCCTTCTCTTTTCTAGAGAAAAGAGCCCCAGCCTGTTCAATCTTTCCTGAGATTTACAACCTCTCAGTTCTGCCATCATCCTAGTAAATCTTTTTGCACCTTCTGCAGTGCCTCTATATCTTTTTTATAATCTGCTTTTCAATTCTATCCCCCTAGAAATAAACCCCAGTGCATTGTTTTTTTTTATGGCCTTATTAACCTGCGTCTCTACTTTTAGCGATTTGTGTATCTGTACCCCCAGATCCCTCCGCTCCCCTACCCCATTTAGACTCTTACTTTCCAAGGAGTATGTGGCCTCCTTATTCCTCCTACCAAAAGGCACCACCTCACACTTATCTGTATTAAAATAAATTTGCCATTTATATGCCCATTCTGCAAGTTTATTAACGTGTTAACAGCGGTCTCCATTCTCCCCAGGCGTCCACATTTGAGCTGCTCCATCTCCATCTATAGAGTGTTGCAGTATCAGCGCTGAATGAAATAAGGCTACGGGACATACGTGAGAAGCGTGGAGAGATACAAACAGCAGGAGGAAAAAGGAATTAACAGATAAAAATCGACCCTGGCCAAGAAAGCGAGCACCAAAGTGACCCTGATTTGCAGCGTTGCACTGAGATGTTGGCCAATTGGAGATTTCCCATGTCACCCCAGCAGGTTCAACAAGCGACGGTTGATTCTGATTCTTGTGTGGAGAAGTTCGAATGCAGAGTTCCAGGAGCTGATACAGACGGTTACACATCTCACGCCTTTTCCGACGAAACTGCGAGATGCTCGACGGGCCGAATGGCCTCCTTCCGTGCTGTGCTAGTCTATGACTCGATAAGCGGAGAGAGCTCCAGAGCATTTATTCTTGTCATCTCGACACTCTCCAATAAACTCCGAGCCATTCTTGTGAGAGGTCAGTGAGCAGGGATCCCTGATGGCGGCTGGCCACCATCGGTATAGGCGGGGAGCTTGGGCTCCGTATTACAGCGTCAGTGGACATGGACGCCATTTGTTTAAAAAAAACAAATGATGGCATTAAGCCGGGCTGTCACGCCATCTGGAGTCTGTGCCTGGAATGGACCATCAGATGCTTCGAGACTCTGATGGTCCATTTCAGTTACCAAGCCTCCACCTCGTATCCCATCATCACCTGCACACGCTCGCTACTGGGAATGGTTTGCACCCACATGATGATCTACAGTTCTGTCTCCTTCAACACTCACAGCTCTGACTCCCAAACTTCATGAAGCTGTTTTTTTGGGGGCACGGGGGGTGGGGGGGGGGGGAAAGAAAATTCCGCCTAATTAGCCTTTAATATTGACTGCAGCAAGCTATCGAAATACCGCGTCAATTACATTTACGGCTCACACCCTTGGAGTTTCCGTCTCCTTTTTAAGGCCCAATGGACAGTCCAGAGCCACTCGAGGCAGCAGGGGGAGCCCAACCTGTTGGTTTGTCTCAAGTGTATTCTGTCCTGTGAATCAATGCAATCCTCGGGTTGTTGCTATAGCAATCACTGTTTAATTTCCTGTTTTTTTTAACACTGAAGAATACTTCAAAGTAAAAGGAAATATTGCTAGCTTAAAAAAGAAGTATGATACTATTCACAACTCACTGTAGATTGACAATAAACTTATTCAGAACAATGGCAGGGATTGAAAGGTCAAAGGCTAAAGGTAAAGACAGAAATGCTGTTCAGTTAAACAAACAGGTCTGGAGAGGGCGATTCTGTGACCTTTTTCCGTATCGCCGAGGATGAGGATTCGTCTTTGGCTCCCCGCTCTGTCTACTCGCTGAAGCCTCGGAGTTTCTTGGCAGAAAGGAAGGAAATATCAGGCAGTGGCGTCTTGCCCCAGCAGTGCCTCTGGTTTTGTCCTGGCCAGCTGGAGTGTTAGGGGTCACCAGCCTCCAGGGCTGGCCTGGAGTCTCCAGCAATTGAAGATTAATCTCCAGGACACTGCCGCCAGCAACGCCCGGGAGAAACAAATCATCAATTGTCCCTTTTTTTCATTTTCTTTCAACACTTCTGTTTATCAGTTACAAAAAGATTCGAGATGGGAGAACAAAAGGGGCCTGTTAATGACTAAGAGTCAAGAATCCTCCAATCAGGTAACGGAGAGTCTGTTGGCTTTCCAATTGGCTGTGGGAAGGCTTGTCGCCATGGGGCTGGGCGGGTCAGGGCGACCAATGGGGGGAGGGCGGGGCGGCAGGAGGCGGGAGGTCATGTGATGAAACCTCCAGGAACACGTCCAACCAGAGCTGGCGAGCCGATGGCAGAGTGTGCTGGTAGATGTCTAGCCTCAGATCGTATCCCGACACTCCTGGGAGCAGGAGTGTCGATCCTGGGAGTGGGGGTGGTGCGGTGCGGTGCGGTGCGATGGAATGATTCCGGGCTAGTTTAAACTAGAAAAAAAAAATAAAACAAGCAAAATGGTCTCAATGTTCTTGAGTGGGCGACGAGGGGGTGGGGGGAGGGGGGGGGCGTGGGGGGGTGCTGGGATCTGTTCAAGGGTTCCTCAGGACCTCTCCTGGCAGAGAACGTCCGGGTCAGGACAGGGTGAAGTTCTTAAATAGCACTGCCAACATCCCTTCATTGGCAAGATGGTTGGGCCTGGTATCGCAGCCTGAGTCAGGAGAGAAGGGGAACAAACTTGGGGGGGGAGGGAGGGATTTTTTTTTTTTACAAAATATGTGATACAGATTTGTAATATTCTCAAGTGTGACGAAGGTCAGCGACAGCACTTGTACATGTCAAGGAGACGGAAGTAATGAATTATCAATCTGATGCTTGTCACATATCCCAGAGCGTCTTGCTGTGACAATTGGCCAACAGTTTTGCTCACGGCGACTGGTGCTTCTTAGAGCAACTTCTGAGGCCCACGCAGGTTTTATCATTTCTGCAGCGGCGCGGGATTAAATGCCCAAATGTTTTACAGATGTCCCCTCTTCCTCTTGGTGTGGTGGAGCTGAAGGTTACAATGGCCTGCGGTTGTTTGTCTATAAATTATATGTCGAGCTCCTCAGTTGGTTTCATGCGGTCTCCCCATTACTTGTAGCCTGCTGGTCACCACTGGTTTATAGTCTGTAAAATAAAAGGGGAAATGACAGACCCGAACACGCAAGGCAATCTGTCTAATCGGCCAAAGGTTCACTGAACACACCGGGACAGGTGAAATCACTGGGCCTGCTGTTAAATATATTAATGTGCAGCATTAATAATGACTCACTCCCAGAGATCCTGATCGAATAATGACTCACTCCCAGAGATCCTGATCGAATAATGACTCACTCCCAGAGATCCTGATCGAATAATGACTCACTCCCAGAGATCCTGAATAATGACTCACTCCCAGAGATCCTGAATAATGACTCACTCGCAGAGATCCCTCAAGTTGCCTTTTCCTAGTTTGAACCTGTGTCTCTTGCGCTCCTCTTGAAATCTACTAAAAGTATTATTTCAGATTCACCCTTTTCCAGTCTATTTTATGTGTTCCTCAATAAGATCACCTTTCGGATGCCTTCTTCCCAAGTTGAATAGCTCAAGTCCCTCCTGTCTTTTCTTATAACTCACAGCCCTGACACTGGAGATCGTTCTCGCGATGCTTCTCTACACTGTCCCCAGCACTTGAATATCTCTCTGGTGTTTCGACAACCAGAACTGGACGCGATTCTCAAGGTGCAGTCCGACCTCAGCAATGTACAGTTGGGGCACAAACTCTTCTTGCCTCTACTCCACTGTTTTGGCGATGGAGTTCAACATTGTATAGGCTTTGCCGATTGGTGCTCTGCACTGGTTGGACATGTTGAATGTCGAGTCTACTGACTCCTAGGTCTCTTTTGGCTTCATCTGTAGTTATTTCAACATCATTCTTGGAGTCTGTGGGCCCTCTATCTTTTCTCCCTTTGTACTGTACTCTACACTTGTCTGCATTAAGTTTTATCGGCCATTATTCGGCTCACCGACACCATTTTATGGCAGCGTATCGTGACACCACTATTCCCGGCCAGAATGGAGATGATTGGGTAATTCCCCCGTCAATCACACCTGGATTGCTGTGAGTGACTGGGATTGATTTTACGCACATCATTTGTACTGTGTAACTATCCTCCACTCACTGCATTTTGCTGGAGAAATAATCCCGCTTTTATCAGGAGACTTTGCTGTAGTTTCGGTCATGAGTTCCGTTTTCTGTAGTTCATAGAGATTCTGTTTAAATAGACTCTGTTGTAAAATAGACTCTGTTGTAAAATAGACGCTATTCGTTGTTTGCTGTAAAATAGACTCTGTTTGCCGTAAGTCCTGCCCCGCCCCGTCTCCAACTCATTGGCTGACACAGTGGTGTCAATACTCACTCCGCAATTTTATTTATGAAGATCCATAGGAACATAGGAATAGGAGTGGGAGAGGGGAGGTGGCAGGTTTGGGTGGAACTGTATGGGTGGTGCAGAGGACCTGCGACCAGGTGCACAGCCTTATATTGCTAGTTACTGACTGGACGAATTCACACAACTCATTGAGGATGATTGTGAAATGCAAGATGGATTCAAAGCCACACTAAGCAAAAAAAAATTCAGAAGAGAAAGCAAAATAGATACCTTCTATTCTAATGTTGCCTCTGTTTCTATTCTGTGATTGGTCTCCTGTAAACAGAGAAGGGAAATATATTAACACTTCCACTCTTCTGAGCAATCAGGGTGAGAGCACAGACCGTCAGCATAGGGCTAGAGGGCACAATTACAGAGATTAACAAGCCTCAAGCAAGAGTGGAGATTAGAAAGGATTTTGCTCCCTCTTTTAGAACAGACTCCCAGGATTAGCAGTTATTGAGGTGTCAATTGGACGCCTTTAAATAAGAGGTTGAACAATGGACTTGAAGGCTATGGAAGTTTGGGCCTCTGGTTCCCCAAAGCTCTCCACCACTGGGGGTTTTCCTTGCCTCGTGTCTGGGTCTGTTGTAGACTCATTGATAGAGATTGATCGCTGTGATTAGTCAACAGCTCCATTATCGTTGGATCAGGCGACTACCAGGATGGTAGAAGATGAACGAGATGGACCCGGGTCTTTTATCGTCTAGTGATTGCTACGTTCCTATGATAATCAGTAGGTGAGCTAAGTTCTTTAAATGGTGCAGGGTTTCAACAACAGCAAAAACAACTTGTATTTGAAAGAAAGAAACAACAACAACAACTTGCATTTATATAGCGCCTTTAACATAGTAAAAAGTCCCAAGGTGCTTCACAGGAGCGTTAGAATCAGAGAATGGTTACAGCACAGAAGGAGGCCATTCGGCCCGTCGAGCCCGTGCCGGCTCTCTGCAAGAGCACTTCAGCTAGTCCCACTCCCCCGCCCTTTACCCGTAGCCCTACAAATATTTTTCCTTCAGATACTTATCCAATTCCCTTTTGAAAGCCGTGATTGAGTCTGCCTCCACCACCCTCTCAGGCAGTACATTCCAGATCTGCGTAAAAAAGGTTTTCCTCATGTCACCTTTGGTTCTTCTGCCAATCACCTTCAATCTGTGTCCTCTGGTACTCGACCCTTCTGCCAATGGGAACAGTTTCTCTCTATCTACTCTGTCCAGACCCCTCATGATTTTGAACACCTCGATCAAATCTCCTCTCAATCTTCTCTGCTCTAAGGAAAACAACCCCAGCTTCTCCAGTCTATCTACATTATCAAACAAAATCTGATACCAAACCACATAAGGAGATATTAGGGCAGGTGACCAAAAGCTCGGTCAAAGAGGTGGGATTTAAGGGGCGTCTTAAAGGAGGAGAGCGAGGTCGAGAGGTTTAGGGAGGGAATTCCAGAGCGTAGGGCCGAGGCAGCTGTCGGCACGGTAGCGTGAATAAAGTCAGGATGCTCAAGAGGCTAGATTTGTGGGAACGCATAGTTCTCAGAGGGTTGTAGGGCTGGAGGGGGTTACAAATATAGGGAGGGGCGAGGCCATGGAGGGATTTAAACACAAAGATAAAATTTTTAAATTTGAGGCGTTGCCGGACCGGGAGCCAATGTAGGTCAGCGAGCACAGGGGTGATGGGTGAATGGGATTTGGTGCGAGTTAGGACACGGGCAGCAGAGTTTTGGATGACCTCAAATTTAAAGAGGGTGGAAGGTGAGAAGCCGGCCAGGAGCGCGCTGGAATAGTCGAGTCTGAAGGTAACAAAGGCATGGATGGGGGTTTCAGCAGCAGATGAGCTGAGGCAGGGGCGGAGACGGGCGATGTTACTGAGGTGGAAGAAGGCGGTCTTGGTGATGGGGACGTTATGGGGTCTGAAGCTTAGCTCAGGGTCAAGTAGGCTGAGCTTGGGAAGAGTCTGGCTCAGCCTCAGACAGTGGCCAGGGACCATAGAGGAGTCAGCTGTGGAACGCAACAGGCTGGGGCGTGAGGATGGATTAAAATCCTGGTGAATTAAGCATCATGTTGACAAATTTAATGAAAAAGTTGTCATGAATACAAAACCGATTTTGTACCCGTGTGACATTTTTCTAAACTAAAGTTATTTCACCTCTTAACTCACTTTGTCAACTGTGGATTCCTTAGAAGAATATACCAGGCTGCACCCTCGGACTGCCCACTCGAGCAGATGTCCGAGGTGTAGATGGGAACATATTTTGAGGAATAGAAGAGACCATTGCAACCCAGCTGGTCATTCTAAGAGCCTCCAGAAGCCATCTTGCAAGAGATAATTCAAGTGACAGACAAACATAGGGTTTGCATCTAGAAAGAAATTCTTGCTTTTATACAGCGTTCCAAAACGTCTCCAAGTGCAGTGACTTTTGTGATGTAGACAAATGTGCCCGGCATCACCGCGCAAGCACGGCTGAGATCAGAGAATCGTAGAATGATACAGCACAGGAGGAGGCCGTTCGGACCACCGTGCCTGTCCCAGCTCTGCGAAAGAGCGATCCAATTAATCCCACTCCCCTGAGGGTAAAGCTTTATCACTGATGTTGATTAAGGGAGGAATGTTGGGCAATGTGGAGGGACTGTTGGGGCTTCCTAATGTCTATCTGGGACTTCAAAGTTAACATGACACATCTTGTCAAGTTACTGGAACAAAACTGAGCTCTCGACAGGAAGCAGGGGAGCGCGGGCCTATCTAACCGTGTGCGGTGTAAAGCAATTATTCAAATCAATACAAAAGCAAAATACTGCGGATGCTGCAAATCTGAAATAAAAGCAGAAAATGCTGGAAACACTCAGCCGGTCAGGCAGCATCTGTGGAGAGAGAAACAGAGTTAACGTTTCAGGTCGATGACCCTGCGTCAGAACTGCACAGATGCTGCCTGACCAGCTGAGTATTTTCCAGCAGTTTTTGTTTTTGTTCAATTCAATACCTTCTCAAAGGCTCAGAACATAAGAACATAAGACTAGAAGAAATGAGAGCAGGAGTCGGCCATTTGGCCCTTCGAGCCTGCTCCGCCATTCAATAAGATCATGGCTGATCTTCGACCTCAATTCCTCCTTCCTGCCCTATCCCCATATCCCTTGAGTCCCTTCGTATCCAAAAATCTATCGATCACTGTCTTGAATATACTCAATGACTGAGCCTCCACAGCCCTCTGGGGTAGAGAATTCCAAAGATTCACCACCCTCTGAGTGAAGGAATTTCTCCTCATCTCAGTCCTAAATGGCCGACTCCTTATTCTGAGACTGTGACCCCTGGTTCTAGACTCTCCAGCCAGGGGAAACATCCTCCCAGCATCTACCCTGTCAAGCCCCTTAACAATTTTATATGTTTCAATGAGATCACCTCTCATTATAGGCCTAGTCTACTCAATCTTTCCTCATAGGACAATCACTCAACCCAGGAATCAATCTAGTGAACCTTTGCTGCACTCCCTCTCTAAGGCAAGTGTATCCTTCCATAGGTAAGGAGACCAAAACTGTGCACAGTACTCCGGGTGTGGTCTCACCAGGGCCCTTTCTACCTTCTAAAAGACTCAACACAGACCAGAGATCAAAATTGGCACCTTTTTGATCTGCATTTGTTTTAGGTTCATATCGCCTTAACCAGGTGATCACCAGAAGATGCCTAGATTATTCCATTAATTAGAACAAAGCTGCAACATGTCAGCCAAGGTTCAAGTGAAGGCTAATATGCAATGGAGTCCTGCCCTCAGAGTTACTGCCAACTTGGAACTGTTACCCAGAGATACAGACTGCAGAAAGTAAGATGAGATGCTTTTGCATTAAGGAGCATCTTCCTTATGTGGGCCAGTTTCACACTGTAGGACACAATATACCGTGGGACAGGGTCCTGCACATTTTTACTTATATTTTACTAGGGTGACTCAGTGGATCACACTCTCGCCTCTGGGTCAGAAGGTCATGCGTTCAAGCCCTACTCCAGAGACTCGAGCACAAAATCTAGGCTGGCACTCCCAGGGTGTGCTGCGCTGTCGGAGGTGCCGTCTTTCGGACGCGACATTAAACCAGATGAGCAGGTTTTTGGTGAGTAAGTGCTGCTTGATAGCGCTGTCAATGACACCTTCCATCACTTTGCTAATGATTGAGAGTAGACTGATGGGGCGGTAATTGGTTGGATTGGAGTTGTCCTGCTTTTTGTGGACAGGACATACCTGGGTAATTTTCCACATTGTCTGGTAGATGCCAGTGTTGTAGCTGTACTGGAACAGCTTGGCTAGAGGTGCAGCTAGTTCTGGAGCACAAGTCTTCAGCACGACAGCCGGGATGTTGTCGGGACCCATAGCCTTTGCTGTATCCAGTGCGCTCAGCCATTTCTTGATATTGCGGGGAGTGAATCGAATTGGCTGAAGACTGGCTTCTGTGATGGTGGGGACCTCAGGAGGAGGTCGAGATGGATCATCCACTCGGCACTTCTGGCTGAAGATGGTTGCAAACACTTCAGCCTTGTCTTTTGCACTCATGTGCTGGGCTCCACCATCATTGAGAATGGGGATATTCATGGAGCCTCCTCCTCCCGTTAGTTGTTTAATGGTCCACCACAATTCACGACTGGATGTGGCAGGACTGCAGAGCTTTGATCTGCTCCGTTAGTTGTGGGATCGCTTAGCTCTGTCTATAGCATGCTGCTTCTGCAGTTTAGCAACATTCCAGATCATTAAAAAGCGCTGAGTAATTTTTTAAAATTTTGCCAGTATAAAGAGTTTAAGTGCTTGTAATGATTTCTTGTTCAACAATTAACTGGTGGCATATTGGGCAACTACAGGGCTACTAGTGGGAAGAACTTAGCCTGTCTATATCCCCTTGAAGCCTCTTTGTATCCTCCTCACAACTTACATTCCCACCTAGCTTTGTATCATCAGCAAACTTGGATATATTACATTTGGTCCCCTCATCCAAATCATTGATTTAGATTGTGAATAGCTGAGGCCCAAGCACTGATCCTTGCGGTACCCCACTAGTTACAGCTTGCCAACCCGAAAATGACCCGTTTATTCCTACTGTCTGTTTTCTGTCCGTTAACCAATCCTCAATCCATGCTAGTATATTACCCCCAATCCCATGAGCCCTAATTTTGTTTAATAACCTCTTGTGTGGCACCTTATTGAATGCCTTCTGAAAATCCAAATACACCACATCCACTGGTTCCCCCTTATTTATTCTACTAGTTACAACCTCAAAAAACTCTAACAGATTTGTGAAACATGATTTCCCTTTCATAACTCTGTGTTGACTCTGCCTAATCCTATTATTATTTTCTAAGTGCCCTGTTACCACGTCCTTAATAATAGATTCTAGCATTTTCCCTACTACTGATGTCAGGCTAACTGGTCTGTAGTTCCCCGTTTTCTCTCTCCCTCCTTTCTTAAATAGTGGGGTTGCATTTGCTACCTTCCAATCCGCGGGAACCATTCAAGAATCTATGGAATTTTGGAAAATGACAACCAATGCATCCACTCTCTCTATAGCCACCTCTTTCAAACCCCTAGGATGTAGGCCATCAGGTCTAGGGGATTTATCGGCTTTCAGTCCCATTAATTTCTCCAGTACTACTTTTTTTACTAATACTAATTTCTTTCAGTTCCTCATTCTCGCTAGACCCTTGGTTCTCCACTATTTCCAGGAAGTTTTTTGCATCTTCTTCCGTGAAGACAGACACAAAGTATTTGTTTAATTTCTCTACCATTTCCTTATTCCCCATTATAATTTCTTCTGTCTCAGCCTGTAAGGGACCCACATTTACTTTCCCTAATCTTTTCCTTTTGACGTACCATTAGAAGCTTTTACAGTCTGTTTTTATGTCTCTCGCTAGTTTACTCTCATATTCCATTTTCCCTTTCTTTATCAATTTCTTGGTCCTTCTTTGCTGAATTCTAAAATCCTCCCAATCCTCAGGCTTACTACTCTTTTTGGCAACATTATAAGCCTCTTCCTTTGATCTAATACTATCTTTAACTTCTCTTGTTAGCCATGGTTGGACCACTTTTCCTGTGGGGTTTTTGTGCCTTAAAGGCATGTATATTTGTTGTAAATTATGTATTAATTATTGAAATGCTAGCCATTGCTTGTCTACCATCATACCTTTTAATGTAGTTTCCCATCTACCTTAGCCAACTCACCCCTCATACCTACGTAGTTTGCTTTGTTTAGATTTAAGACCCTAGTTTCGGATTTAACTAAATCACTTTCAAACTCAATATAAAATTCTATCATATTATGGTCACTCTTCCCTAAAGGCCCCTTTACTACAAGGTTATTAATTAACCCTTTCTCATTGCACAATACTAGATTTAAAATAACCTGTTCCCTAGTTGGTTCCTCAACATACTGATCTAGAAAACTATCCATACATTCCATGAATTCGTCCTCCACACTATAACTGCAAATTTGGTTTGCCCAGTCTATATGTAGATTAAAGTCCCCCATGATTACTGTATTACCCTTCTTACATGCGCCTCTAATTTCCTGATTTATACTCTGCCCTACATTACAACTACTGTTTGGAGGCTTATAAACAACCAATGTTTTCTGCCCCTTGCTGTTTCTTAACTCCACCCAAACTGATTCTACTTCTTGATTTTCGGAGCTAAGATCCTTTCTCTCTACTGTTTTTATTCCATCCTTTATTATCAGGGCTACCCCTCCTCCTTTTCCATTTTGCCTGTCTCTTCTAAAAGTTAAGTATCCTGGGGGGAAAATCTGAGTCGCGGCCCCTTTGGGGCGCTAACTTCGCCGGGGCGCTACTTTTAGCGCCCCGAAAAAATTAGCACCTCCGCGGCCGATTTTCCCAGGTAACACCCCGAGAGAGAGGAGGGGTGCTACTGGAAGCGTCCCACGTCCCTCTTGGGGTGCTGCGAGTCAATATCGCGGCGCTATGTGCCACAGCACCATGCGCTGCGGCATGTCACGTCGCGGTACTGCAGGCCTTCCTCCCCTTCTTAAAGGTTACTGCCAGTGCTAACCTCCCGCTGAATTTCGTGGGAGGCACTGGCAGCGCCGCGCCCGGGCGCTAGTTGCTTTGCGCCCCGTTTAGGGCGCTAACGGGAGGCGTAAAGCAACCGAATTTTTCCCCCCTGGAATATTTAGTTCCCAACCTTGGCCATTTTGCAACCACGTCTCCATTATGGCTATTAAATCAAACCTGTTCATTTCTATCTGCGTTATTAATTCATCTATTTTGTTGCGAATGCTTCGCGCATTCAAATATAGTGCCTTTAGCTTTGACATATTTCTATTTTTCCCTGATGTCACCTTAGTCACTGATGTGTTATTACCTTTGTTACTCTCTCTATCCCTTCCTGACCCACTCTGCTTATTTTTACCCAAAACACTACTCTGCTCTAAAGCCTTGACATTTCCCTCGCTGCTTTTAAATGTACTCTTTCCTGAATCCTCCCAACGCCCCCCCCCACCCCCCCCCCCGCCTTCATTAGTTTAAAGCCCTGTCTACTGCCCTAGTTATTCGATTCACTAGGACACTGGTCCCAGCTGGTTTAAGTGGAGCCCGTTCCCAATGCAACAGCTCCCTCTTTCCCCAGTACTGGTGCCAGTGCCCCATGAACTGAAACCCCTTCCTCCCACACCACTCTTTATGCCGATGGAGTTAAATGAGGAAAGAAGGGAGGAGGCTCAAGTGGAGCATAAATGCCGGCATTGACTGGTTGGGCCGAATGGCCTGTTTCTGTGCTGTGCATCCTATGTAATCATATGTGTTGGTTCTCTCACAGCCTGCCGCAGGCCCAGACTGGCCAGCTCGGCCCTTATTGGCTTCGCTCGGCCATTTCAGAGGGCAGTTAAGAGTCAACCACATTGCTGTGGGTCTGGAGTCACATATAGGCCAGACCGGGTAAGGGTGGCAGATTTCCTTCCCTAAAGGACATCAGTGAACCAGATGGGTTTTTACGACAATCCAGCAGTTTCATGGTCACCATTACTGATACTAGCTTTTAATTCCAGATTTATTTAATTAACTGAATTTAAATTCCCCAGCTGCCGTGGTGGGATTTGAACTCATTTATTGCCCATCCCTAAAATTGAAGAAGAGCGGGGGGGAGTTCTCTCCGGTCTCCTGGGGGTCAACAGTTATCCCTCAATCAACATCCCTAAAAACAGATTATCTGGCTATTATCACATTCCTGTTTGTGGGAGCTTGCTGTGCGCAAATTGTCTGCCACCTTTTCTACAGTACAACAGTGGCGACACTGCAGGACCCCCTGTGGGTGTGAAAGGCAATTAAAAAAATGCAACTTCTATCTTCTTCTCCTCTCCGTCTTTAAATGAGCCTTTGGAGGTTTTTCTAAAATTAGCACATTTTTACCTGATCTGTCGCAGTTATACCGACGAGAGAGTGTGGGGGTTGGGGGGCTGTGCCTGTGGTGGGGAGAGGGATTGTTTAGTTCGGGGATCGGGGCCAAATCACTGTAGCTTTAAATTAAATCAGATGGAAGTGGATTCATGCTAAGATTCAGACAATAAGATACGGTTAAAGTGAAATTGCAAACAGATATTCTGTTTACCTGATTACAACACCGTGCGGGCAACTGGTTTCATGTTTTAATGTACGTGCCCGAATACAGCATAAAATTAAACATAAAAAGCCAGGCGCAGAGGTTAAGCAACTCTATCCCTGTAATGGTATTCCACCTGACACCTGCAAAATGATGGATTAGGGTCTGGGACACAAGTTCGGCCAAGATTACAAGTTGATGTGTTGAACATAATTGTTAGCTCCTCGGTGAGTATGGACATCATCAGTCCTGAATGCTGATGTTATTTCAACATGTGTCTGGCCCAGCTGCTGGTGCTGTGGGTCAGACCGTTGTGTTTATGGAACCTCCCACAACAGGATTTTCATGTTTCAATTAAGCTGCTACTCCAGTGTGTTACTGCGGGAGTGCTGCACTGACACAGGTGGCTCAGTGGGCAGCACCCTCGCCTCTGAGTCAGAAGGTTGTGGATTCAAGTCCCACCCCAGAGACTTGAGCACATACTCCAGGCTGACATTCCAGTGCAGTGCTGAGGGAGCGCCACACTGTCGGAGGGGCAGTCCTGAGGGAGCGCCGCACTGTCGGAGGGGCAGTACTGAGGGAGGGGCGGTACTGAGGGAGCGCTGCACTGTCTGAGGGGCGGTACTGAGGGAGCACCGCACTGTCGGAGAGGCGGTACTGAGGGAGGGTCAGTACTGAGGGAGCGCTGCACTGTCTGAGGGGCGGTACTGAGGGAGCACTGCACTGTCGGAGGGGCGGTACTGAGGGAGCGCCGCACTGTCGGAGGGGCGGTACTGAGGGAGCACCGCACTGTTAGAGGGGCGGTACTGAGGGAGCGCCGCACTGTCGGAGGGGCAGTACTGAGGGAGCGCCGCACTGTCGATGGGGCGGTACTGAGGGAGCGCCGCACTGTCGGAGGGGCAGTACTGAGGGAGCACCGCACTGTCGGAGGGGCAGTACTGAGGGAGCACCGCACTGTCAGAGGGGCAGTACTGAGGGAGCGCCGCACTGTCGGAGGGGCGGTACCGAGGGAGCACCGCACTGTCGGAGGGGCAGTACTGAGGGAGCGCCGCACTGTCGGAGGGGCGGTACCGAGGGAGCGCCGCACTGTCGGAGGGGCAGTACTGAGGGAGCGCCGCACTGTCGGAGGGGCGGTACCGAGGGAGCGCCGCACTGTCGGAGGGGCAGTACTGAGGGAATGCTGCACTGTCGGAGGGGCAGTACTGAGGGAGCGCCGCACTGTCAGAGGGGCAGTACTGAGGGAGTGCCGCACTGTCGGAGGGGCAGTACTGAGGGAGCACTGCACTGTCGGAGGGGCAGTACTGAGGGAGCGCCGCACTGTCGGAGGGGCAGTACTGAGGGAGCGCCGCACTGTCGGAGGGGCAGTACTGAGGGAGCGCCGCACTGTCGGAGGGGCAGTACTGAGGGAGTGCCGCACTGTTGGAGATGCCGTCTTTCGGATGAGACATTAAACCAAGGCTCTCTCAGCTGAATGTAAAAGATCCCATGGCATGATTTGAAGAAGAGCAGGGAAGTTCTCTCTGGTGTCCTGGCCAATATTTATCCCTCAACCAACATCACTACTTCAGAGTATCTGGTCATTATCACCTTGCTGTGTGCAAACTGTCTGCTGCAACGTGAGATGAAGAAGGGTGGGAGGAGGCTCGTGTGGAGCATAAACACCAGCACAGACCAGTTGGGTCAAATGGCCTGTTTCTGTGCTGTAAATACGTTGTAAAATGTTCTGAGTTTAATAAACGAGTTGTTTCTTTTTCTGTTTTGGATGCTTGTCTGGAAAATGTGATTAAGACGCTCAGTGGAAGCTACACCCGCTGTCCGAGTTGTCTGTTTCTGATTAATATACAGTAAGCATTGTGTTTTTTCCACGTTTCATCACGTTCTGGACCAATACAGATTGAACACAACGGTGCCTATTGAAAGCATTTCCACATCAGACAAAATGTTTTCTGCAGACAAGATATGATAAATGACTGCAGTGTATCAGAGAGCACGAGATCAAACAGTGTTAGAGGAGGCTCCGAGAAGAACAAAAGGTTGCTCAGATCTCGTTCAGTCCATCTGAAGGGAGATCTCCCACACAGGCAAGCACGCCTTGTGCCTGGGTTTCTGAAAGGGATGAAGGAGGTGGGACACCTTCTCTCCAATGCAGGTACAGCCCTCCTGTGGCCTGACCACAAATCCACAATTTACAGCCTGAACCATTTTGGATAAATGGCAGGAATTCAGGATGAATGGTAAAAAAAACCACAGGCAGGTCTCCCATCAGTCCGTTGGGTTTGTTAATAAAAAAAAATTGAGCGCGTCATTTTTTTTTTTAACCCGCTGGAAACTGAGGCCAGAACCTTTGTCTTGGAGTCTGATCGGGTGCGTGAGGGCCGCGTAGCGGGTCACATTCCCGGAGATTTGAACAGCGCGTTCTGCGCTGCAAGTTTAACTCAATGGCACCAATTTAAAGTCTCATGCAGGATTCCCGGCCCAATTAAATGGAGCCGGTCTGATGATGTCGCCGACGACTCATTTTCAGCGCGGATCTTTAAAGCAGCCTTGCACACGTCCCATTTGAAGGTTGCTGGAGGAGCGTTCAAGGTGCTTTCAAGAGTTATAAATTGCTGAATAATATTGACAGTTCTGTGGGTCATGGAGACGCAAAGGCCACCTGCATGGAGCAGCAAACGCACCACTCACATGAACACATGCTAGCTGTGGACAACAGAGGGCACACCTCATTGACCTCATCTCGAGGAGGGATATTAACGTACACTTGGGCGATCATTGCCCCACTGATGTGCAGCAAGGTGCTCTCCAGCTCCTTGCTCACAGGGAAGTGCGGGTGGCCCATGAGAGGGATGATGGTGAGAGGGGACATGGAAGTGGAGGCTCTTCTCAACGCGCTCCCACTTCTCCCCCATTGCCTCCCCCTCAGTCAGAGCCCCAGATGCTTCCTCAGATCCCGATGGCCGAGTCTGTCTCTGCACAGTTGCAGGAGGAGCAGTCTTTGGCGGGGCCATCACAGGCTCCAAAACCCAGAGGACGTCCGCCAAAAGTCCCAAGATTCCCAGATGCCTCCCTGGAAGTGCTGGTCCAGGGAGCAAGAACACGCAGGGAGGTCCTCTTCCCTGCGGCTGGCAGAAAAAGACCAGCAAAAGAGACAAAGAGGGCACGGCTAGAGATCGCAGAGGAGGTCAGCAGCAGCGATGTGGTGAGGAGGACCTGGATCCAGTGCCACAAGAGATTCAATGCTCTCATGCGGTCAGGAAAGGTGAGTGCAAGGCCACACTCACCTACATCCTGATGTGCCCGTCACCCCAACCCCATTACTCTACCTTCCCAAGCCAACCCCTGCACATCACTCCTCACACCAGCCTACCTTCCAGGTCCACCCATCCCTCTCTGTCTATGCACCTACTCACCTCCCCATCTGACTAACCACCACTGACCCTCACCCTCGTCCTAATGCAATCATAGCAAGTAACGCCACAGAAGGAGGCCATTTGGCATTGGCACCCCACTCCCTCATAGTCGCCCTCTACAGATTTAAGCCATCCATTCCTTACACTCATTCCATCACTCTCACTCAAAGTTCTCTTCTTTCCCTCCTTGCAGGAGAAGCAAGCCCACAACAACAGGGAGAGGCAGAGAGCCGGAGGCGGCCCTCCAGTCTTCACAAATTTGACTCCAGCAGAGGAGGAGGCACTAGACATCTCTGGAGTTGCAGAGCTGCTGGCAGTGGGAGATGGAGAGAGGGGGACATCCCAGCAACCTGGTGACAGAATCACATCTCATAAAGCCACATGGCATACAGCAGTCACTCATGGTGACTCATGTCAGCAGCCAGTGAAATGTCATCCTGTGCATAATGGTAACGTTACCCATTATTATTGTAACACTTCTAATTCATCTCTTTACTCTCCCACAGGTCCATCAACTGCCCCCCCCCCCCCACCACTGTCCAGATGGAGGAGGAAGACGACTCCTCAGAGGAGCCTCCAGCCTCTGAGGGTGCAGCGTCAGCAGACCCAAGTGCAGCCAGCACCAGCCCAGATACGCACACCTTGGTGGTTCCTTTGCACCATGGAGTAGTGTTGTCACCTGGTGTCTCACAATTCACAAGTGAGTACGAGCAGATGGTGGAGACAGGGACAGCAGTGGAGACTCCTCGCCGGAGGGCGCAGGACACTCCCAGCTCTGCTGAGCTGCAGGCAGACGCTGAGACTCGGGGGCCATCGAGAAAGAGGGCGATCCTGGAGGGGCAGCAACAATTGCAGGAGGCTCTGGCAGATTTTACAGCCGCGATGTCTGCAACTGTGCAGAGAATGGAGGAGTCCATCGCCAACATGAGCACCACCATGTCGCAGGCGATGGTGATGATGTGCTCCTCCATGGAAAGAATGACCACCTGCAAGGAGCAGCAAACGCACCAGTCACATGAACACATGCTAGCTGTGGACAACAGAGGGCAGATGCTCATAGACTTCATCTCGAGGAGGGATATTAACGTACATTTGGGCGATCATTGCCCCACTGCTGTGCAGCAAGGTGCTCTCCAGCTCCTTGCTCACAGGGAAGTGCGGGTGGCCCATGAGAGGGATGATGGTGAGAGGGGACATGGAAGTGGAGGCTCTTCTCAACGCGCTCCCACTTCTCCCCCATTGCCTCCCCCTCAGTCAGAGCCCCAGATGCTTCCTCAGATCCCGATGGCCGAGTCTGTCTCTGCACAGTTGCAGGAGGAGCAGTCTTTGGCGGGGCCATCACAGGCTCCAAAACCCAGAGGACATCCGCCAAAAGTGTCTAAGCAGTCGCAGCAGGGAAGTGAGCAGCCTGCCTCTACCTCTGTTGAAGCCACAGGGTTTGCACCTCGTAGAAGCACTCAGAAAAGAAAAAAGACACAATCCTAGATGCACAAGGGTATGCACATGGGTGTATGAACAACTGTTAGTGTTAAGTTTCAGTTATTTTTATGACACAGATAAATTTATTTCTTTGCACTACTTTCCGGTCTTGTCCATCTTTGCCTGTTGCCCGGGAAGTGGCCTTGTCACTTGGAGTGAATGGGGAGACATTACTGAACCTCGAGCACTGGGGGTTTGGGTGAGAGGAATGGTTTGGTCATTGTAGGACTGCTTTGTGGTGTTGTTGGTGGGGGGGAGTTGGTACAGCATGTGGCAGCCAAATGGGTGCAGTGGAGCAAGTTAAGTAAATCAGGCCATTATGAGGCCATCCTGGGCCTCCCGAGCAGCAGTGTGCGCCGCTGCTGGTGCCATCCCCACCTCAGGTTCCTCCTCCTCCTCGTCCTCGTGTTCCTCCTCCTCCGAAGAGGCTGTGCGCTCTGTGCCTTGCTCATCCTGCAGCTCCAATCCTCGCCGCTGCGCTATGTTGTGCAGCGCGCAGCAAACGACGATGATTCTGGCTGCTGCGTACTGAATGGCTCCTCCAGATCTGTCAAGGCATCTGAAGAGCATCTTCGGCATGCCGATTGCTTGCTCCATGACACATCTGGTGGACATGTGGCTGTCATTATAGCACTCCTCAGCCTCAGTACTTGGCCTCCTCAAGGTTGTCATCACCCACATCATCAGTGTTGATAGTCCTTGTTTCCAAGCAGCCAGCCGGTAAGTCTGTTTGGAGGTGCGAAGAGCTGAGGGAGGGTGGACTGGCGCAGAACGAAAGAGTCATGACAGCTGCCAGGGAATCTGGTGCACACATGCATGATGATCTTTTTATGGTTGCAGACGAGCTGCACATTGAGGGAATGGAAGCCCTTGGGTGATGAGGGGGTGCCTTGATGGCCACATGTGTGCAGTCGATGATGTCCTGCACCGACAGGAAACCAGCCAGAACCGGAAAGTCGAGCACCCGCTCAGTAACACTGGCTTCATCAGTGGCAAAGTTGATATAATTGGCTGACTTGTGAAACATGGCATCGTTGACCTGGGTGATGCATCTGTGGGCGGCCGACTGCGAGATCCTGCAACTGTCTGCTGCAGATCCCTGGAAAGAGCCTGAGGCAAAGACATTGAGGGCGGTGGTGACTTTGACAGCCATTGGTAGGGCATGCCCACCAGGACCTCTGGGCTGCAGGTCTTGTTCCAGCAAGCTACAAATATCTGCGATGACCTGGCGCGATAGCCTGAGCCTCCTGGAGCACTGATGCTCAGTCATGTTGAGGAAGCTCATCCTCTGCCTGTATCTCTTGTGTTGGGGGTATCGCCTCCGGCGCGGCCCAGCCCTGTGCGGACCTCCTCTCTCCTGTGGAGCATCAGGTCATTGAGGAGAAGGAGTTGTGGTTGCTGCTGGTGTTGTGGCTGCTGGTGTTGTGGCTGCTGCTGCTGGTGCTGTTGGTGCTGGGGCTCATCTTAGTCCAAGGTGAGATGGCATAAGCGGCACCCATGCTGACCGAATAGATGGCAGGTCAAGTGGAGATCAGAGGCCCGATCCCTCAATGTTGTGATAGCGACTAGCAATGTGGTGAGAGTGGTTTCCCAGGTTACAGAAACAACCTGCAAACTGCTGACAGCTAAATCCATGCACAAAATGGAGTCAGCAAGCGGCTTTTCATTAGGCAAGGCAGCGGGCGTAAGGTGTGAGTGTTTGTGTGTTTTCCCAGCTCTCAATTAATGAACAATGGCCACTGAGCTTCCGCCTCCCCTTCACAGGCCAGGTTCCCGAGGTGCGCAACAAGTTAAAGCAAAGCCCTGATATTAAAAAGGAAGTTAAGGGCCTTTCAACGAACAGTTAAATGCCTCAATGAGGTGGCCCGCCTCTCCCGATCGGGTCGGTGGCGCGCCTCGAAACGTGCCCGAGTTAGATGCGGGAGTCGGCGGGTTCCCGACGCACTGGCAATTCCCGTCAATTTAACGGCCGGCGCGCCCCCACAAACCCGCTCGCTCGGCCCCGAGAAACCTCCGGCCCGAGCGTCTCTTCCAAGCAAGCTCATTGGTCATCCACTGTGGGTGTCGCTTTTCCAGCAAATCCATTGGTTGCTGCTCAGCACATGACCGACTGTGGGCTTTGACCAATCACTGAGAGCTGTGACAGGTTTCTGGGGTCGCGTCTCCGCCCGGCGCAATCCGCTGAACCAGCGCGAGAGACGGGGGGAGTTTCAAACGTGAGTGAGTCGCACCTGTAACCGCTCACTTTCCGCCATCTTTTCCGCTGGTTCAAGATTCAATTCGCCCGGATCAGGCCCCGCCCACAAAACTGGCCCCGCCCCCCCAGGTTGAAATTGCGAGATTTCCGCCAATTGCGCTGGTTCAGGAAGGCTCTTCAAATTGCGTTCAGTCTCTGAGGCGCACGGGCACCAGGAGGAAGGTTTTAAAAGATTTTCCACATCAACAAAGTATTTACTTTACTAAGAAACTGACTCGTGTTCACCAATGAAACTATGAAGTGGTTCAATATTGTTTTGTTTAAGTTAATTTTCAGTGATTTTAAATCAGGTTACTCTCAGGTGCAGGACTGGACACTCTGATTAAAATGCTTATATCTGCTGATCAATCCATTTTCAGCTGGATTCATAAAACTGCTCCAGGTCACCGCTCCTAAACACATCAGGGAATACTGTTTGATGGAAAGAAAAACAAAAGAACGATTACGATCTATTACGCTGGTTCACGGAAGATTTTACCTCTGTGATTATGCAAATGATTTTTAGTGGAAACTTGGGCTGGAATTTTCCGGGGTGTCAGTGGGCGGGATCAGTGGTCGGTCGGGTGGGAAAGTGGTTTTTTTTGACAGCGGGTCGGGAACCTGCTGTCAATCCGTCGCAACGTGCCTTTCCCAATGTCGGGTCTGTCAGCGCTGAGCGGGCGACCCGTTAAACTCAGCATCATGTACTTAACAGACCCTTAACAGGCTTTTTAAACTTACTTTTGAACTTTAACTTCATGGTCACGGGAACCACGCTGTTCGGGGACCATGTCTGTCAACCTGAGGTGGGAGTTCAGTGGCCATTGCTCCAGCTGATTACTTGACAGCTTCAAATGTACAGTAAAAGCTCCCACCTGACAGATCATCACTTTCCTCAGCCACAAGCTGTTTCTCAGTCCATTTCCAGCACAGATTCTGCAGGCTTTCACTTTCCACTCTCCATCCAGTCTCACCTCATTGGAAGAACTCTCTCACCATCGACAGAATGCTTCTGTCATCTCTACTTCACCTGCCATCTATTCCATCAACATGGGTGCCCTTTATACTCTCTCACCTTGGCCCTCAGAATCCGACCACGATCAGCCCCAACACCAGCAGCACCAGGCACACCAGCAGCACCAACAACAACACCAACCTTCTCCACAATCACCGGATGCTGCACAGGACACAGGGCATCAGCACCCAACCACACTGCTTCCCGGGACGCCAGGGATGGCCTCATCATGGCCAGATTTACTTCACTTGATGCTGTACACCCTGGCTGTCACATGATGCACCAGGTTGGCACTCCACACCAACAGTAGGGTAGGGAAGGCAATGTGATGGGGATGTGATGAGAGGCACAGCAGGATGAGGTTGAGTGTGGCTTTGCAGCAACGTTTCGTGATCTACTGAGATCATTGAAAGGTTTGCGCCACTGCAGCCTGGTCCTCCTTACGACATCCCTGCTTGTGTCCTCCTGTGCAATGTGCAGCCAGGCTGTGTTGGTCTCCTGGGGAGGTCTCTTCCGCCCATGGGAAGGGAAGAGAACCTCCCTGTGTGCTGTGACTCCCTCCATAAGTATATGGAGGGAGTCATGGGAGAGCCTGAGTGCAGCCCTGTACCTCTGTGCAGTGATTGTCAGTGTTTGCAGCACCTCAATGCTGTAGAACACTGACGGCACAACTGTCAAAATCAAGGTGGACATGGTCCCTTTAAGGAAACCGGCTGATGACGCGTCATGAATGATGTCACCAGACCCGCTTCCTCTAATTGGGCCGGGAAACGCAGCTGGGCGGGGCTTAACAAGCCCAATCAAGGGAAAATCATTTCACAGAGCGGGCTGGAGCCAGCAGTGGGGTCAGGGACCCTCCACCGACATCGCCCGCCACGGACCCTGCTGAGGTCAGGAAAATCCCGGCCTGGGTGTGTAACTTAAACAGTGATATTTCAAGCACATTTTGGGCGCAATTTCCCGATTCCGCCCGAAGCAGAGACTCTGCCCCCTTCAGTCTTGTTCAGTGAAAACACTGTCACATTTCACTTTACTGAATCTTTCTTTCTTATTTATACTTTTAACATTGAATGCTCCCAGTGATTTACCTGCTGTATATTTCAGTGCTGTTCTCAAGTCCCTTTCAGTTCAATTCTTCGAAACGATCAAGAGGATCGGAGGTGCCTCCATTTATGTGACAAGAATTTTAAAGGTTTCATTCCCTTTATCTTTCCAGCGTGGAAAAGGTTTGATTTTATTGAACTTAATGATCATTTTGCCATTGTTCTCATTTACAGAAAGATTTCCTCGTTTTCAGAGAGAGGAAAGAAAGAATAAAGAAAGACTTGCATTTCTATAGCGCCTTTCACGACCACCGGACGTCTCAAAGCGCTTTACAGCCAATGAAGTAGTTTTGAAGTGTAGTCACTGTTGTAAATGTGGGAAACGCGGCAGCCAATTTGCGCACAGCAAGCTCCCACATACAGCAATGTGCTAATGACCAGATAATCTGTTTTAGTGATGTTGGTTGAGGGATAAATATTGGGCAGGACACCGGGGAGAATTCGCCTGCTCTTCTTTGAAATAGTGCCGTGGGATCTTTTACGTCCACCTGAGAGAGCAGATGGGGCCTCGGTTTAACATCTCATCCGAAAGACGGAACAGTGAACCGTACAGACAGAAAGAAAACGTAGCAGAGATGGACAGAAGGAAAGAAAGAGAAAGAAAGGAAGAGGAAAGAATAAAGGAAAGAAAGAAACAAGAAAGAGAAGGAAAGAAGGAAAAAATAAGTAGAAAGAAGAAAGGGAAAGGGAGACTGAAGGAGAGGAGGAACTAACGAACGAACGAGCTTGCAGCTGTACAGAGTCTTTCACAATCTCAGCACGTCACCAAAGCGTTTTATAGCCACGGAAGTAATTCTAAAGTCCCGTCGCTGCAGTTTTTTAGGCAAACATTGCACACATCAAGGTTCCAGCGATGAGATAAATGATTAATTAATCTGCTGTTAGAGGGATGAATGTTGGCCAAGGCACCAGGAGAATTTCCTGATCTTCCTCAAATAGGGCCATGGGATTTTTTTTTTTAAATGCCACCTGAGAGGGCAGAAGGGAACCTCTGACAGCCCCGCACCCGCAGAACTGCACTGGAGCGTCGGCTTAGACCTTGTGCTCTAGTCTCTGGAGCGGGGATCGACCCCACGACCCTCTGACTCAGAGGGGGGAGTGATACCCACGGAGCCAAGCTGACTGAGGCGATGCAATTGGCGCAGAGAGGGAGAAAGTGATGAAAAAAAGAATCAGAGAAAAGCAGAGACAGATGAGAGGTTAAACCGAGGCCCCGCCTGCTCTCTCAGGTGGACGGAAATGATCCCGCGGCCACTATTCCCAAGAAGAGCAGGGGAGTTCTCCCCGGTGTCCTGGGCCAATATTTATCCCTCAATCAACATCACTAAAAACAGATGATCTGGTCAATATCACATTGCTGTTTGTGGGAACTTGCTGTGCGCAAACTGGCTGCTGCATTTCCCACATTACAGCACTGACTCCACTTCAAAAAAGTACCTCATTGGCTGTAAAGCGCTTTGGGACGTCCGGTGGTCGTGAAAGGCACTGCAGAAATGCCAATCCTTTCTTTCTTTCTATTTCTCTCTCTCTCTTTTGCTTTATCTTACTTTCTTTCTTTAAAATGGAGAGCGAGGACAGGACTTACTGTCAAAACATTACATGGGTAAAATTGTACGGCTTAATGTTCCTGGCAGTGCCCCAGGAATGCCGGGAATGTACAGCAGGAATTCAGACTTGGAGCACAGACCCGCGCACGATCTCCGGTCTATTAAAGTTGACTCTAGCCTTGTCAGATGATGGGCCGGCCGTACACTTCCAGCATTTTCTGTCTTTATTGAAGGAATTGCATCTTGGTCCATTTTTACTTTTAAACTTGATCATGGACCAACTTTTTATTTTTATTTTTCAAAGTTAGTTAAAGCAAGTTATTAAAATGTCCTGTTCAGGAAGCGACCGGCCATATGGATTTTCAGGGCTGTATAATGGGCAACTGGCGCTGTTAAAAAAAAAAGTCCAGGTCAACACTGCACCTACCTCTGTGATTTTGCAACAACTGCAAAGGGTATATAAAAATGGTACTTTATTGAAGCTCTTTCTAATCTTTAAGCGCTCGAGAATCTAACCCAGTGAGTGTTGTCTCTTGCACCCTCTGGTGGTGGAGTTTGGTATCTCGAGTTAAAGGAGAAGGCAGTTCCTGTGGCTGAGGTTTTATTAATAGTGGGGGCTTATTTTCTGTGGCTTTCATTTGAAGTTAAAATCTCTGTGCTAAGTTATCTGATCTTAAATGCGAGGCATAACAGGTATGGACCAGGGTCCCCCAGTGCAAGAGGGTGGGCTGAGAAAACGGTCTCCTTGAACCACACGACTGATTTCTGGGGAAACCCAAAGAGGTAAAGAAAAGGGGTTGCATTTCTAGCGCACCTTTCACCACCTCAGGGCGTCCCAAAGCTCTTCACAACTAATGAAGTCACTGTTGTAATATATGGCTACGCGGCAGCCAATTTGCGCACAGCAAGCTCCCACGAACAGCAATGAGATAAAATGACCGGATCATCTGTTTTTTTAGTGGGTGTTGGTTGTGGCTAAATATTGAGCCAGGACACTGGGGAGAACTCCCCTGCTCTTCTTCGAAATAGTGCCGCGGGATCTTTTACATCCACCCGAGAGAGCAGACGGGGCCTCGGTTTAACGTCTCATCTGAAAGACGGCACCTCCGACAGTGCGGCGCTCCCTCAGTACTGCCCCTCCAACGGTGCTGTGCTCCCTCAGTACTGCCCCTCCGACAGTGCGACGCTCCCTCAGTACTGCCCCTCCGACAGTGTGGCGCTCCCTCAGTACTGCCCCTCCGACAGTGCAGTGCTCCCTCAGTACTGCCCCTCCGACAGTGCGGCGCTCCCTCAGTACTGCCCCTCCGACAGTGCAGTGCTCCCTCAGTACTGCCCCTTCGACAGTGCGGCGCTCCCTCAGTACTTCCCCTCCGACAGTGCGGCGCTCCCTCAGTACTGCCCCTCCGACAGTGCGGCACTCCCTCAGTACTGCCCCTCCGACAGTGCAGTGCTCCCTCAGTACTGCCCCTTCGACAGTGCGGCGCTCCCTCAGTACTTCCCCTCCGACAGTGCAGCGCTCCCTCAGTACTGTCCCTCCGACAGTGCGGCGCTCCCTCAGTACTGACCCTCCGACAGTGCAGCGCTCCCTCAGTACTGCCCCTCAGACAGTGCAGCGCTCCCTCAGTACTGCCCCTCCGACAGTGCGGCGCTCCCTCAGTACTGCCCCTCCGACAGTGCGGCACTCCCTCAGTACTGCCCCTCAGACAGTGCAGCGCTCCCTCAGTACTGCCCCTCCGACAGTGCGGCGCTCCCTCAGTACTGCCCCTCCGACAGTGCGGCACTCCCTCAGTACTGCCCCTCCGACAGTGCGGCACTCCCTCAGTACTGCCCCTCCGACAGTGCGGCGCTCCCTCAGTACTGCCCCTCCGACAGTGCGGCGCTCCCTCAGTACTGCCCCTCCGACAGTGCGCCGCTCCCTCAGTACTGCCCCTCCGACAGTGCAGCGCTCCCTCAGTACTGCCCCTCCGACAGTGCAGCGCTCCCTCAGTACTGCCCCTCCGACAGTGCGACGCTCCCTCAGTACTGCCCCTCCGACAGTGCGACGCTCCCTCAGTACTGCCCCTCCGACAGTGCAGCACTCCCTCAGCACTGCACTGGGAGTGTCAGCCTAGATTTTTGTGCTCAAGTCTCTGGAGTGGGCTTTGAACCCACAACCTTCTGACTCAGAGGCGAGGGTGCTGCCCACTGAGCCACGGCCGACACCTCGGCTGGCATGTTGGGAACGTAGGATGAGTAAGAGAGGGAAGTTTATATGAGCAATGACCATAGTGACATCGATAAAACTGAACTAAGAGGGGTTTATATCTCAGGTTTACAGTGTATGGCTACATAACAACAGCACTTTAAAACAACTCAGAAACCTTCAAACACATTTTTTGTAAATGAAAGATCGATTATTCCTCAGATTCTAACTGCTACTCAAGTTTCCGGTCTCACCATTTCATCCTCACAGTCATTATCTTCTATCGCTTCGCCCTGTTCTAGCTCGTCGCCGTCAACTTCCTCCCCTTCGCAGGGCTCCTCCGTGACCGTTTCTGCGGTTTCTGAAGCGGAGTCTCCATGGGAGAGCTCAGTCCGACCCTCGTCTACTTTCTTCCTTGTCTCTGTAGAAAGATCCATCAAAAGGGAACTTTTAAAAACAAAAAGTAAGAGGGAACTTGCTTTTATACAGCGCTGTTATCCTCAGGACCCCTCCAAAGTGCATCACAGCCAATGTAATCACTGCTGTTTTGCGGGCAAACAAGGGCAGCTAACTTGCGGGCAGCAAGATTTCAAAAACATCAGTGGGATGAATGAACAGATAATCTGTTCTGGTGGTGTTGGTTGAAGGATGAGTGTTGGCCGGGACACCGGGAGAACTCGCCTGTTCTTCTTTGACGAATATCATGGGATCTTTTACATCCACCTGAACCGGCAGACGGGGTCTCGGTTTTATGTCTCATTGTTAGAATATCGATATGTTTTTACATTACTTTTATTTCCAACAAAGACAGAACAGTAATGTAGACAGAATTGGTTTAAATCGTGTTTTCGAAAAGCCTGTCTTTTCCCCTCAATGGTGCTGATTACGTTGGAGAAGGATGAATTTCAGGACCGAGGATATTGTACGGTAAAGATAGGCACATATAAAGAAATAAGATAGGTGGAGAAATATTGAGCTTAAAGAATTATTAAGATTGAAACACATAAGCTTTTAAAACACAATCTTAGAAGTGTAAGAGCAGGAGTTTGCTGATACATCAAAGTTTGTTTAATACAAAGCTATGGCTCTGGGAAAGAAATGGTAGGAAGTAACAGTATGGTGTGAAAAGGCATGGGGCCTCTTAACTCTGTTTGGCAATCAGTTTGAACAACTAGCTGGTCATAAAACATCAGATAGTGTTGCATCCAGCAGAAAGCAGACCGTACAGAAAATGGTATAAAGTATAAACATTGGGCCAAAAATTGATGCCGCGACGCGAGAGTACGCACTGCGTACTCTCGCGTATTCTCTCTCCAATTGCCGGTTTTCTGCATGCCCTGCGCATGCGCTGAAAACTGGCACTTGGTCTTTGGAAAAGGGGGCGGTTCCTCGGTGCACCGCGTGCGCGCTACAGGCTGTGCGCACGCTGTGCACTTAGTGCTTTGGACACGCAGGTAAGGACGGAAGATTTTAGAAACGAAAAAAGGAGTAAGACCCACTTTTAACAAGGTAAGTAGTGAATTAAGTATTATTTTGAATTTTTTTTAACAGGTATATCTTTTTTAGAGACTTTAAAGACAGGTAAGTTTATTTTTATAACTTTTTAAAAGATTTTAAATTTTTTCAAAAATTTAATTTTTTATTTAAAATGGTTAATTTATTTAACTATACTTATTTTATTAATGTGATGTTTTTTTTAATTTAATTGAGGTTTAGCTGTTATTTTGGGGGGGTGTAAGATTCATAGCTTTCACAGCACGTATGTGAAACTTATGAATGGAAGATGGTGTGCTGCCATTGGCTCTAACTGAGTCACGTGATCCCACAGCTCGCATGAATTCACTACGCCGGTGGGATACGCAAGCACTGCCCAGCTGATGTCTGGAACATCAAGTTCGTGCGAGCTGGATCTGAAAAAGCCAACGCGGAGTGAGAGATCGCGCCTGCTCCTTACCCCCGCGGGAACAGAGCGAGATCAATTTCTGGGCCAGTGTTTTTATTTAGTTAGAAAGGGGCCCCTTGCTGCCTTTGAGACCCAATGTTGCGAACAAGCTTCGAGACGCCATCTTCACGATTCCTCATTAAAATCCACGCACTTAAGTGTCAGACGTGAGGCTAACATGCGCGACTCTGTGTGGGTCTTTAGGGTGTTTAAGATTAATGGTTTGTCAATAATAGATGAAGTGAATTATCAGGCATATTACTGTCTTTAGATTTATGACTCTGTTTAAAGGGTAAACATAGAAACATAGAAGATAGGAGCAGGAGTAGGCCATTCGGCCCCTTGAGCCTGCTCCGCCATTCAATGCGATCATGGCTGATCATCCAAATTCAGTACCCTGTCTCTGCTTTCTCCCCATATCCCTTGATCCCTATAGAAGGACTCATCTGCCCCACAATACTGCACTGAAGTGTCAGCCTGGGTTAATGGGATCAAGTCCCAGGACGGGAGTTGAAATACAATTGCCCAAACCGACCTTAATTTGGACCCTTGTAGTTGCTGTCGAGCGGATCCCATCAGCCCGGGCTGGGTTCAAAGCCAGGTCACGGAGGTGGAAGGACAACAGCCACTGGCCGGGATTGCGTTCGTTTTACTGACCTGTATGGCCCACTTTCTCCCTTGCGATCTCCTCCAGCCGCACGAGGAGGGAGTCGATGTTGGATTTAATCTGTGTGAGCTCTAGTTTAATCCGCTGCAGTTCATTTGATTTGACTGTAAAGACAAGAGAGGGGCAGAGGTTGAGTGCAAACTCCTGAGGAGATGACCGCCAACGGACCTCTCTCCACTCCCACCAAAAGAATTTGCTGTTCCAAATGTTTTTTTTTACAGCTTTGCTGCTCTACAGTTTAATTTTTTTTGCCCCAACATGTAGATGGGAACCAATGAAGACTACAGTAGTTTTTCCCTGCTGCTATCTGTTATGGACACGTTCTTGACTGTGCTTCACCAAATAATTTCTCCCCTCCGCCACCACTCCGTTTTTTTCTCTCTATGATCTCCCAGGACCTTGCGCCAATCAAAGGCCCCATCCTCCTCCCATCATAAAACGGTGAGGTGCCTTTATGAGGATCTCCTGGTCCGAGGTGGATGCCCTTCAACAAGCTGGTTTGACAGCACTCCTGCTGTCCGTCCATTGTGCTCTGCCCTAGTGTTGCCAACTCTGGTTAGACGTATTCCTGGAGGTTTTATCACATGACTGCCTGCCTCCAACCGCCCCGCCCCATTCTCCCGCCATTGGTCGCCCAACACGCCCATCCTTGTGACGCCTCGCCTTCCCCCGGCCAATCGGAAAACGAACAGACTCTTCATTACCTGATCGAAGGATTCCTGACTCTCAGCCAAGCAGCCTTTCTCCCCCCATTTACAAATATTTTTATCACTAAAAAGCAAACATGAAACGAAGACACACAATTTCTTTTTAATGCGCCGATGATTTTTCTCCCTGGTTTACTCGCACCAGTGTCCTGGAGGTTAACCCCAATTCCTGGAGACTCCGGGTCAATTCTGGAGGGTTGTCAGCCCTGAGGGCCGTGCCTAACTCAAGCCAAGACGCACACAAGACTCTTGGGCAACTTCCTGCTTTTCCGTTGCCTGCCTCGCGGTGTTTATCTGCAGAGTGCCTCCTCCTAGCTGAGCTGTAACTAAGGCGAAAGAGCCCCACCAACCCTTTACGATGGGAGGAGCCACCCGCACCCATCGGACACACGTGCCCCCGCTGGCCGTGAACCCGGTATTCAGAGCCGGTGCTCCAGTCTCCGCTCGCCGGGGCTGTGTGGAGTGGGGCTCGAACCCAACCCTTCTGACTCAGAGGTGGGAACACTACCCCTGAGCCAGTGGTCTCTCCATCCAGGCACAAGCCCTCCGTTGGCCGTCAACCCAGTATTTAGAGACCATATTCTAGTCTCCCCTCATACTGACCCAACAACAACAGCAACTTGCATTTATATAAGAACATAAGAAATAGGAGCAGGAGTCGGCCACTCGGCCCTTCGAGCCTGCTCCGCCATTCAATGAGATCATGGCTGATCTTCTGCCTCAACTCCATTCACCGGCCCTATTGCCATATCCCTTGATGCCCTTACTAGTCAGAAATCTATCGACTTCTGTTTTGAATATACCCAACGACTGAGCCTCCACAGCCCTCTGGGGTAGAGAATTCCAAAGATTCACCACCCTCTGTGTGAAGAACTATCTTCTCATCTCAGTCCTGAATGGCCTACCCTTTATCCTGAGGCTGTGGCCCCTGGTTCTAGACTCCCCAGCCAAGGGAAACATTCTCCCAGTATCCACCCTATCAAGCCCTGTAATAATTTTGTATGCTTCAATGTGATCCCCTCTCATTCTTCTGAATTCAAGAGAATACAGGCCTAGTTTACTCAATCTCTTGTGTCTTTAATGTAGTAAAACGCCCCAAGGCGCTTCACTGGGGCGATTATCAATCAAAATTTGACACATAAGGAGATGTTGGGACAGATGATCAAAAGCTTGGTCAAAGAGGGAGGTTTTAAGGAGCGTCTTAAAGGAAGGGAGGTAGAGAGTCGAAGAGGTTTAGGGAGGAAATTCTACAGCTTAGGGCCAGTGAAAACATGGCCGTCAATGGTGGAGTGATTATAATCGGGGATGCTCAAGTGGCCAGAATTAGAGGAGCGCTGAGATCTCGGAGAGTTGTGGGGCTGGAGGAGGCTACAGAGATGGGGAGGGAGCGAGGCCATCGAGGGATTTGAAAACAAGGATGAGCATTTTATAATCGAGGTGTTGCTGGTTCGAGAGCCAATGTAGGTCAGCGAGCACAGGGGTGATGGGTGAAAGGGACTTGGTGCCCAGCCATTACTGGGTGGTACTTGGCCTGGTTGTAATGAATCAGAACGATATATAATTGCATTGGAGGCAGTTCAGAGAAGGTTCACTAGGTTGATTCCGGAGATGAAGGGGTTGTCTTTTGAAGAAAGGTTGAGCAGGTTGGGCCGTAATTCATTGGAGTTTAGAAGAATGAGAGGGGATCTTATTGAAACATATAATATTCTGAGGGGGCTTGACAAGGTAGATCCAGAGAGGATGTTTCCCCTCATGGGGGAATCTAGAACTAGGGGGCATAGTTTCAGGATAAGGGATCACCCATTTAAAACGGAGATGAGGAGGAATTTCTTCTCTCAGAGGGTCGTGAATCTTTGGAATTCTCTTCCCCAGAGAGCTGTGGAGGCTGGGTCATTGAATATATTCAAGGCGGAGATAGACAGATTTTTGAACGATAAGGGAGTCAAGGGTTATGGGGAGCGGGCAGGGAAGTGGAGTTAAGACCAAGATCAGATCAGCCATGATCTTATTGAATGGCGGAGCAGGCTCGAGGGGCCAAGTGGTCTATTCCTGCTCCTGTTTCTTGTGTTCTTATGGTAGAATTCAAACATGGGGTTAATAAGTTTTGGGTGATACTGATGCTGGAGTGAGTTTCGGATGATGTAACTGTATACCGAAACCAGTTAGGTCGAGGTGCTGACAAGATGACTGTGTGATCAAAGCACAAGGCTACTGATCAGATGAATTCGGAGCAGATGGTGAGACTACGATCGCCACACAATTGTCAGGCGAGTTTGCGTATTAATGAAGTGGGTTTCATGCAATTGAGTAAAGTGAACAAAACAAGAATCAGAGAATGGGGCAGCACAGAAGGAGGCCATTCGGTCCATCCAGTCGGTGCCGGCTCTTTCGAAGAGCGATCCATTTTTAAAAAAAATATTCGTTCATGGGATGTGGGCGTCGCTGGCAAGGCCAGGCATTTATTGCCCATCCCTAGTTGCCCTCGAGAAGGTGGTGGTGAGCCGCCTTCTTGAACCACAGAGGCACAGTTAAGAGTCAACCACATTGCTGTGGGTCTGGAGTCACATGTCGGCCAGACTGGGTAAGGACAACAGACTTCCTTCCCTAAAGGACATCAGTGAACCAGATGGGTTTTTACAACAATCCAATAGTTTTATGGTCACCATTACTAATACTAGCTTTTTATTCCAGCTTTATTTAATTAATTGAATTTAGATTCCCCAGCTGCCAGTGGTGGGATTTGAACTCACGTCTTGGAGATCATTAGTCCAGGCCTCTGGATTACTAGCCCAGTAACATAACCACTACGCTACTGTTCCACATTGTTAGTCACACTCCCCCGCTCTTTCCCTGTATCCCTGCAATTATTTTCTCCTTCCAGTATTTATCTAATTCCTCTTTCGAAGGCTACTATTGAATTTGTCTCCACCATCTTTTCAGGCAATGCATTCCAAATCCTCACCACTCACTGCATAAAAAAAGTTTTTCCTCATGTCGCCTCTGGTTCTTTTGCTAATCACCTTAAATCTGTGCCCTCTGGTTATCGACCCTTCAGCCATTGGAGACAGTTTCTCCTTATTTACTCTTATCTAAACCTCTATCAAATCTCCTCTTAGCCTTCTCTGCTGTAAGCAGCTGATGGTGGAGCCACTGAACCTGGACCACAGGGAGAACGAACCACACGACAGCAAGAGACAGAACATATAAACCGGGAGAAAGATAGAGCTCGTGGTAGAGAATCGAAGGAGGAGGCAAGAAGTTGCGTCTCTACCCAGGGGGGAGTGGGGAATACCCGTTTGCTTAATCCTCTGTACTGCTCGTAAATGACTGCATTTTACTTCTTCCCTGTCACTAAAGTCATCGCACAAACGATATGGAGTCTCCCTCGGATGCTTGCACAGTTGAAAGGATGGCTTGCTTGCAACAGTCCATGGTTAATGCCAGTTGAGCAAAGTCTGACCAGCTAAACCCAACTCAGATTAGGCATAAGAAGCCTCTCCCCTGCCCCCCCTGCCTACCCGTCTGTGGTCAGATAAGAAACCTTCCCTTTGTGTTATGGGCCAAGCCACAGGCAGCAGCTGCCCAGTCTGATCCCCGCAGTATAACGCGGAGAGGGACGATTTATCCTCTCGCCTCCTTTAAGTTTCGAAAGCGGAACGTTCTCCATCTTGCTGAATTGACCAAATGTTCAACAAGTCGTCCCGAGCTGGACGCATCAGAATAGGTTGGAGTTTGCTGCCTAAACCCCTTTACCGCACAGACCAACCAATCGAGCCCAAGGATGGTCCGTGTTGCAGACAGGAAACTGACCGGGAGCCAATGTAGGTCAGCGAGCACAGGGGTGATGGGTGAACGGGACTTGGTGCGAGTTAGGACACGGGCAGCCGAGTTTTGGATCACCTCAAGTTTACGTAGGGTAGAATGTGGGAGGCCAGCCAGGAGTGTGTTGGAATAGTCAAGTCTAGAGGTAACAAAGGCATGGATGAGGGTTTCAGCAGCGGATGAGCTGAGGCAAGGGCGGAGACGGGCGATGTTACAGAGGTGGAAGTAGGCTGCAGATATGTGGTCGGAAGCTCATTTCAGGGTCAAATATGACACCAAGGTTGCGAACAGTGTGGTTTAGCCTCAGACAAATGTTAGGGAGAGGGATGGAGTCAGTGGCTAGGGAACGGAGTTTGTGGCGGGGACCGAAAACAATGGCTGCGGTCTTCCCAATATTTAGTTGGAGGAAATATCTGCTCATCCAGAACTGGATGTCGGACAAGCAGTCTGACAATTTAGAGACCGAGGAGGGGTTGAGAGAGGTGGTGGTGAGGTAGAGCTGGGTGTCGGCAGCGTACATGTGGAAAGTGACGCTGTGTTTTGATGAAGTAGGAGTGGGAGGAAGCTCATGTGGAGCAGAAACACCAGCATGCACCTGTCGGGCCGAGCGGCCTGGTTCTGGGCCGTAATTTCTCTGTCACTCACGTTTTAATTTTGCGGCATTTTTTGCCACGGCTGTGGAGCGCGCCATTAATTTCAGGGGGATCCCCGACTTCCCTCTGCGTAGCACAGGTACGATCACCCGAGGGCGTTTCACTGGAATGGCCCTGGGAATCAGCGAGGGCCGACTCGAATACTCGTGCATCCTGGAGGAGAGAGAGAGAGAGAGCAACTGAAGAATGAGGTCAGCTCGGATTCACACAGCAAGTCCCGCCTGACGCCAATGTCGTAACGCAACACTGCGTTCTCCAGAGAATCGCGGCACGAATCTGGAAATATAGAAAACAGTGAGGGGGAGAGTGATCGACTTCAGGAGGACAAAGACAGGCTGGTGGAATGGGCGGACACGTGGCAGATGAAATTTAACGCAGAGAAGTGTGAAGTGATTGATTCTGGTAGGAAGAATGAGGGGAGGCGATATAAACTAAAGGGTACAATCCTAAACGGGGTGCGGGAACTGAGAGACCTGGGGGTGTATGTACAGAAATCTCTGAAGGTGACAGGACAGGTTGAGAAGGCTGTTAAAAAAAAAGCATACGGGATCCTGAGCTTTATCAACAGAGGAATAGAGTACAAAAGCACAGCTAAACCTTTATAAAACACTGGTTAGGCCTCAGCTGGAGTGTTGTGTCACACACATGTGAAGGGCCTGGAGAGGGTGGAGAGGAGATTTACTAGAATGGTATCAGGGATGAGGGAATAAAGTTATGTGGAGAGAAAGACAGACTTGCGTTTCTATAGCGCCTTTCACAACCTCAGGACGTCCCAGAGCGCTTTACAGCCAATGAAGTACTTTTTGAAGTGGAGTCACTGATGTAATGTAGGAAACGCAGCAGCTAATTTGCGCACAGCAAGCTCCCACAGACAGCAATGTCATAATAACCAAATAATCTGTTTAGTGATTTTGATTGAGGGATAAATATTGGCCCAGGACACCGGGGAAAACTCCCCCTGCTCTTCTTTGAAATAGTGGCCGTGGGATCTTTTACGTCCACCTGAGAGGGGCAGACGGGGCCTCGGTTTAACGTCTCATCTGAAAGACGGCACCTCTGACAGTGCAGCGCTCCCTCAGCACTGCACTGGGAGCGTCAGCCTAGATTTTTTTTTGTGCTCAAGCATTTGGAGTGGGACTTGAACCCACAACCTTCTGACTCAGAGGCGAGAGAGAGAGAGAGTGCGACCCACTGAGCCAGGGCTGACACTGGAGAATGACGAAGCTGGGGTTGTTCTCCTTAGAGCAGAGAAGGTTAAGGGGAGATTTAATAGAGATGTTCAGATTTATGAGTAGTTTTGATCGAGTCGATCGGGAGAAACTGTTTCCAGTGGCAGGAGGGTCGGTAACCAGAGGACACAGATTGAAGATTATTGGTAATCGAACCAGAGGGGAGATGAGGAGAAACCCCCAGTGGCGAGCACTCACTGAGTGCGGGCAGCTTGCCTTCAATATTTAGATGAGGCCCAACCGTGAAAATGGTTTGAGCCTCTCGCTGGAGCCATTGGGGAGGCCCCGCCCACTGCTCGCCCAATGCGGCGCTTCCACTAAAAGTGTCCTTCCCCTCCTATTGCTCTTTTACGAACATTAGGAACAGGAGGAGGCCATTCAGCCCCTCGAGCCTGTTCCGCCATTCAATTCGATCGCGGCTAATCTGTACCTCGACTCCATTCACCCGCCTTTGCTCCGTATCCCTTGTTACCCTTACCCAACAAAAGTCTATCGACCTCAGTCTTGAAAGCTCCAATTGTCCCCCCAGCATCCACAGCCTTCTTGGGGGGGAGAGTTCCAGATTTCCACTCCCCTTTGTGTGAAGAAGTGCTTCCTGACATCACCCCTGAACAGCCCGGCTCTAATTTTAAGGTTGTCCCCCCCTTGTTCTGGACTCCCCCCCACCAGAGGAAATAGTTTCTCTCTCTCTACCCGATCAACTCCTTTAATCACCTCAGTTAGATCACCCCTCAACCTTCGAAACTCGAGGGAATACTAGCCCAGTCTGAGCAACCGGTCCTCACAATTTAACCCTTTCAGCCCCGTATCATTCGGGTGAATCTGCGCTGCGCCCCCTCCCTTCTGGCAATACTAGCCAGATTGGGAAGTTCTGGGTTGGTGAAGTAAATTACAAACATAAAACTTATCACAAACTTATCAATCAAAAGAGTCCAGATGATAAAACTCTTCCACGTTTTCTCCCTTCCCTCAAGTCACCTATTCATCCTCCCAATTTTCCGTACATCCCCAATCCTTGTAAACTAAGGTTCCACCTCACCCAGTCTTGAGTATCTAGGGTTAGGGGGTGATCTAATCACGGTGATTAAAGGAGTTGACAGGGTAGAGAGAGAGAGAAACTATTTCCTCTGGTGGGGGGAGTCCAGAACAAGGAATCATAACCTTAGATTAGAGCCAGGCCGTTCAGGGGTGATGTCAGGAAGCACTTCTTCACACACAGGGCAGTGGAAATCTGGAACTCTCTGCCCCCAAAAAGCTGTTGTAGAAGTCAATTGAAAATGTCAAAACTGAGGTTGACATATTTTTGTTAGGCAAGGGGATTAAGGGTTACGGCGGGTAGGTGGAGTTAAGATACAGATCAACCATGATCTAATTGAGTGGCGGAACAGGCTCGAGGGGCTGAATGGCCTCCTCCCGTTCCTATGTTCTTAAATGGCCATCAAGCAGTTCAGGGGCCAATACAGTGATGCCGGTAGGCTATTTGGCCATGGGTGGCGGTCACGGATGAACCAATTCTTTCTCCTCCCTCCCCCCACCCCCCCGCCCCAGGGACAATCAGGCCATCTGGAGTGCGCTCAACTAACACAGCACAGACGAGAGATCGGAGTGGGACCTTTACCCGAACTGTGCAGCTCAATGGCCCAACATCCTGGGCCTTTACCCATCGGGCAATTTACTATCAAAGGGAAAGAAATGGCAAGATTAAGAAAAAAAAGAGGGGAAAAAATGTAAGAAACAGAAAATGGAGCAACATTAAAGAGAAACTGACAAGAGATCTTCGGCAGGATCGTTTATAAAGCTCTGTACTTCATTATACATATTCACTTATATTAAATGGAAACAGATAGAAGCACCAAAGTCCAGAGATGACCCTCAGGGGCTTTTTATGTTGTGTCTGAAGATTTCACATCCACTTTCTCAAAATCCTGATAATAATCATCTTGATGTCGTCCCAGGAGCTTTGGCCTAATGAGATCAATCTGTTTGACTTCCACCTGGATGCTTATCAAGATGGTAGATCTCAACCAAACCTTCAGGACCTTCTACAGAAAGGAGAATGGAGCAAACGGCGGGGGAATGAATTGCGTCCACACTAACAATAGTCCTCGTTACCAGTCTTGGACTTTTGTAAACCCGAGTGAGGCAACTCAGCACCCAAATCAATCTCCTAAAATATCTCATTTTAAATCATAAATAGAACAGGGTGAGGGGGGAAGCCAGGGATTAAAGGAATCCCCCTGCCCCCCCGCACCCGGGCCCACGTAGTAGTAGGCTATGTCAGACTGACTCCCATCAAAAGCAGCGAGGCCAAGTCCATTAATCCGCTCAAAGTGAGTTGAAAATGGGATTGCAGGTATCGGCAGGGATGGGGATGATCAAATAGGACGCAGTGATCCCTGTGTGGTTGGGTTGAGGGACAGGAATGTTTGTTTTGAAGGTCAGCGGACCAAAGTTGAAGAGTAGAGATATTCATTCTCGGGATGTGGGCGTCGCTGGCAAGGCCGACATTTATTGCCCAATTCCCTAGTTGCCCCCCCCCGAGAAGGTGGTGGTGAGCCGCCTTCTTGAAACCACTTAGAAGTGGTTTGGTACAACTGAGTCGACCCAGTTGGTGTGGGACTGGAGTCACATATAGGCCCAGACCGGGTAAAGGCGGCAGGTTTCCTTCCCTAAAGGACATTAGACATTGATGATAAGGTGAGTATTCGAGCATATTTATTGGATTATCTTTGGGAATCAGGGAAACATTTGCCTCAGGAGATTAGATGAGTCGGGTCGAGCCCGTGATAAAGATGGTGGTAAAGGGTGACGGAGCAGGATTGTAGAAGAGCGCCCCCTTCTGCATTGGTGTAACATTTCCCCCTTTCCCACGCCAGCCATCTTAGAATGAAAAAGCCAATTAGCGCCAATTATTGACAAGCCCGGAGCAGCTTTATGTCATGGGCCTGTGATGCGAGTGAGAATGCATCAATTAATTCCTTACGGTCTTACACACGAGACTGTCATGTCACCGGTCTGGACCGGATGTGAATCCAGATCCTAGGGGTGAATGTGCATCTAAGCCAGTGGGAAGTCAAAGTGTTGTCTTCAGGTGAAGGAGGGCGAGAGACCAGCGAATAATTGGACCACGGCATGCAAATATAATTCAGGCCCCAGTTTACAGTCAGCCGTGGCTCAGTGGGTAGCACTGGGTCAGAAGGTTGTGGGTTCGAGCCCCACTCCAGAGACTTGAGCCCAAAATCCAGGCTGACACTCCAGGTGCTGCAGTACTGAGGGAGTGCTGCACTGTCGGAGGTGCCGTCTTTCAGATGAAACGTGAAACTGAAGTCCTGCCTGCCCACTCAGGTGGGTGTAAAAGATCCCACAGCACTAGTTTGAAGAGGAGCAGGGGAGTTGTCCCTGCTGTTCTGTCCAGTATTTATCCATCAACCAACCTCACTAAGAACAGAGGATCTGGTCATTATCACATTGCTGTTTGTGGGAGCTTGCTGTGCGCAAATTGGCTGCTGCGTTTCCTACATTACAACAGCGACTACACTTCAAAAAGTACTTCATTGGCTGTAAATCGTTTAGGGCATCCTGAGGTCATGAAAGGCGCTATATAAATGCAAGTCTTTTTTTAAATTATTTTTATGGGGTAGAAATTGATCACCCTGAATGGAAAATGGGGCAAAATGACCAAATTCATGGGGCTATGCCATTCATCCCAAGGTGCCTGATAAATGTCCCAACGATATATCGGCCTCGGGTGACTTTCAGCATCAAAGGCGGCCGCCTAAAACATACGGGATCCCTTTAAATATGGTAATGAGGGGCCTAGCACCTGTTTTAGGGCCCCTCTGAGCGATTGGGCTGCCGTGAGCTCAGGGTTCCCTAGCAACCGGCCCACAACCAAAAAGGTAAACTCCTCCCGGCTACAGCAGGGTGCCAACGCTCCAGGATGGTCCCGGAGACTTCTAGAATTGAAGATTAATCTCCAGAGCATTGCTAGAAACATAGAAACATAGAAACAATAGGAGCAGGAGTAGGCAATTCGGCCCTTCGAGCCTGCTCCGCCATTCAATATGATCATGGCTGATCCTCTATCTCAATACCACATTCCCGCTCTCTCCCCATCCCCCTTGATGCCTTTTGTGTCTAGAAATCTATCCATCTCCTTCTTAAATATATTCAGTGACTTGGCCTCCACAGCCTTCTGTGGTAGAGAATTCCACAGGTTCACCACCCTCTGAGTGAAAAAATTTCTCCTCATCTCAGTCCTAAATGTCCTACCCCGTATCCTGAGACTGTGACCCCTCGTTCTAGACCACCCCAGCCAGGGGAAACATCCTCCCTGCATCCAGTCTGTCTAGCCCTGTCAGAATTTTATACATTTCAATGAGATCCCCTCTCATTCTTCTAAACTCTAGTGAGTACAGGCCTAGTCGACCCAATCTCTCCTCATACGACAGTCCTGCCATCCCAGGAATCCGTCTGGTGAACCTTCGCTGCACTCCCTCTATGGCAAGTATATCCTTTCTTAGGTAAGGAGACCAAAACTGCACACAGTACTCCAGTTGTGGTCTCACCAAGGCCCTGTACAACTGTAGTAAGACATCCTTGCTCCTGTACTCAAATCCTCTGTGAGCAAAACCCGGGAAAAAAAGAAAGACTTGCCTTTTACGACATCAGGACATCACATAAGCGCTTCACAGACAATGAAGTACTTTTGAAGTGTAGTCACTGTTGTAATGTAGGGAAACGTGGCAGCCAATTTATGCACAGCAAGCTCCCACAAACAGCAATGTGACAATGACCGGAAAATCTGTTTTAGTGATGTCAATTGAGGGATAAATATTGGCGAGGACACCAAGTACAACTCCCCTGCTCTTCGTTAAAATAGTGCCATGGGATCTTTTACGTCCACCTGAGAGAGCAGACGGGGCCTCGGTTTAACGTCTCCTCCGAAAGACGTCACCTCCGACAGTGCGGCACTCCCTCAGCACTGCACTGGAGTGTCAGCCTCACTTTTTGTGCTCAGTCTCTGAAGCAGGACTTGAACCCACCACCTTCTGACTCAGAGGCGAGTGTGTTACCCACAGAGGCACGGCTGACACTCAGGAAAACTCATTTGTTTATTAGTTACAAAAATAAAGGAATGGAGGCGGGTGGGGATTCTTTGACGAACAGTCAAGAGTCATGAAATCAGGGTAACGGATATTCTGTTCTCTTTCCGATTGGCCGTGGGGGCGGGGCCCAGCGACAATGGACATGTCGGGCAACCAATGGCGGGAGAGTGGGGGTGGGGCAGTTGGAAGCAGGAAATCAGGTGATGAAACCTCCTGGAATTCCTCTAAAAATAGTTGGCAACCCGAGGCTGCACAGCACCCTGAGGGCCATGGATGGTCGCGATCGGACTCCACCCTCCCCTCTCCCCTCACTCCCTCTCCCCCTGTCCTCACTCCTCTCCCTCTGTCCTCACTCCTCTCCCCCTGTCCTCACTCCTCTCCCTCTGTCCTCACTCCTCTCCCCCTGTCCTCACTCTCTCTCCTCCTGTCCTCACTCCTCTCCCCCTGTCCTCACTCCTCTCCCTCTGTCCTCACTCCTCTTCCCCTGTCCTCACTCCTCTCCCCCTGTCCTCACTCCCTCTCCCCTCGTCCTCACTCCTCTCCCCCTGTCCTCACTCCTCTCCCCCTGTCCTCACTCCTCTCCCCCTGTCCTCACTCCTCTCCCCCTGTCCTCACTCCTCTCCCCCTGTCCTCACTCCTCTCCCCCTGTCCTCACTCCTCTCCCCTGTCCTCACTCCTCTCCCCCTGTCCTCACTCCTCTCCCCCTGTCCTCACTCCCTCTCCCTCTCTCCTCACTCCTCTCCCCCTGTCCTCACTCCTCTCCCCTGTCCTCACTCCTCTCCCCCTGTCCTCACTCCTCTCCCCCTGTCCTCACTCCTCTCCCCCTGTCCTCACTCCTCTCCCCCTGTCCTCACTCCTCTCCCCCCGTCCTCACTCCTCTCCCCCTGTCCTCACTCCTCTCCCCCTGTCCTCACTCCTCTCCCCCTGTCCTCACTCCTCTCCCCCTGTCCTCACTCCCTCTCCCTCTCTCCTCACTCCTCTCCCCCTGTCCTCACTCCTCTCCCTCTGTCCTCACTCCTCTCCCCCTGTCCTCACTCCTCTCCCCCTGTCCTCACTCCCTCTCCCTCTGTCCTCACTCCTCTCCCCCCGTCCTCACTCCTCTCCCCCTGTCCTCACTCCTCTCCCCCTGTCCTCACTCCCTCTCCCTCTGTCCTCACTCCTCTCCCCCCGTCCTCACTCCTCTCCCCCTGTCCTCACTCCTCTCCACCTGTCCTCACTCCTCTCCCCCTGTCCTCACTCCTCTCCCTCTGTCCTCACTCCTCTCCCCCCGTCCTCACTCCTCTCCCCCTGTCCTCACTCCTCTCCCCCTGTCCTCACTCCCTCTCCCTCTCTCCTCACTCCTCTCCCCCTGTCCTCATTCCTCTCCCTCTGTCCTCACTCCTCTCCCCCTGTCCTCCTCTCCCCCTGTCCTCACTCCCTCTCCCCTGTCCTCACTCCCTCTCCCCCTGTACTCACTCCCTCTCCCCCTATCCTCACTCCTCACCCCTGTCCTCACTCCTCTCCCCCTGTCCTCACTCCTCTCCCCCTGTCCTCACTCCTCTCCCCCTGTCCTCACTCCTCTCCCCCTGTCCTCACTCCTCTCCCCCCGTGCTCACTCCTCTCCCCCTGTCCTCACTCCTCTCCCCCCGTGCTCACTCCTCTCCCCCTGTCCTAACTCCTCTCCCCCTGTCCTCATTCCTCTCCCCTGTCGTCACTCCCTCTCCCCCTGTCCTCACTCCCTCTCCCCCTGTCCTCACTCCTCTTCCCTGTCCTCACTCCTCTCCCCCTGTCCTCGCTCCTCTACCCCGTCCTCACTCCCTCTCCCTCTCTCCTCACTCCTCTCCCCCTGTCCTCACTCCTCTCCCCCGTGCTCGCTCCTCTCCCCCTGTCCTCACTCCTCTCCCCCTGTCCTCACTCCCTCTCCCTCTCTCCTCACTCCTCTCCCCCTGTCCTCACTCCTCTCCCCCTGTCCTCACTCCTCTCCCCCTGTCCTCACTCCTCTCCCCCTGTCCTCACTCCTCTCCCCCTGTCCTCACTCCTCTCCCCTGTCCTCACTCCTCTCCCCTGTCCTCGCTCCTCTCCCACTGTCCTCCCTCCTCTCCCCCGTCCTCACTCCTCTCCCCCTGTCCTCACTCCCTCTCCCCCTGTCATCACTCCTCTCCCCCTGTCCTCACTCTTCTCCCCCTGTCATCACTCCTCTCCCCCTGTCCTCACTCCCCCTCCCTCCATCCTCACTCCCTCTCCCCCTGTCCTCACTCCCTCTCCCTCCATCCTCACTCCTCTCCCCTGTCCTCACTCCTCTCCCCTGTCCTCACTCCTCTCCCCTGTCCTCACTCCTCTCCCCTGTCCTCACTCCTCTCCCCCTGTCCTCAATCCCTCTCCCCCTGTCCTCACTCCTCTCCCCCTGTCCTCACTCCCTCTCCCCCTGTCCTCACTCCTCTCCCCCTGTCATCACTCCTCTCCCCCTGTCCTCACTCTCTCCCCCTGTCCTCACTCCTCTCCCCCTGTCCTCACTCCCCCTCCCTCCATCCTCACTCCCTC